>OU342745.1:174910668-175334937 GCA_910589775.1 Avena eriantha | reverse complement strand
ACTCACATTTGTTGGTATGGGCCAATCTCGTATATCCTTTACCTTGGAAACATCAAATTCAATTCCCTTCGAAGAAACGACAAATCCAAGAAATATCAACTTGTCTTTAGCAAAAGTGCACTTGGAAAGATTAGCATCAAGCTTTTCATGTCGAAGGATTTGCAAAACTTCTTTGACATGTGTTATATGGTCCTCAAGTGATTTGCTATAAACAAGAATATCAAGGAAATAGACAACAACACTTTTTCCAATGAGAGAACGCAAGATGTGATTCATAAGGCGCATGAAGGTGGATGGGGCATTTTATAACCCAAAGGGCATAACCAACCATTCATACAGACCAAGTTTGGTCTTGAAGGCGGTTTTCCACTCATCACCTTCAGCCATGCGTATTTGATGGTAACCACTATGAAGATCAATTTTCGAAAAAATAGTGGCTCCACACAACTCATCAAGCATGTCATCAAGACGTGGTATGGGATGTCGATAACGCACGGTGATATCACTGATTGGACGACAGTCCATGCATAACCATAACGTATCATCCGTCTTTGGGACAAGAATCAAGGGTACGACACTTGGACTAGTGCTAACTTGGATCAAACCTTTGGAGACGAGTTGGTTGATTTGACGTTCGATCTCCTTCGTCTCCTCCGGGTTCGTGCGGTAAGCGGCGTGGTTGGGAAGTGGTGCACCAGGGATGAGGTCAATGCGATGTTTGATGCCATGAAGAGGAGGTAGTCCATGTGGAAGCTCTTCGGGGAACACATCCTTGAATTCCTGCAAAACACTCATCAAAGATGGAGGAACATTGGTTAATTCGTTAGTTCCTTGTGCTAGTCCCTTGCAAAGGAGGACATAGTGCAAGATGGATGGGTTGTTCCGAACATCTCTCATCTCCCTTTTGGTGGCAAGGAGAACACTCTTATTTTTTCCACTCGAGTTTGGCTCGTGGCTCTCACTCACTATGAGGTGGTTCTCTCTCTCACCGCTCTTCTCACAAGTAGGTGTTGTGCTTTGCGCCCTCGCTAAAGCCTTTGCATTGTCTGCAATTATTTGGCTAGGATTCATCGGTTGCAAAACACATGTTTTGTTGAGCCATTTGAAGGTGTATACATTGGTGTGACCATCATGTTGAGCAGCCTTGTCAAATTGCCATGGTCGACCAAGAAGCATGTGGCAAACTGTCATAGGAACCACATCACACTCCACCATATCTTTGTAAGGACCAATGGTGAAGAAGACCGATACAGTATGCTTGATCTTCACGGACCCTTGGTCACTTAGCCATTGCACGTGGTAGGGGTGCTTGTGCGGATGGAGGGTGAGGTTGAGCTTCTCACACAACTCGGTGCTAGCAAGGTTGTGGCAACTCCCTCCATCAATGATCACCTTGATAGATTTGCCATTGATGTCGGCTCGTGTTTGGAAGATATTGGAGCGTTGGTCTTCATGCTCTTGTGCTTGAGTGGTCAAGATCCTTGCGACGACAAGCGATGGACTTGCGTCATGTTCACACATGAGGAGTTCTTGATCATCTTCCTCTCGTTGCATTGCCATTGCTCCTTGACACGGGCATAAAACTCATCTTCACTCAAGTACTCTTCATCACCATTGTCATGGATGAACAAGACTTTCTTGTTTCCACATTCGGCCAACTTGTGTCCTTTACCTCCACACTTGTAGCATTCACCGTTGAAAGGTGTATCACTCTTTGCTTGGTTGCCACTTGGGGGCAGTTTTCCTTGAGGAAGTGTGGGCTTGAAGGAAGACTTGGAGGTACTTGAGGGGCTTCCATTGAAAGTTGTTGGTGTAGCGGTTGAAGCTTGCTTGTAGGTGAAGTACGTCTTGGGCTTGTTGTACTTGATATGCTCTTGCACTTGACGTTCAGCCTTTGTTGCAATGTGCACAAGCTCAACCATGGTGTTGTATGTTTAGAACTCGACGATGCGTTTGATGGGGTGGTTCAATCCAATAACGAAACGTGCCATAGTTTGCTCCATGCGCTCATCAATGTTGGCACGAATCAAGTTGAGTTCCATTTCCTTGAAGTACTCTTCCATAGTCTTTGTCCCTTGACGAAGCGCTTGAAGGTTGTTGAAGAGGTCACGCGTGTAGTGCGCGGGGACAAACCGAGATCTCATGTGAGCCTTCATGTCATGCCAAGTTGTGATTTGCGGTTCTTGTCTTGCATCACGAGCAACTTGAACTTGTTCCCACCAAAGGTTGGCGTAATCATCAAACTCAAGCAAAGCCATGGCGACCATCTTCTCGTTGCTATAGTTGTGCATGCGGAATATCTTGTCGACTTTGAGTGCCCACGAGAGGTATTCTTCGAGGTCATTGGATCCGGTGAACTTGGGCATTGTGAACTTGATCTTGCCAAAAGTTTCTTCATCGTTGCGGTCATTTCGACGAGCTTGGTGACCTTGTTGATGATCTTGTAGTTAGGGAGGTGGAACTTGGTTCTCGTGACCTTGTTGCGGAGCTTGCTCTTGCTCTTGGCGCGGATGTTGACGTGGTTGAGGCGCTTGGGCCTCATGGTGGTGAGGGTGTGGAGCCTCTTGACGCGGTTGATGACGAAGAGGAGGCCTGTTTCTCGGTTGGTGATGTTGGTTAGGCACATTGGCCTCACGGCGAAGAACATGGTCATGAGCCTCTTGACGTGGTGGGCCTCGCTCAACTTGTATCACTTGACGCTCCAAGTTTTGTTGATGTGGAGGAGGTGCCTCGTGATGACCATGGTGTCGTTGTTAACGTTCATGACGTTGATGACGAGGAGGAGGATCTTGGAGAGCTTCACGTCGATGACGAGCTTGATTCTCCAAATTGGAGTCATCGCTTATTGTGTCAAGTATGTGTCACGGTCGATGGTGGTAGACTTGCGGTTGCACTTGTGGTTGCGCTTGCGGTTCCTCTTGTGGTTGCGCTTGTTGGATCACTAGTGCCCTTGCGTGATGACGGTGTGCTTCTTGCCTTGCTCTTGGCCTTGAAGAGAAATCACCATCATAGCTTGACGTTGCGGCATGCCGTGGGGAAGGTACATAGTTAGAAGAGGTTCCATCTTCAACCACGGGGGCGGCATTGTGTCTTGGAGCACTTGGAGGTAGATCTTGTTGAAGAGGTGCATGACAACGTGAAGAACTTGAAGAGCTTGAAGCACGTGAACGCGGTCTTGCCATTCCGTTGATGAGGCGTCGAAGATTGTCATTTGTTTCAGCGACAGAGCATTGAAGCGACTCATTTTGGTGGCCGAAGTTGTGATGCATTGCTTGCATTTGCCTTTCGAGGCCATCGAAGCAGTTGTCGATGTTCTTTAACTCGGCTTGCGTCTCGCGAAATTGTTCATCTTGTCACGTCTCAAGGGCTTGGCAACATTCACGGAACTCTTGTCGAACGATGAAGTGACTTGCGCGCGTCATGTATGGTCCTTGATCTTCTTCGTGGGGAGGTGGTTGGCTCACCTCACCGTGCATATCCATCATGCAAAACACACAAGTATTGTATATGGAAGTGGAATATGGTGGTGTTAGCCTTGTACCTCACCTTGGGGATTGCACCAAACTAGAAACCACAAGTGAGAGCTATAAGCGTGCAAAGTGGAAATGCAAAGAAAACTCAGACTAAAGGAAGAACTAACTCTCAAAAGCTTGTTTGTGGTAGGTTAGGGTGGTGGAATGCCAAAGAACCAACCAAAAGAAAAGGGATAGTCAAAAGTGGGTAAAATCCAACAAAACTCAAGTCAAAGGCGAAGGTCAACAACTCAAAAGGGTGACAGGAACCTACGACTATGTACACACACGTGGAGAAAGTTGGGATTGACACGACTATGAAAATGAGCAAACAAAATGTCCTAACAAAGACTAAGCTCGTTGTCGTGCCAATGTAAGGAGAGACCGTGGCTCGTTTGCAAAGAAGAAAAGTGAGCAAAGGATTTGTGCACTTGCCTTGGGCGCTCTTCTTTCTCTCTTGCTTACAAGCTTTGAGACTCTCTTTTGCAAGTGGAGACTATTTTTCTTTTGCTTTGTCTTTGTATCTTTTTCTTTCTTTTGTATATTTTTTGCTCTCCCTTGATACTACCTAGTCACACTTAATATTTCTCTTGCACTCTCACTATCCAAGGACAAATGCACAATGCTCAAGCAAACACAAGATGAGCCACTCTCATGGGATAGGTACACAAAAAGGAAGATTTGGGTTAACAAGGTGACGCAAGTTATACCTTCGTTGGAGATGATGAACTTGGCATCGGTGGTGTGGGATGATGTCCGTGGGCCGTGGTGTCAATGTGTGCGGGGTTTGTTGATGCGGAAGCTTGTTGTTAGTTGATGACACGCACACGGGCACAAACAAACAAGAGGAAATTAGTCAATGCAAGATTAGAGGTAAAACTGTCAAAATCAGGCGTCAGGCCGGGGACTCCGGGGTTTCAGGCTGGAAACTCTAGTCCAGGCTAGAGACTCCGGTGTGGGTAGGCCGGAGACTCTGGTCTGGAGTCAGATCGCAAAATGCTCGTGTTCTTGAGCGGAAATCCACGCGTTGGGTCCTCAAATCCGCGAAAAATTGGCCAAATTGGGCTGGGAAAACGCAGGATAAAGCTGGACCAACTCCTAACACAAGGTTTGGCCGGATCAAAACCACAAATAACACTCCAAATCAAGAGATCGATCCAAAGGCAAATTTGGGGCTCTTTTTTGGCGATTTTCGAATTTTTGGTGGATAGAAGAAAATTTTGTAGGGGAAATCGTGAGCAACGAAGCTTTTGATACCAATATGTTGAGCGCAAACCTCTAGAGTGGCCCGATCTTTCACGATTCCCATTCGAATTGAGGGTGGAGTGCGGGGAAAGAAGGGAAGGATGAACACGACGAACACACGCACGAAGAACGCGATGAACACACACACGCAAAACCACGATAAACACCAATAGCCCACGCCAGCGGTGATCGGTCCGGCCCAATCCCTAGGATCGGCGTCGGGCGGAGGACTCTCTCTTGAACCGGCACGGCGAGATGGGAGACTCAGTGAGATCTTGACGTCTAGGCAAAGGGACATCGATGCCTAGGCCTTGTACAACCCGGAGGCACGATGCAAACTCCAATGAGGTTTGGGGATATTGGTGCTCCTTAGTCAAGGTGCATGAGGCAAGAATTAGATAGATCCACAAGGGGTTTCCACTAATTCCAATATCATGCCTAGGGTTTACAACGGAGGTGGGGGTCTATATATAGGCTAGCCACATAAACAGGGGTACTTTAGGAATAAAAGACAAGTTCTGGACGGACTAAGGGGTACATGGGCCGAAGGCCCAAAGTCCTTTTTCATGCCTGGCGACGGTCGGACCGGAGACTCCGGTGTGGTGGACCGGAGACTCCGGTCTAGGCCGGAGATTCCGGTGTAGCCTCCGGACCAGCCTCCGGAGGGGCCTTCAGATTGTCCCAGGGCCTGGTGCAGGGGGTCAGACCGGAGAGAGGGTCGGAGTCTCCAGTGTCTTCAGGCCGGAGACTTTGGCAGGCTAGAGACTCCGGTGTGCGCAGACCGGAGACTCAGGTCTGAGCAGCTCCAGCGGCATTTGCTTCACGTTCTGCTCCTTGTTCTCCATCCTTGGGTGCTTGGTGATGTGTTGAATGCTTCGTACCTGATGATGCATAGGGTAGTTGCATGAAGTAGCACACCATCCAAGGAGGTATCAAATTGGCACAAGGAGACGAACGAGTTCACCTTAGCTTGGAGGATTTTGCCTCGGGCACGAGTCATGGGTCCACTTGGGGGACTTGTTGGTGTAGATGTAGAAGTGTTCGTAGGACGGGCTGCATCAGTCATTGCATGTATCCACCAGTGTCATTGCATGTGTGTTCTTCTCATGAACTATGGCTAGAGTCATTGCATGTGTGTTCTTTCCATGAACCACACCCAGTATCATTGGATGTGTGTTCATCACATAGACCACACATGGATCCACTGGTGTCATTGCATGGCTGCTCTTTTCATTAACCACATCTAGAGTCATTGCATGTGTGTTCTTCCCACACACCACACATGGATCCACTAGTGTCATTGCATGTGTCGTCTTCTCACAAACCACATAAGGATCCACCAATGTCATTGGATGTCTGTTCTTTTCATGAACCACACCTAGTGTCATTGCATATCTGTTCCTCTCATAGACCACACATGGATCCACCAGTGTCATTGCATGTGTGTTCTTCTCATGAACCACAGCTAGAGTCATTGGATGTGTGTTCTTTTCATGAACCACAGCTAGAGTCATTGCATGTGTGTTCGTCTCACAAACCACATAAGGATACACCAGTGTCATTGCATGTGTGTTCTTCTCATGAACCATAGCTAGAGTTATTGCATGTGTGTTCTCCTCACAATCCACATAAGGATCCACCGGTGTCTTTGGATGTGTGTTCCTCTGATAAACCACACATGGATCCACTAGTGTCATTGCATGTCTGCTCTTTTCATGAACCGATTCTAGAGTCATTGCATGTCTGTTATTCCCACATACCACACATGGATCCACCAGTGTCATTACATGTGTGTTCTTCTCACAAACCACATAAGGACCCACCAGTGTCATTGGATGTGTGTTCTTTTCATGAACCACACCTAGTGTCATTGCATGTTTGTTCCTCTCACAGACCACACATGGATCCACCAGTGTCATTGCATGTGTGTTCTTCTCATGAACCACATCTAGAGTCATTGGATGTCTGTTATTCCCACAGGCCACACATGGATCCACTAGTGTCATTGCATGTGTGTTCTTCTCACAAACCACATAAGGATCCACCAGTGTCATTGGATGTGTGTTCTTTTCATGAACCACACCCAGTGCCATTGCATATATGTTCCTCTCACAGACCACACATGGATCCACCAGTGTCATTGCATGTGTGTTCATCTCATGATCCACAGCTAGAGTCATTGGATGTTTGTTCTTTTCATGAACCACAGCTAGAGCCATTGCATGTGTGTTCTTCTCACAAACCACATAAGGATACACCAGTGTCATCATGTGTGTTGTTCTCATGAACCACAGCTAAAGTCATTGCATGTATGTTCTTCTCACAAACCACATAAGGATCCACCGGTGTCATTGGATGTGTGTTCTTCTCATTAATCACACATGGATCCGCCAGTGCCATTGCATGTCTGCTCTTTTCAGTAACCACAGTTAGAGTCGTTGCATGTCTGTTCTTTTCACAAACCACATATCACTAGTGTCATTGCATGTGTGTTCTTCTCACAAACAACATAAGGATCCACCAGTGTCATTGGATGTGTGTTCTTCTCACAAACAACATAAGGATCCAGAAGTGTCATTGGATGTGTTCTCTTTTCATGAACCACACCCAGTGTCATTGGATGTGTGTTACTCTCACAGACCACACATGGATCCACCAGTGTTATTACATGTGTGGTCTTCTCATGAACTACGGCTAGAGACATTACATGTGTGTTCTTTTCATGAACCAGACCTAGTGTCATTGGATGTGTATTCCTCACATAGACCACACATGGATCCACTGGTGTCATTGCATGTCTGCTGTTTTCATTAACCACATCTAGAGTCATTGCATGTGTGTTCTTCTCACAAACGACATAAAAATCCACCAGTGTTATTGGATGTGTGTTTTTTTTCGTGAACCACACCTAGTGTCATTGCATATTTGTTCCTCTCACAAACCACACATGGATCCACCAGTGTCATTGCATGTGTGTTCTTCTCATGAACCACAGCTAGAGTCATTGGATGTGTGTTCTTTTCATGAACCACAGCTAGAGTCATTGCATGTGGTTTTTCTCAGAAACCACATAAGGATACACCAGTGTCATTGCCTGTGTGTTCTTCTCATGAACCACAGCTAGAGTCAGTGCATGTGTGTTCTTCTCACAAACCACATAAGGATCCACCGGTGTCATTGGATGTGTGTTCTTCTCATTAACCACACATGGATCCACCAGTGTCATTGCATGTCTGCTCTTTTCAGTAACCACAGTTGGAGTCATTGCATGTCTGTTCTTTTCACAAACCACATATGGATCCACCAGGGTCATTGCATGTGTGTTCTTCTCATGAACCACAACTAGAGTCATTAGATGTGTGTTCTTTTCATGAACCACAGTTAGAGTCCTTGCATGTGTGTTCTTCTTGCAAACCACATAAGGATACACCGGTGTCATTGCATGTGTGTTCTTCTCATAAACCACATCTAGAGTCATTGCATGTCTGTTATTCCCATAGAGCACACGTGGATCCACCAGTGTCATTGCATGTGTGTTCTTCTCACAAACCACATAAGGATCCACCAGTGTCATTGGATGTGTATTCTTTTCATGAACCACACCTAGTGTCATTGCATATTTGTTCCTCTCACAAACCACACATGGATCCACCAGTGTCATTGCATGTGTGTTCTTCTCACAAACCACATAAAAATCCACCAGTGTCATTCGATGTGTGTTCTTTTCATGCACCACACCCAGTGTCATTGCATATTTGTTCCTCTCACAAACCACACATGGATCCACCTGTGTCATTGCATGTGTGTTCTTCTCATGAATAGCTAGAGTCATTGGATGTGTGTTCTTTTCATGAACCACAGCTAGAGTCATTGCATGTGGTTCTTCTCACAAACCACATAAGGATACACAAGTGTCATTGCATGTGTGTTCTTCTCATGAACCACAGCTAGAGTCATTGCATGTGTGTTCTTCTCACAAACCACATATGGATCCACCGGTGTCATTGGATGTGTGTTCTACTCATTAACCACACATGGATCCACCAGTGTCATTGCATGTCTGCTCTTTTCAGTAACCACAGTTGGAGTCATTGCATGTCTGTTCTTTTCACAAACCACATATGGATCCACCAGTGTCATTGCATGTCTACTCTTTTCACAAACCACATATCACCAGTGTCATTGCATGTGTGTTCTTCTCACAAACCACATAAGGTTCCACAAGTTTCATTGGATGTGTGTTCTTCTCACAAACAACATAAGGATCCAGAAGTGTCATTGAATGTGTGTTCTTTTCATGAACCACACCCAGTGTCATTGGATTTGTGTTCCTCTCACAGACCACACATGGATCCACCAATGTCATTGCATGTGTGTTCTTCTCATGAACTACGGCTAGAGTCATTGTATGTGTGTTCTTTTCATGAACCACACCTAGTGTCATTGGATGTGTGTTCCTCACATAGACCACACATGGATCCATTGGTGTCATTGCATGTCTGCTCTTTTCATTAACCACATCTAGAGTCATTGCATCTGTGTTCTTCACACAAACCACACAAGGATCCACTAGTGTCATTGTATGTGAGTTCTTCTCACAAAACACATAAGGATCCACCAGTGTCATTGGATGTGTGTTCTTTTCATGAACCACACCCAGTGTCATTGCATGTTTGTTCCTTTCACAGACCACACATGGATCCACCAGTGTCATTGCATGTGTGTTCTTCTCATGAATCACAGCTAGAGTCATTAGATGTGTGTTCTTTTCATGAACCACAGTTAGAGTCCTTGCATGTGTGTTCTTCTCGCAAACCACATAAGGATACATTGGTGTCATTGCATGTGTGTTCTTCTCATAAACCACATCTAGAGGCATTGCATGTCTGTTATTCCCACAGACCACACATGGATCCACCAGTGTCATTGCATGTGTGTTCTTCTCACAAACCACATAAGGATCCACCAGTGTCATTGGATGTGTGTTCTTTTCATGAACCACACCTAGTGTCATTGCATACTTGTTCCTCTCACAAACCACACATGGATCCACCAGTGTCATTGCATGTGTGTTCTTCTCACAAAAAACATAAGGATCCAGAAGTGTCATTGGATGTGTGTTCTTTTCATGAACCACACCGAGTGTCATTGGATGTGATTTCCTCTCACAGACCACACATGGATCCACCAGTGTCATTGCATGTGTGTTCTTCTCATGAACTACGGCTAGAGTCATTGCATGTGTGTTCTTTTCATGAACCACACCCAGTGTCATTGGATGTGTGTTCCTCACATAGGCCACACATGGATCCATTGGTGTCATTGCATGTCTGCTCTTTTCAGTAACCACATCTAGAGTCATTGCATGTGTGTTGTTCACACAGACTACACAAGGATCCACTAGTGTCATTGAATGTGTGTTCTTCTCACAAACCACATAAGGATCCACTAGTGTCATTGGATGTGTGTTCTTTTCATGAACCACACCCAGTGTCATTGCATGTTTGTTCCTTTCACACACCACACATGGATCCACCAGTGTCATTGCATGTGTGTTCTTCTCATGAACCACAGCTAGAGTCATTAGATGTGTGTTCTTTTCATGAACCACAGTTAGAGTCCTTGCATGTGTGTTCTTCTCGCAAACCACATAAGGATACACCGGTGTCATTGCATGTGTGTTCTTCTCATAAACCACATCTACAGTCATTGCATGTCTGTTATTCCCACAGACCACACATGGATCCACCAGTGTCATTGCATGTGTGTTCTTCTCACAAACCACATAAGGATCCACCGGTGTCATTGCATGTCTGCTCTTTTCATGAACCACATCTAGAGTCATTGCATGTCTGTTATTCCCACAGACCACACATGGATACACAAGTGTCATTGCATGTGTGTTCTACTCACAAACCACATAAGGATCAACTAGTGTCATTGGATGTGTGTTCTTTTCATGAACCACACCCAGTGTCATTGCATGTCTATTCCTCTCACATACCACACATGGATCCACAAGTGTCATTGTATGTGTGTTCTTCTCATGAAGCACATCTAGAGTCATTGCATGTCTGTTATTCCCACAGACCACACATGGATCCACGAGTGTCATTGCATGTGTGTTCTTCTCACAAACCACATAAGGATCCACCAGTGTCATATGATGTGTGTTCTTTTCATGAACCACACCCAGTGCCGTTGCATATATGTTCCTCTCACAGACCACACATGGATCCACTAGTGTCATTACATGTGTGTTCTTCTCATGAACCACGGCTAGAGTCATTGGATGCGTATTCTTTTCATGAACTACAGCTAGAGTCATTGCATGTGTGTTCTTCTCACAAACCACATAAGGATACACCAGTGTCATTGCATGTGTGTTCTTCTCATGAACCACAGCTAGAGTCATTGCATGTCTGTTCTTCTCACAAACCATATATGGATCCACCAGTGTCATTCCATTTCTTGTCTTATCACAAACCACATATCACTAGTGTCATTGCATGTGTGTTCTTCTCACAAACCACATAAGGATCCACCAGTGTCATTGGATGTGTGTTCTTCTCACAAACAACATAAGGATCCAGCAGTGTCATTGGATGTGTGTTCTTTTCATGAACCACACCCAGTGTCATTGCATGTCTGTTCCTCCCACAGACCACACATGGATCCACCAGTGTCATTGCATGTGTGTTCTTCTCATGAACCACAGCTAGAGTCATTAGATTTGTGTTCTTTTCATGAACCACAGCTAGAGTCCTTGCATGTGTGTTCTTCTTGCAAACCACATAAGGATACACCGGTGTCATTGCATGTGTGTTCTTCTCATGACCCACATCTAGAGTCATTGCATGTCTATTATTCCCACAGACCACACATGGATCCACCAGTGTCATTGCATGTGTGTTCTTCTCACAGACCACATAATGATCCACTAGTTTCATTGGATGTGTGTTCTTTCCATGAACCACACCCAGTGTCATTGCATATATGTTCCTCTCACAGACCACACATGGATCCACCAGTGTCATTGCATGTATGTTCTTCTCATGAACCACAGCTAGAGTCATTGGATGTGTGTTCTTTTCATGAACCACAGCTATAGTCATTGCATGTGTGTTCTTCTCACAAACCACATAAGGACACACCAGTGTCATTGAATGTCTGTTCTTCTCATGAACCACAGATAAAGTCATTGCATGTCTGTTCATCTCACAAACCACATAAGGATCCACCGGTGTCATTGGATGTGTGTTCTTCTCATTAACCACACAAGGATCCACCAGTGTCATTGCATGTCTGCTCTTTTCATTAACCACAGTTAGAGTCATTGCATGTCTGTTCTTTTCACAAACCACAGATGGATCCACCAGCGTCATTGCATCTCTGCTCTTTTCACAAACCACATATCACCAGTGTTATTGCATGTGTGTTCTTCTCACAAACCACATAAGGATCTACCAGTGTCATTGGATGTGTATTCTTCTCACAAACGACATAAGGATCCAGTGTCATTTTATGTGTGTTCTTTTCATGAACCACACCTAGTGTCATTGGATGTGTGTTCCTCTCACAGACCACACATGGATCCACCAGTGTCATTGCATGTGTGTTCTTCTCATGAACTACGGCTAGAGTCATTGCATGTGTGTTCTTTTCAAGAACCACACCTAGTGTCATTAGATGTGTGTTCCTCACATAGACCACATAGGGATCCACTGGTGTCATTGCATGTCTGCTCTTTTCATTAACCACATCTAGACTCACTGCATGTGTGTTCTTCCCATAGACCACACATGGATCCACCAGTGTCATTGCATGTGTGTTCTTCTCACAAACCACATAAGGATCCACCAGTGTCATTGGATGTGTGTTGTTTTCATAACCCACAGCTAGTGTCATTGCATGTATGTTCCTCTCACAGACCGCACATAGATCCACTAGTGTCATTGCATGTCTACTCTTCTCATGAACCACAACTAGAATCATTGCATGTGTGTTTTTTCACAAACCACATATCACCAGTGTCATTGCATGTGTGTTCTTATCATGAACCACGCAAGGATCCACCCAGTGTGATTGCATGTCTGTTCTTTTCACAAACCACATATGGATCCATCAGTGTCATTGCATCTCTGCTATTTTGACAAACCACGTATCACCAGTGTCATTGCATGTGTGTTCTTCTCACAAACCACATAAGGATCCACCAGTGTCATTGGATGTGTGTTCTTCTCACAAACCACATAAGGATCCAACAATCTCATTGGATGTGTGTTCTTTTCATGAACCACACCCAGTGTCATTGGATGTGTGTTCCTCTCATAGACCACACATGGATCCACCTGTGTCATTGCATGTGTGTTCTTCTCATGAACCACGGCTAGAGTCATTGCATGTGTGTTTTTTTCATGAACAACACCAGTGTCATTGGATGTGTGTTCCTCTCATAGACCACACATGGATCCACCAGTTTCACTGCATGTTTGCTCTTTTCATTAACCACATCTAGAGTCATTGCATGTGTATTGTTCCCACATACCACACATGGATCCACCAGTGTCATTGCATGTGTGTTATTCTCACAAACCACATAAGGATCCACCAGTGTCATTGGATGTGTGTTCTTTTCATGAACCACACCCGGTGTCATTGTATGTCTGTTCCTCTCACATACCACACATGGATCCACCAGTGTCATTGCATGTGTGTTCTTCTCATGAACCACTGCTAGAGTCATTGGATGTGTGTTCTTTCCATGAACCACAGCTAAAGTCCTTGCATGTGTGTTCTTCTCACAAACCACATAAGGATACACTAGTGTCATTGAATGTGTGTTCTTCAAATGAACCACATCTAGAGTCATTACATGTCTGTTCTTCTCACAAACCACATAAGGATCCAACAATGTCACTGGATGTGTGTTCTTTTCATGAACCACACCCAGTGTCATTGGATGTGTGTTCTTCTCACAGACCACACATGGATTCACCAGTGTCATTGCATGTGTGTTCTTCTCATGAACCACACATGGATCCACCAAGTGTGATTGCATGTTTGTTCTTCTCACAAACGACACATGGATCCACTAGTGTCACTGCATGTCTGTTCTTTTCATGAACCACACCCGGTGTCATTGCATGTATGTTCCTCTCATAAACCACACATCGATCCACCAGTGTCATTGCATGTGTGTTCTTCTCATGAACCACAGCTAGAGTCATTGCATGTCTATTATTCTCAAAAACCACATAAGGATACACCAGTGTCATTGCATGTGTATTCTTCTCATGAACCACACCTAGTGTCATTGCATGTGTGTTCTTTTCAAAAACCAGATATCACCAGTGTCATTGCATGTGTCTTCCTCTCATAAACCACATATGGATCCACCTAGTGTGATTGCATGTGTGTTCTTCTCACAAACCACATAAGGATCCACCTGTGTCATGGAATGTGTGTTCTTTTCATAAACCACATATGGATCCTAATTAACCTTAGGAGATCCCTAACCTTAGCCCCCCAATGGGTGGCCGTTAGACCGAGTCTTCTAGAAGGCACGCCTAACACAGTTGTTCTGCTGGACGATTGTTACATGTCGTTCGATCATGGCGCTTGGATGATTGGGATGGTCTTCGTGACAGCGATCCACGATTAGTCTGTTCTGCGGCATGATTGGCCACGCTTGCTCTAGACAAACTGGCAACACCGGGGACTCCCCTGTTGCGAGTGTCACGACTCACGAGTTCAGTGGGCCATATCCCAGTGTCACGTCCCCATTACTTCTCTTCCTACCCGTACTTCTCTTCCTTCCCCTCGAAGCCACTTTCCCCACTTCACTCCCATCCCGCCGTAGCCACAAGCCGACAGCGCCTCCATCCCAATCCCCTCTCCGGCAGCCACCCCCTCCCCTCTCGCCATGGGTTAAGGGGAGATGGCGAGGAAACGCGTCGTGACGACATGGACGATGATTTCGGTGTGAGTCGTCTCATCTCTATCTCTATCATCTGTGGCCAGTTATCTATTTTTTGAGCTAGATCTACTCTGTTTACTCATGCGTGTATATGATGTGTTAGGCCAACCAGACGATGTATGACTCTGACTATCACGGTTTAGCGGATGAAGACAGTCCTCTGCTATGTAAACATGGATATGTGCCCGCTAAATTTGTAGCGTTCGAAGGATGAAACGCAGGTAGGAGGTTTCTATGGTGTGAAGGACATCGTGCAATGATGCAAGGCGGAAGTTGCGGTGTTGTCAAATGGGTAGATCCAGAGTGGCCCAAATTGATGCAGAAAATGCTGGACAAACTATGGGAAATGACTGTTGAGTTGAAAGAATCCTTATTCAGCTCACTTCTTGACAATGTTGAGATGAAGCTATGGGAACCAGTTGACACGACCAAGCATAAGCGAGATCTCAGGTGGGTGGAAGACAAGGTTAGCAAAGTCAAGAAGGAGAGGGACGCGGCGTTGGCCCTGAAGGCTAAAGAAGAGCAAGAACTGACTCAAGCAAGGAATGATCTTCACCAGGCCAAAGTCCTGCAGTTCACAACTACGAGTATTGACAAGTGCATGAGGAAAAATGCAGAGAAACAATTGAAGCTGTGCAAGGAAGATGCTAAAAGGAAGGAGCAGGCGATTCGATCCTTGCTCTCGCAGAAAGATGCGCATCGGGCTAAGATTAGGAAGATCAAGGAGATGTGTGATAACTAGTTCTATTTAGCTTGAGCTCCGTGCCTTTTTTAAGTTGTAATAGTTGTACTTGTTGACCTAGCGGTCTGAACTGTTGGGCCCGGAGTCTTGGGAGGAAAAAAATTGGTCGCCTGTTAATCTATCTTAACCCTGCATTGCTTCCTTTTGTCTGACCAATGCCCCTTGGATATTCCGCCCGTCGCTTCATCATCCTCGTGTACAAATAGGAGGCACCACAGCGTGTCGCTTCGTCTCCATCCCCTCACCCTCTCTAATCTCCACCGCGCCGTTGCTTTGTCATCCATCCCCTCGGTCCCTCTCCAATCTCCACCGCGCCGCCATGGAGATGCCCGCACTGAACTTCTATGAGGCGGTGATTTTTGTGCACTTCGACATCCTCGCGCCGCCGGCCGCGCCAGTGCCCCAAGGATGGCGCATCAGCTATGCGGGGGTGCCGATGCCTCCGATCCTCGTCCCCGGCAGAGCTGTGATGGAGAGTGAAATCGCGACGCGCCGCCGCCAGATGCCCGCGTGGAAGAGGGCGCTACCCCGGTACACGGCGGCCAGCCCGTACTGGCCGGCGCTGTTCAAGAAGGAGCAGAAGGCCAAGATTGGCAACCACATCCTTTACGGGTGCGTGGTGCACCGGGATCTCTGCAACCGAGAAGGGCAGGAGAGGTTCTGGTCCATCCCTGGACGGACCAAGTACACCGTCATCGTCGCCGCTCCCCGTGAAGAGGTGCTCTATCTCACGAACAATGTGGAAATCGTGGAGGTTCTGCCCGACGACGATGAGGAAGCCGACGGCTCGGAGGACAGCGGCAGCGGAAGTGAAATTGTTGACTAGTGGTTGAATTAATGTAGGATGTGAAATCACACCTTTGTTTAGAAGAATTTGTGGTTGAATTAATGAAATGCCTCGATTTAGATCTCTGTCTCGATTAATTTGTGGAAGAATTTGTAATTTAGATAAATTTCTGCCTCGATTTAGATCTCTGTCCCGGATTGGGAATGTGATCGTGGACCAAAGACCCCTTTTCTACTAGTGTATTCTGACCTTGGTGGTTTGTTTAAACGTAATCTACGTGGATTGTGCCGAATGCAAATGGCACAACCACAATTTATAAAGTGGAAGCACGTACACCTGGTTACTAGAGATCAGGGAGCTTGGCCAGATGTAGGGGATGCAGGAGCAGAGAGGCGGTGAGATAGACGGGCTCAAGATTAGGCCAGAAAGTGGTACCGATTTCCTCCTCATCTGGGCATTATCGGTCGCCATTGCTGTGTATGTTGCCATGTCGTTGTGTGCAGCAGCTGAAATAAGGTGCTGCTTCATGGAGTGTAGCAGCTTAAATAATTTATTTCTGTGCCACTTACATTCCGTCGTATTTGGAGACCTCCTGCCCCTCAGCAATCGTGGAACCGGTGCTGCGTGTTTTCATATATCAGTGGCACAATCACAATTTCGGATTCAACTACTGACTCGGGTGTTTCCAAACCCTAAGTCGCGGTACATTTTACTCAGAGAACATGGGTAGATTGTTTTGCCCAGCAAAGTGCCACACACAGTGCTCCAGAATTTAACTGAATTACATATATAGGTTCAAGTTCAACACATTACTATGCATCTTCATTGCCAGCAGCCTTCTTCCGCAGCCTGGGTGCCAAGCCTTCACGTCCACTGGCTTCTTCATTTCCTGCCTTCTTTCTCTTCCTCGGTGCCAATTTTCTTAGCTTCACGTACTCTGCATCGCCGGGACAATGGGCACCAGAATCGTGTCCAGCATCATCTTTCCACTCGTTTTTAATTTCTTCGGGCAGCAAAATGACTGACCCGGCAGTCATGTTTCTAACCTTGCGGCGCTTCTAGTCAAAGAAACAGGACTGTTGCATAACTGCCCAATATCTATAGAGTAAATAAAACAAAAATTACAATTCAGCACAAACATGCGAACCCGAAGAGAGTTTTGCTTACCAGGAGCTAATTGGGTTCGAGCAACCACCCTGTCCAAGAATAGAAGGGCGACTCCTAGTTGCAGCAGCTTCCACATCTAGTACATCACAATTCAGCTCAACATGCAAGCCGGAGCATACCTTTTCATTGATCCAATTAGCTGACTGTCACACGTTAGAGGAACCATGATGCCACGTTCATCCATGAATCCAAACTTTGCAGTCTACTTCGGCCATAATTCATCATGATTACGCAGAGCAGCAACCATACCAGATATAGTGCAGATCTGCGCAGGTGCTTCTTCCATCGTGATACAATGGTGTCCATACCACTTTCCCTTAGAGTCGTACCTGAAGAGGACTACCGTAACCAGGTAAGGGTGGTCCGCGGAGATCCCACTTGACAGAAAACTGTGGACAAAATATGTTTGTCAGCGTTGGGCTAACAAAGGTTCAGTAGCCAGCTAGCAGTTATAATTAGTGCGAATAGCAAAGAGAAGGGTAGCTAACCCACTTGTGGCCAGAACTTCTTCCTTGGTAGTAGGATCTGCCATCCTCCGAGCTGCTCGGCTCGTCAGCGGCGGAGGCGGGCTAGAGCCTCGCAACGGCAGCTACGGCATGCACCATTGGAGCTCGGGATCAGCGACTGGGTGCAGCAACTGGGCGGAGCAACTTGCCGCTGGAACTCAAATGTCCAAAGGGATCATCCTGCCTGGAGGGTGGATTCCGACGCCACTGGTGCTAGGGGAAAGGTGGGAATGAATTTGTGAAATTGGTCAATGCATCCAATCCACTTAGTTACTCAATTTGCTTAAGAGGTTGCCACGTTGGCGCTCGCGTCACCGACAGATGACCGACATGAGGGTCCCGTCCATCTACTTCACGGGACAGTTTCACGGAATGTTTGAATTTGGCAGGGGTGAGATGAGTTTGCATCGAAATGGCCCCTCTTGGTAGTTGGCGGCCCAACATTTCGAAACACGGCAATTTCATGCAACTTAGGTACCACCATGCGCTGGCCTGCGAACTTTGGTGCCCGCAGATGAACATGCCCGACGAGGAGGCCCCCGTCCTCGTATAGGCCTCCGTCCCCGTCCCCGCATCCACCGTAGCCACCGGCGAGGAGGCCCCCGCCAGTCTCGGGCAGATCCCGCTCGGTTGGGACCCCTACGAGGAGGTTGTTTACATAAGGCCGGAGAACCCCTACGACACCAGCATCGCCGACCCATGGATGGAGGAAACCAGGGTTTTCTCCCTTCCCTTGTTCTTCCCCTGTTCCCATTGTTGGATGCTAGATCATATGTTATTAGGGACCGGCTTCCACCTGTAGCACCGCTTACGAGAGCAAGCATATACGTCTGCTGACGAAATCAATTAACCCTGCATCTGTTGAATGAAAGTTCTCCGAGATTTCCTGGATAAATTTGCTTTTGCTAATCATCTCGTGTTAGATCTCGTATTTCGATGAATCCCCATTTTCGTATTTGAACCCCCTATTCGTAGTTGGTATCAGTATTCCATTTGGTTTGAGATTAGGGGAATAATCGGGAGATTTCAATCGGTTAATTTATGCAAATAATCAATCCCGATAATCAAAGTATCTCAATCATGTCCTTATTGCACTCTATTGGTTTTTTCCAACAGGAGGATAGCAACGACATCCGCAGCGACGACGAGTCCAAGGACACCAAGATTCGTCATGTGTTCAGGAGGCTGAAGTCCGGCCAGTACAACAACTTATTTGCCGGCGACGTGTACATGTGCCCCTTCTGCCCCACCAGGAGGCTCCGTGCCACAGACTTCGACTCCCTCATGAAGCATGCCAAGGATGTGAGGACCTGCAGCGAGTCCGTGAATGTCCACGACTTCATAGCCAAGCACCACGTGCTCGGTCTTCACCCCCGCAACCTCCAGAAGGTGGCTATCGAGGAGGGTCGCATGTCCCCGATCAAGCCCAAGGTGCCCAAGGTCAAGGGACTGGGCAGAAAGAAGTGGTGGAAGCGTCAAAGGGAAGAGGCGGAGGCCCTCCTGGCAGAGGCCATGAGGGTCCACTGATCTGCTGCTTCTGCTATAAAGTAGCTTCTTTTGTCGTGTCTGTGTTGAACTTGTCCTCTTCTAATGCTGAGCAGCCTAATTGTCGAACCTCGTTAAGTACCGTACTATATAACCTATATTAGCTGCTTTATTTACATCTGCTCTGTTTACTGAATTTATTTATGGTGCTTGTTACTTTTGCTGCTCTAGATTTGCTACCAGATTGGGGAAAAATGAGGGAAAAAGGAACAATGAATGAAGAGAGAAGCTGCTCTAGATTCGCTACCTTTTTGGCAAAAAAACACAACTTTTAGCGAGAGAGAGAGAGAGGGGGGAAAGGCGCTCTTAAAAAGGCCAATCATAAAAATAACAAAAAAGAAAACTTCTAATTTAGGCGACAGGACGCACGTAACCACCAAACGCGCCCCACATGGTCCCACACCATAATCATCGAGATATGGATGGCTGGTCCGCTGTGTATCCTCGCCCGACCTGTGAGTATGTAATGGTCGAGGCGATGTAATGTAACGCTCAACGCCTGACCCGCCCCAACGCGGTCCCACCAGGCAGCATCTAACGGTCAAGCCTTTGACCTGACGGCATCCCCCCGTACGAGCGCTTGTGAGGATTTCAGAATGGAGGGAGGGCAAAAGTGAGGAACAACTAAGAGGCTGGGGAAAACTGAGTACACCTAACGAACCAGGGGCACGAAAATAGAAATCCCATTATTGTTATATGCAAACAAGATAACATACTTCTTGTGTCATGATATGTGTGGAGAGAGCCCCATAATAGGATGTTCACGACAAGGCTCGTAGGAAGCCACTTTGTTGAGCCAAGTGTGATGATATGGGGTGGCCCGATCTTCTCAGCAAGCTCTTGTCGATGATATGGTGGATGATAGATAACTAGTGCGTAGCTATGATCTCTCCCGCTCGATCCCTGATGCCAGTGCAACAGATCTCGAACCTTGTAGGATATTCACAACACCACACTCTTGCGCACGCAGCCGTGACCACGAACGGTAGTATGCAATCTACTAATTCCCAGTGGAACAGCAGATCACACTCAATTATAGTTGGTAGATTCGAACACAGGGTAATTCCAGAGGTTCTATGAAAGAAACAACTCCAAAATATTTTAACATGGTCTGAAGACTAAAGCTAGAGTGCCCCCATCTATTTAAGGGTCTGGGAGGCGGCGGCCTAAGGGTGGATCCGAGTTGGTCCCACCCACCTATGGATACAAACCAACCCAACTTGGGTTCGGTCAAACTAACTCTGCCATGACAGAGTTGTAGTTGCTTTCTCTGCCGCGGCAGCCTGCCGTGGCAGAGTAGGACTCGGTTATCCTGCCACGGCAGCCTGCCGTGGCAGAGAAACGATACTTTTCTCTGCCATGGCAGAGAACGTCCTCCTCTTGTTGATCTTCGTCTTAGATAGCTCCTGGCGCTTCCTCCCTCTCCTCCCTCGCGCATTCTTCATTGATCAACACGCCTTGTTCCATTAGCTCCTCGCTCCGTGCTACACCTTCTTCTCCTAATGACCTGATCATGCAATAATTCAAAGACTTAGGTAGTATAAAATTCTCATTAATTAAAACACCAGGTTCATTAAGAAACAAGTTCACCTGTTGTTCTAGTAGCTTAGCACGAGCTCTTGTGATTGGTCCAATCCTTATCTCATTGGATTGATCCTTCTTTGCAATTGGAACATCTTCATTAACAATTGGGGTAGGTGTAACTATAGGGATGTCCTCATCATCTCCCCCCCTTCAAAAGGCGTCGACCTTGACGCTCCAAGGTCTTCTCCAGCATATGGTGATAAATCAGCAACGTTGAAGCTGTTGCTAGCACCACCAAACTCCTCAATAGGTATATCAACTGAATAGGCATTATCATTAATTTTGGCGAGCACTTTGTAAGGACCAGCACCACGTGGCTTCAACTTGGACTTGCGAAGTAGTGGAAATCTGTCCTTTCGTAGATGCACCCAAACCATATCTCCAGGCTCGAACAACACTTCTTTTCTTGCTTGATTCCTTACAGCAGCAATGTTCTTGCCTTTCTTCTCAATAGCCTCTCGAGTCTTCTCATGTATTTTCTTCACATAATCAGCACGTTTTGATGCCTCCATATCAACTCTCTCATGTAATGGCAGAGGCAACATATCAAGTGGCGTCAATGGCTTGAAGCCATAAACCACCTGAAAAGGACAAAGTTGAGTAGTTGAATGCACAACCCTGTTGTAAGCAAACTCAACATGTGGGAAACACTCTTCCCACTCCCGTAGATTCTTTTTAATTATGGTCCTTAGCAGCTGTGACAATGTTCTATTCACCACCTCCGTTTGCCCATCAGTTTGGGGATGACATGTAGTACTGAACAGCAGCTTCATTCCTAGCTTCCCCCATAAGGTCTTCCCAAAGTAGCTCATGAACTTCACATCACGGTCAGAAACAATCGTCTTAGGTACTCCATGTAATCTCACGATGTCCCTAAAAAATAGGTTAGCAACATGCGACGCATCGTCGCTTTTGTGGCAGGCAATAAAATGAGCCATTTTAGAAAACCTATCCACTACCACAAATATTGAATCATGACCTCTCTGAGTTTTAGGTAGACCTAGCACAAAATCCATACTCATGTGTTCCCATGGAGTAGTCGGTGCAGAGAGAGGTGTATACAAACCGTGAGGCTTCAGCTTAGGTTTCGACTTGTGGCATGTAATACATCGACTCACAAATCTGTACACATCACGCCTCATCTTGGGCCAATAAAAGTGATCAGCGAGCATGAGCAACGTCTTCTCACACCCAAAGTGACCCATCAAACCTCCAGCATGTGATTCTTGCACTAAGAACAAATGCAACGACGATTCTGGAATACATAGTTTGTTAGCTCGAAACAAATATCCATCATGTATATGATACTTATCCCATGCGTTTCTAAGAGCACATAAACGATATGGTTTAGCAAAATCATGGTCAGTTGCATAAAGTGCACAAATAGCTTCTAATCCAGGAATTTTAACATCAAGATTGGTTAATAGCATGTTTTTCCTAGATAGAGCATCAGCAACAACATTCTCTTTTCCCTTCTTATAATTAATGATGTAAGGAAAAGACTCAATGAACTCAACCCATTTAGCTAATCTTCTATGCAAGTTTGATTAAGCTTTCAAGTGTTTCAATGCTTCATGATCAGAATGTATGATGAATTCCTTTGGCCACAAATAATGTTGCCAAACTTCAAGTACTCTCACAAGTGCATACAATTCTTTATCATAGATTGAATAATTCAAACGAGCACCAGTCAATTTCTCAGAAAAATAAGCTATAGGCCGACCCTCTTGCATCAAAACGCCACCTATACCTATACCACTAGCATCACAGTCAACTTCAAATTGCTTTGAAAAATCAGGTAATGCAAGTAAAGGTGCAGAAGTAAGCGAACATTTCAATGTATCAAATGCAATGTCTTGGGCCGCGCCCCATACAAAAGGAACACCTTTCTTTGTCAAATCACTTAAAGGTGCAACAATAGTGCTAAAATCTTTCACAAAGCGCCTATAGAAACCAGCGAGACCGTGGAAACTACGCACTTGACTTACATTCATTGCAGTAGGCCAATTCTGAATTGATTCAATTTTAGATTGATCTACCTCTACTCCATGCTTAGAAACAACAAATCCTAGGAATATGACCTTTTCTTTTGCAAAAGTACACTTCTCAAGATCAGCATACAGTTTACTATCACGTAACACGTGCAAAACTTGTCTCATATGAGTGCAATGTTCAGATTCGGTGTGGCTGTATATGAGTATATCATCAAAGTAAACAACCACAAAACGACCAATAAACTCTCTCAAAACATGATTCATCAAACGCATGAAAGTACTAGGTGCATTAGTAAGACCAAAGGGCATGACTAACCACTCATACAAGCCGAATTTAGTTTTGAAAGCAGTTTTCCATTCATCCCCTTCTTTCATCCTAATTTGATGATGACCACTACGCAAGTCAATTTTAGAGAAAACAGCAGCACCACTCAATTCATCTAGCATATCCTCTAAGCATGGAATAGGATGACGATATCGAATAGTGATGTTATTAATCGCTCTACAGTCAACACACATGCGCCAAGTACCATCTTTCTTAGGAACTAAAATAACAGGAACAACACAAGGGCTAAGAGAAACACGAATGTACCCTTTATCCAGTAACGCTTGTACTTGCTTCTGAATTTCCTTAGTTTCTTTGGGATTAGTCCTGTAGGGTGCACGGTTGGGAAGTGTGGCGCCAGGAATCAGGTCCACTTGATGTTCTATACCACGCAATGGAGGTAAGCCTGCGGGTACATCTTCTGGAAACACATCCCCAAAGTCCTGCAAAACAGAAGAGACACCAAGAGAAATAGGGGACAAGTCATTAGAAACCAATACCTCGCCCTTATACATGAGCACAAGTTGCATGGCTATAGGATCCTCATGAAACTTTCTCATATCTTCCTTAGTGGCTAATATCAATAAACCAGGCACTCCCTCACTTTTCGTTATATCACTCAATTTAGGCTCAATTACGTCAGGAACAGCTGTCACACAATCTCGCCGAGTGGTAGTATCTTCCTTCAAGTTCACCTCTATATTTTGGCGAGAATCATTCACAATTTCTTGTGGTGTCATTGGCTGCATAGTAATCTTCTTTCCTTTGAATTCCAAGTGATATGTATTGGCTCGGCCATTGTGTTGCACATGGCGATCATAGTGCGAAGGCCGACCCAATAGTAGGTGACAAACAGTCATAGGAACAACATCAAAATCAATAGAATATTTGTATGGCCCTATGTGAAAATTCACACGTACCATATAATTTACCTTCATCTCACCATTGTTGCTCAACCATTGTATGTAGTATGGCTTGGGATGAGGTAAGTATGTCAAATTCAATTTGGCACATAGTTCCTTACTTGCAAGATTTCTGCAGCTACCTCCATCAATAATGACCTTGCAAGCTTTATTTGGTCCAACTAGAGCTTTTGTTTGGAACAAGTTGCAACGCTGGGATTCCTCAACCGGTTGCACACTAAGTACACGTGAAGATACGACACTAGTTGGTGCACGCTCAGCATATGCATCAGCACCATCCTCGCCATCATCAATATCATCGTCAGAAACTTCATGTCCACTCTCTACTTCTCCTTGTTCATTGACAAACATAACCTTGCTGTTTGGACAATCTTTCTTGTAGTGACCTCTACCTCCACAAGTATGGCACACCACATCACGAGTACGTGCCGTAGACATGTTGGAACCCGAGCTAGCAGCAGGAGCAACGGGTTTCCAAGCATTAGAACCAAACAAAGGTGTACTTGCTGCTTTGGCCGATGGTGTAAACGGAACAGCAGCTGGTGGCGAGGCTATAGTAGGAGTAGATCTAGCCGAAAATCTGCTAGAGGATGGAAAACGAGCGCGTGACTTTGCCTCTTCTGACAACTGGGATTCGGCCTCTCTAGCATGGTGCAATAACTCATTCATGGTCTCATACTTGTGCTGACGCACTATGCTCTTGATTGGCAACTTCAGATTGTTTAGGAATCGCTGCATGGTCATCTGAATGGACTCACGAACTCTAGCACGCTGCATAAGCATCTCCATCTCCATGTAGTACTCATCTACTATCATTGTGCCTTGCTTCAATTGTGTCAATTTATCAAAAAACTGATCGCAAGTAGTTGGTTGGTACGAAACGAGCTTTCATGATTTGCTTCATCTCGCGCCAATCCATCACAGGAAGTTCATTATCCTCCCTCCTATGTTGCACAAGAGCATCCCACCAACGCAAATCATAACCATCAAATTCAGATGCTGCAAGCTTGACCTTCTTATCTTCTGGATACTCAAATAAGCGCCAGAGTTTCTCAATCTTCAACTCCCATGTAAGGTAATCTTCAGGATCAATGGAACCATCAAACTTGGGGATCGAGAACTTTGGCTTGCCCAAACCATCATCAGCTTGGTTGGGCACACGTTGACCACGCCCAATGGGGACAAACCCACGACCATGAGCAGGTGCATGGACAGGGGGAATGGCATGTCCTCTGCCAACATGTCGAGCAGCATCTACAGCGCTACCCTCATCAAAATCATCAAAGGCATCATCATGTTGAGGCTCTTCCCTTCTATGTAATGCGGCTGTCAAACCCTCAATGGACCGCTGCAAAGTGGTGACATTGACATTGAGCGTAGCCACTTGCGTTGGGATAGTATCAACCATTCCAACATGCTTATCCAATCTCATATTCATATCCTGGAGATTCTTGTCAATGGCATATGTCGAGTTAGTAAACACATCTGTCAAGTGAGACTTCAAAGCCTCATATTCACGCCAGTTAACAAGATCCTCATCCTTCTTTTTCTGCATCAGAACATATCATCACTAGAAGACATGTTTAGTAGGTTAGTGCAAAAATCAAAATCTGTGTGGTGGAACTCTCACAACTCACTCACAACTAATAAGAAAGGAGATCTTACCATTCCAAAATGAATAGAGATACTCTACCAAATGAAATCAAAGACTGATGCACTTGATGTGATGAAGTGAATATCAAAGGTATAGAGAAGGATCGCAGGGCACACAGGTTATTTATGGTGGAGCTGTAGGTATGGTATCCTACCTACACCGCAAACAAGTCCTAGTGCTGATCGTACAAATACCCAAGGAACACACACGTGGAGAAAAACGTGGCAATGCAACTATGAAGGGTGTTGCACTACGCTCGAGAAACACTAGCAAAGATCAACGTAAACAGGCACAAGATTGCTCAATCTACCGGTGCACAAAGATATCACTAGGCCTCTTACTCAAATTCTCTTTTTCCCAATTTTTCTTTTTCTTTTGTATAGCTCTTTTTGCTTTTTCTATTGCTATATTTCTTTTTTTTGATTTTATAGATCACACACGGCCAATTACAAAGTACAACACCAAAATCCTAAGAGCAGCCTGTAGGAGCGGAAACTAGTCTCAATGGGCAAGTTCCTACACCTATGTAATAGATTGGCTGTGGCTAAGGGTTTTGGAAAATTGCAAATCGATCACACTTTGTAATTATGGTGTCGTGGCAGAAAAACAGCTCAAAATCCCGTCGTGGCAGAACAAATCCTGCCGTGGCAGAGAAAGACGTAGAAATCCTGCCGTGGTAGAGCGGCGGCAGCAAAACGGCCAGAAATCGTGCCGTGGCAGAGCGGCGGCAGCGCGCAGCAGAGACAATGTGCCGCGGTAAAGAAGTTGTGCCACGGCAGAGTCTCTGTCGGACTCGGGTTCGCGGCAGGGAAAGTGGCCTTTTCCTTGCCGTGGCAGAATCGTTAAGTATTTTTTTTGACTAAGGTAAACTGACTCGGCCTGGAGTAAAACACAAGGACTCTAAACTAGATCGGATCTACTAGATGGTGGCAGAAACAATGGTGGACTCGACTAGACGGAAGAAAAACGATGAAAACAAAACAGATCTAGACTAATAGATGAACACGACCAGCAACTATGACTCGTCTACGATGCAATCTAGTCTATGGCAAATCTTTTTGTGGGCCTTTTTCTGTATAGGACTAAAAACACTTTCTAATCTATGGATGGATTGCGGATTGCTTATCGAGGCAACGAGGAAATCTGATACCAAGATGATATGGGGTGGCCCGATCTTCTCAGCAAGCTCTTGTCGATGATATGGTGGATGACAGATAACTACTGCGTAGCTATGATCTCTCCCGCTCGATCCCTGATGCCAGTGCAATAGATCTCGAACCTTGTAGGATATTCACAACACCACACTCTTACGCACGCAGCCATGACCACGAACGGTAGTATGGAATCTACTAATTCCCAATGGAACAACAGATCACACTCAACTATAGTTGGTACATTCGAACACAGGGTAATTCTAGAGGTTCTATGAAAGAAACAACTCCAAAATATTTTAATGTGGTCTGAAGACTAAAGCTAGAGCGCCCCCATCTATTTAAGGGTCTGGGAGGCGGCGGCCTAAGGGTGGATCCGAGTTGGTCCCACCCACCTATGGATACAAACTGACCCAACGTGGGTTCGGTCAAGCTGACTCTACCGTGGCAGAGTTGTAGTTGCTTTCTCTACCGCGGCAGCCTGCCGTGGCAGAGTAGGACTCGGTTTTCTTGCCGCGGCAGCCTATCGTGGCAGAGAAACGATGCTTTTCTCTGCCGCGGCAGAGAACGTCCTCCTCTTGTTGATCTTCGTCTTGGACAGCTCCTGGCGCTTCCTCCCTCTCCTCCCTCGCGCATTGTTCATTGAATAACACGCCTTGTTCCATTAGCTCCTCGCTCCATGCTACGCCTTCTTCTCCTAAGTACCTGATCATGCAATAATTCAAAGACTTAGGTAGTATAAAATTCTCATTAATTAAAACACCAGGTTCATTAAGAAACAAGTTCACCTATTGTTCTAGTAGCTTAGCACGAGCTCTTGTGATTGGTCCAATCCTTATCTCATTGGATTGATCCTTCTTTGCAATTGGAACATCTTCATTAACAATTGGGGTAGGTGTAACTGTAGGGATGTCCTCATCATGTGAGGTCACCTCTAAATAACCACTTCGATGTCCGAGAGCAATCACCCATACAGACCATTGCAATTAAGGGTTTCCCCATGGATATCGTAACTAGCTTAGGGAGTCCCTATTTAATCCCCCTTTGACCGTGTAGGTTATGAGCCGACGCCAATCTATCACGGGGCATTCCGGATACGCTTCCAAGACACATGCAAAGGGTTTCTTCCACCCCTTAGTCCCGAAGGAAACTGATATGTGGTCGACTTCACATATCATCTAAAGAGAGAAATCAAACACAAATCATAATTCTATCGTAGACAAGCAAGTCATACGGACACAAGAATATATTATTTTTGTTACAAGTTCATAATGGTGCTAGGGTTTCTCCATATCCCCAAGAACAAAGTAACTACTCACTCATGGAAACAATCAACAACATCATCATAATCAAATGGATGGATAAAAGTATGATGGTAGATCTAATGCAAACCACAAATTGGATCTGGAATTACAAAGAGATCTAATAGGTGAAAGATAGGAGTGATGGTGGTAATGGGGATGCAATGGTTGATGATGAAGGGGATGATGCGTTGTCCTCCAATGATCCGTGAAGCAGCCAAGATTTTACTCCAGCCAAGTTCCTCCTTCAGATCACTCTCAGATGTGGTGTTTCGTGGTTTCTGGTGGTTGTGAATGGCAGATCTTTATCTCGTATTTTCCAAAGAGAAATATTTGACGAGGTGATTGCGATGGCGCCTGGTACGAGCGGACGGTACAGGCGGGCTCCGCCCGAACAAGTTGTCGTTATTGGTATTGATGCCTCCTCCTTGTTTGTTATTCTTCCAGGTGCGAAGGTAAATTCATAAAATGACTTTTATCACTTAGAAATATCATATAATTACACAATATGATAGCTCTAATTGATATGTTCATATATGACTCCATGATTTGGGATCCTGTTGAAATAAGAACGAAATAGCGCGCATAGGTGCGGTGAAATACAAAAATCCCTACTCTATTTATGCAAAAACAGAAGGTAAATATGCTTCAATTTTGGACGGATCATCCACACAGGATCTGCAAGGTGTTTCTAGGGAGCTGGCTGAACACTCTTTGCATGTCAGGCCTAATGCAAGGCCAGTGAAGCAACCTCTCCGCCGAGGATAGAAGAAAATCCATAGGGGATGAGATAGCTAGGCTCCTTGCAGTCGAGTTTATCATGGAAGTGCTACATCCAGATTGGCTATCTAATCCAGTGCTGGTGGAGAAGAAAAAGGATGACCCGAACGTGGCAGTGATATGGTGCATGTGTATCGATTATACCAACTTGAACAAGGCATGTCCAAAGGATCCTTTTCCTTTGCTAATGATAGATCAAGTCATTGACTTCATAGCTGGTTGTGAGCTCTTATCATTTGTAGATGCACATTCTGGTTTCCACCAGATACCATTAAACTCGGTTGATCAAATAAAGACTACTTTATCACCCCATATGGGGCTTATTGCTATCACACTATGCCATTTGGCTTACGCAATGCAGGTGCCACGAACCAAAGGTGCATGCAAAATGTTTGCATGATCAAATTTGCAAAAATGTTCAAGTGCATGTTGACAATTTAGTGATAAAAAACTAAGGAGAGTCATACTCTCCTAGATGATATCCAGCAAACATTCATGAACTTGAGAAGGTTCTGAATGAAACTTAACCCATAAAAGTGCACCTTCGGTGTCCCGATAGGAAAATTACTCGGATTCCTAGGATCGAGCCGAGGTATAGAGGCTAACTCGACTAAGATCTAAGCTATTGAGTGCATGGAATTGCCGAAGTGTCTCAATGATGTTCAGAACTTCACTAGTTTCCTGGCATTGTTGAGTCGTTTCGTTAGTCGGCTAGGAGAAAAGGCATTGCCTTTGTATGAGTAAATTAAAAAATCAGACAAGGTTATCTGGACACCACAGGCCGATAGTGCTTTTCATGAATAAAAAAGATGCTATCCTCTGCACCAGTGTTAGCTTCACCACTATCCAAAGAGTCGATGTTGATCTACATAGCAGCTACCAACCGAGTCGTAAGTGCCGTGGTAGTGGTAGAGCGTGATGAGGAGGGTAAGTCGGTGCAGAGGCCAGTCTATTATTTAAGTGAAGTACGTTCTCCTTCGAAACAAAACTACCCCCATTATTATAAAATGGTATATATTGTCTATATGGCCGCCAAAAAGCTTAAGGACTACTTTGAAGAACACCCCATGAAGGTGATACGTGAAGCACCTATATCAGAGATAGTCGGTAATAGAGATGCTGGTGGTCGAATCGCCAAATGGGAAATTGAGTTAGCTCCATACGCTCCTCATTATGATAGGCGATATGCAATCAAGTCTTAGGCACTAGCCGACTTTTTGTTGATTGGGTTGAAATGCAATATGAACCGCCTTTGTGGGACTCAAATTACTAGAGAATGCACTTTGGTGGATCAAAGTTGAAGGATGGATTAGGGGTCGGGGTAGTCCTCACCTCTCCCAAGAAAGATCAACCAAGATATGTGCTTCAAATCCATTTTAGAGCATCTAATAATGTGGCCGAATATGAGGCACTTGTGCATGGCTTGAAAGTAGCAAAGGAGATTGGGATACATTGGATACAATGCTTTGGTAACTCGGATTTGGTGGGACACCAAGTTTTAGGTCATTGGGATGTGTTGGACGCAAATATGGCCTTATATAAATTTCACGTCCAAAAAATATGTGGGTATTTTGAAGGATGTGAGTTACATCATGTACCGGGCTGAAAATAATGTAGCTGACGTGTTATTGAAACTAGGCTCATCTCAGCAGGCTATCCCCCCAGGTGTAGCTATCGAGCACCTCAGAAAACCATCTATCAACCCATCACCAGAATCCGAGTCAATCCATATCCCGACCAACCAACAATGCGGCGAGGCCGAAATTCGACCCCGCTGCCCTGCTCAATTAGCCCTGCATCTACCATAGCAGGGAGGGAAAACCTGCCACCTACACCACCGCGGATTGCCACTCTCTCAAAGAGATCGAAAAGGCAAGGCGAGCAAGGGAGGACCCCAACAAAAACCCGCCAAGGGACAACGGCAACGCCGGTGGCTTCGGACAAGAAGTCCGCTCACTACACACCTTCGCCGGGCTCGGCACCAAGCGTGAGAAGAAGGTGCTCGCCCGCGCGGTCACCGTCAATGCGATGACCCAAGTCGACATCCCCCGCTTCCTCAACTAGTCCGAGCAGAGCATCACCTGGAGTCGCCAGGATCACGCGTGAAGAATCGAATACCCAGGGCGAGTCGCCCTAGTGGTTAGGCCCAAGGTGGCTGGCTACTGGCTGCCCAAGACACTGATGGATGGCGGGAGCTCCATCAACATCATGTACCTGGACACGTTCAAGAGTCTCCAGCTCGTAGAAGCAGCCATCGAGCCAACCCTGACAACCTTCCACGGTATCGTCCCTGGTCGGAAGGCGTACTCGATCGGAAAAGTGACGCTGCCAGTCACCTTCGGCACACCAGCACATGGATCCACCCAGTGTCATCGCATGTGTGTTCCACCCATGAACCACACATGGATCCACCAGTGTCATTGCATGTCTGCTCTTTTCATGAACCACAGCTAGAGTCAATGGATGTGTGTTCTTCTCACATACCACACATGGATCCAGTGTCATTGCATGTGTGTTCTTCCCAAAGACCACACATGGATCCACTAGTGTCATTGCATGTGTGTTCTTCTCACAAACCATATCATGAACCACACCTAGTGTCATTGCATGTGTGTTCTTCTCACAGACCACACATGGATCCACCAATGTCATTGCATGTGTGTTCTTCTCATAAACCATATCATGAACCACACCTAGTGTCATTGCATGTGTGTTCTTCCCATGAACAACACATGGATCCACTAGTGTCATCGCATGTCTGCTCTTCCCACAGACCACACATGGATCCACCAGTGTCATCGCATGTGTGTTCTTCCCATGAACCACACATGGATCCACCAGTTTGATTGCATGTCTGCTCTTTTCATGAACCACGGCTAGAGTCATTGGATGTGTGTTCTTCTCACAGACCACACATGGATCCATTGTCATTGCATGTGTGTTCTTCCCAAATACTTCACATGGATCCACCAGTGTCATTGCATGTGTGTTCTTCTCACAAACCATATCATGAACCACACCCAGTGTCATTGCATGTGTGTTCTTCTCATAGAGCACACATGGATCCACCAGTGTCATTGCATGTGTGTTTTTCTCACAGACCATATCATGAACCACACCTAGTGTCGTTGCATGTCTGCTCTTCTCACAGACCACACATGGATCCACCAGTGTCATTGCATGTGTGTTATTCTCACAGACCATATGATGGAGCACACCCAGTGTCATTGCATGTGTGTTCTTCCCTTGAACCACACATGGATGCACCGGTGTCATTGAATGTCAGCTCTTTTTATTAACCACAGCTAGAGTCATTGCATGTGTGTTCTTCTCACATATGACACATGGATCTAGTGTCATTGCATGTGTGTTCTTCCCAAAGACCACACATGGATCCACCAGTGTTACACAAACCATATCATGAACCACACCTAGTGTCATTGCATGTGTGTTCTTCTCACAGACCACACATGGATCCACCAGTGTCATTGCATGTGTGTTCTTCTCACAGACCATATCATGAACCACACCTAGTGTCATTGCATGTGTGTTCTTCCCATGAACCACACATGGATCCACCAGTGTCATTGCAAGTCTGCTCTTCCCACAGACCACACATGGATCCACCAGTGTCATCGCATGTGTGTTCTTCCCATGAACCACACATGGATCCACTAGTGTCATTGCATGTCTGCTCTTTTCATGAACCACAGCTAGAGTCATTAGATGTGTGTTCTTCTCACAGACCACACATGGATCCAGTGTCATTGCATGTGTGTTCTTCCCAAAGACCACACATGGATCCACCAGTGTCATTGCATGTGTGTTCTTGTCACAAACCATATCATGAACCACACCCAGTGTCATTGCATGTGTGTTCTTCTCACAGACCACACATGGATCCACCAGTGTCATTGCATGTGTGTTATTCTCACAGACCATATCTTGGACCACACCTAGTGTCATTGCATGTATTCTCATCCCTTGAACCACACATGGATCCACCGGTGTCATTGAATGTCAGCTCTTTTCATTAACCACATCTAGAGTCTTTGCATGTGTGTTCTTCTCACAGACCACATATCACCTGTGTCATTCCATGTGTGTTCTTCCCATGAACCACACATGGATCCACCAGTGTCATTGCATGTGTGTTCTTTCCACAGACCACACATGGATCCACCGGTGTTGTTGCATGTGTGTTCTTCCCATGAAGCACACATGGATCCACCTGTGTCATTGTATGTCTGCTCTTCCCATGAACCACAACTAGAGTCATCGCATGCGTGCTCTTTTCACAAACCACAGCTAGAGTCATTGCATGTGTGTTCTTCTTAAAAACCATATCATGAACCGCACCCAGTGTCATTGCATGTGTGATCTTCTCACAAACCACACATGGATCCACAAGTGTCATTGTATGTCTGCTCTTCTCATTAACCACAACTAGAGTCATTGCATGTGTGTTCTTCTCACAAACCACATATCACCAGAGTCATTGCATGTGTGTTCTTCCCATGAACTACACATGGATCCACCGGAGTCATTGCATGTGTGTTCTTCTCACAAACCACACATGGATCCATCCAGTGTCATCGCATGTGTGTTCTTCCCATGAACCGCACATGGATCCACCAGTGTCATTGCATGTCTGGTCTTTTCATGAACCACAGCTAGAGTCATTGGATGTGTGTTCTTATCACGGACCACACATGGATCCAGTGTCATTGCATGCGTGTTCTTCCCAAAGACCACACATGGATCCACTAGTGCAATTGCATGTGTGTTCTTCTCACAAACCATATCATGAACCACACCCAGTGTCATTGCATGTGTGTTCTTCTCACAGACCACACATGGATCCACCAGTGTCATTGCATGTGTGTTCTTCTCACAGACCATATCATGAACCACACCTAGTGTCATTGCATGTGTGTTCTTCCCATGAACCACACATGATCCACCCGTGTCATCGCATGTCTCCTCTTCCCACAGACCACACATGGATACACCAGTGTCATCGCATGTGTGTTCTTCCCATGAACCACACATGGATCCACCAGTGTCATTGCATGTCTGCTCTTTTCATGAACCACAGCTAGAGTCATTGGATGTGTGTTCTTCTCATAGACCACACATGGATCCAGTGTCATTGCATGTGTGTTCTTCCCAAAGACCACACATGGATCCACCAGTGTCATTGCATGTGTGTTCTTCTCACAAACCATATCATGAACCACACCTAGTGAAATTGGATGTGTGTTCTTCTCACAGACCACACATGGATCCACCAGTGTCATTGCATGTTTGTTCTTCTCACAGACCATATCATGAACCACACCTAGTGTCATTGCATGTGTGTTCTTCCCATGAACCACTCATGGATCCACCAGTGTCATCGCATGTCTGCTCTTCCCACAGACCACACATGGATCCACCAGTGTCATGGCATGTGTGTTCTTCCCATGAACCACATATGGATCCACCAGTGTCATTGCATGTCTGCTCTTTTCATGAACCACAGCTAGAGTCATTGGATGTGTGTTCTTCTCACAGACCACACATTGATCCAGTGGCATTGCATGTGTGTTCTTCCCAAAGACCACACATGGATTCACCAGTGTCATTGCATGTGTGTTCTTCTCACAAACCATATCATGAACCACACCCAGTGTCATTGCATGTGTGTTCTTCTCATAGACCAAACATGGATCCACCAGTGTCATTGCATGTGTGTTTTTCTCACAGACCATATCATGAACCACACCCAGTGTAATTGCATCTGTGTTCTTCCCATGAACCACACATGGATCCACCAGTGTCATCGCATGTCTGCTCTTCCCACATACCACACATGGATCCACTAGTGTCATTGCATGTGTGTTCTTCCCATGAACCACACATGGATCCACTAGTGTCATTGCATGTCTGCTCTTTTCATGAACCACAACTAGAGTCATTGGATGTGTGTTATTCTCATAGACCACATATCACCAGTGTCATTGCATGTGTGTTCTTCCCAAAGACCACACATGGATCCACCAGTGTCATTGCATGTGTGTTCTTCCCAAAGACCACACATGGATCCACCGGTGTCGTTGCATGTGTGTTCTTCTCACAGACCATATCATGAACCACACCCATTGTCATTGCATGTGTGTTCTTCTCACAGACCACACATGGATCCACCAGTGTCATTGCATGTGTGTTTTTCTCACAGACCATATCATGAACCACACCCAGTGTCATTGCATGTGTGTTCTTCCCACAAACCACATATCACCAGTGTCATTACATGTCTACTCTTCTCATTAACCACAGCTAGATCCACCCGTGTCATTGGATGCATGTTCTTTTCATAAACTGTATATGGATACTAATTAACCTTAGGAGATCCCTAACCTTAGCGTTAGACCGAGTCTTCTAGAAGGCACGCCCTAACACAGTTGTTATGCTTGTCGATTGTTACATACCGTCCGATCGGGGCGCTTGGACGATTGGGATGGTTTTCGTGAGATCGATCCGCGAGTAGTCTGTTCTGCGGCATGATTGGCCACGCTTGCTCTGGACAAACTGGCAACACCGGGGGCTCCCCTGTTGCGAGTGTCACGACTCACCAGTTGAGCGGGCCATATCCCAGTGTCACGTCCCCATTACTTCTCTTCCTCCCCGTACTTCTCTTCCTTCCCCTCGAAGCCACATTCCCCACTTCACTCCCATCCTGCCGTAGCCGCAAGCCGACGGCGCCGCCATCCCAATCCCCTCTTCGGCAGCCACCACCACCCCTCCCCTCTTGCCATGGGTTCAAGGGGAGAGGACGAGGAAACGCGTCGTGACGACAGCGACGGCGATTTCGATGTGAGTCGTCTCATCTCTATCTCTATCATCTGTGCCCAGTTATCTATTTTTTGAGCCAGATCTACTCCGTTTACTCATGCGCGTATGATGTGTTAGGCCAACCAGACGATGTATGACGTCGACTATCACGGTTTAGCGGATGAAGACAGTCCTCTGCTATGTAAACATGGATATGTGCCCGCTAAATTTGTAGCGTTCGAAGGACGAAACGCAGGCAGGAGGTTTCTACGGTGTCAAGGACATCGTGCAATGATGCGAAGTGGAAGTTGCGGTGTTGTCAAATGGGTAGATCTAGAGTGGCCCAAATCGATGCAGAAAACGCTGGACAAACTATGGGAAATGACTGTTGAGTTGAAAGAATCCGCATTCAGCTCACTTCTTGACAGTGTTGAGATGAAGCTATGGGAACCAGTTGACACGACCAAGCATAAGCGAGATCTCATGGGGGTGGAGCACAAGGTTAGCAAAGTCGAGAAGGAGAGGGACACGGCGTTGGCCCTGAAGGCTAAAGCAGAGCAAGAACTGACTCAAGCAAGGAAGGATCTTCACCAGGCCAAAGTCCTGTAGTTCACAACTATAAGTATTGACAAGTGCATGAGGAAAGATGCAGAGAAACAATTGAAGCTGTGCAAGGAAGATGCTAAAAGGAAGGAGCAGACGATTCGATCCTTGCTCTCGCAGGAAGATGCGCATAAGGCTAAGATTAGGAAGATCAAGGAGATCTGCGTTAACTAGTTCTATTTAGCTTAAGCCCCGTGCCTTTTTTAAGTTGTAATAGTTGTACTTGTTGACCTAGAGGTCTGAACTATTGGCCCCGGAGTCCTGGGAGTAAAAAAATTGGTCGCCCGTTAATCTGTCTTAACGCTGCATTACTTCCTTTTGTCTGATTGGGAACGTAACCATGGACCAAAGACACCTTTTCTACTAGTGTATTCTGACACTGGTGGTTTGTTTAAACGTAATCTATGTGGATTGTGCCGCATGCAAATGGCACAACCACAATTTATAAAGTGGAAGCACGTACACCCGGTTACTGGAGATCCGCGAGCTTCGCCAGATGCAGGGGATGCAGGAGCAGAGAGACGGTGAGATAGACGGGCTCAAGATTAGGCCAGAAAGTGGTACCCATTTCCTCTTATCTGGGCATTATCGGTGAGAATATTGTTGTTTATGTTGCCACGTCGTTGTGCAGCATCTGAAATAAGTTGCTGCTTCGTGGAGTGTGGTAGCTTAAATAATTTATTTATGTGCCACTTACATTCTGTCGTATTTGGAGACCTCCTGCCCCTTAGCAATCGTGGAACCGGTGGATCATTGTTTTCAGATAGTAGTGGCACAATCACAATTTCGGATTCAACTACTAACTCGGGCGTTTCCAAACCCTAAGTCGCGGTACATTTTACTCAGAGAACGTGGGTAGATTGTTTCGCCCAGCAACGTGCCACACACAGAGCGACCAGAATTTAACATGATTACTTATATAGGTTCAAGTTCAACACATTACTATGCATCTTCATTGCCAACAGCCTTCTTCCGCAGCCTGGGTGCCAAGCCTTCACGTCCACTGGCTTCTTCATTTCCCGCCTTCTTCCTCTTCCTCGGTGCCAATTTTTTTAGCTTCACGTACTCTGCATCGCCAGGACAATGGGCACCAGAATCGTGTCCAGCATCATCCTTCCACTCGTTTTTTATTTCTTCAGGCAACAAAATCACTAACCCGGCAGTCATGTTTCTAACCTTGCGGCTCTTCTTGTCAAAGAAACAAGACTGTTGCATAAGTGCCTAATATCTACAGAGTAAATAAAACAAAAATTACAATTCAACACAAACATGCGAACCCCAAGCGACCTTTGCTTACCAGGAGCTAATTGGGTTCGAGCAACCACCCTGTCCAAGAATAGAAGGGCGGCTCCCAGTTGCAGCAGCTTCCACATCCAGTACATGACATTTCAGGTCAAACATGGCAGCCGAAGCATACCTTTTCATCAACTCAATTAGCTGACTGTCACACATTATAGGAACCATGATGCCATGTTCATCCACGAAGCTGAACTTTGCTGTCTGCTTCGGCCATAATTCAACATGATTATGCAGAGCCGAAACCATACTAGATATAGTGCAGATCTATGCAGGCGCTTCTTCCATCGTGAAACAATGGCTTCCATACCACTTGCCATTAGAGTCGTACCTGTAGAGGACTACCGTAACCAGGTAAGGGGGGTCCACGCAGATCCCACTTGACAGAAAATTGTAGACAAAATATGTTTGTCAGCATTGGGCTAACAAACAATTTGAGGTTCAGTAGCCAGCTAGCAGTTGTAATTAGTGCAAATAGCAAAGAGAAGGGTAGCTCACCCGCTTGTAGACAGAACTTCTTCTTTCTTGATAGTAGGATTTGCCATCCTCTAAGCTGCTCGGCTCGTCGGCAGCGGAGGCAGGCTAGAGCCTCGCAACGGTGGCTACGACATGCGCCATTGGAGCTCGGGATCAACGACTGGGCACAGCAACTTGGCGCCGGAAGTCAAATGTCCGAAGGGATCATCCTGCCTGGAGGGTGGATTCCGACGCCGCCGGTGCTAGGGGAAACCGACATGTGGGTCCCGACCGTCTACTTCATGGGGTGGTTTAACGAAATGTTTCTATTTGGCAGGGGTGAGATCAGTTTGCCTCGAAATGACCCCTCTCAGTAGTTGGCGGCCCAACTTTCCGAAACGCGGTAATTTCAGGAAACTTAGGTACCGCCATGCGCTGGCCTGCCAACTTTGGTACCGCAGACGAACAACCCCGTCCATTGCATCAAATACGAGCCCCACAAAGCGATCAAGTCACAAGACCTAGCTAATTTCCTCGCAGATTGGTAAGAAGCACAGCAGCCGGAGAAGCTCCCATACCTCCACTACTGCTCGCTCCATTTTGACGGTCCAAGAACATCGACGACGTAGGGGCTAGGGTCATATTGACCGCCCCCAAAGGAGACAAGCTCCGCTACGTGCTCCACCTCAACTTCAAGCCCTGCACCAACAACATGGCAGAATACGAAGCCCTCCTCCACGGCATGCGGGCCGCCAAGGAGATGAACATCAACCGCCTACGATGCTATGGCGACTCCGACCTAGTCGCCGGCCAGGTCGCTGGGACATGCGACGCCGTCTCTCAAACAATGATCGTGTACCGCCAAGCGGTATACCAGCTCGGAGGACACTTCGACGGCTACTCCGTCGAGTGGATCGACAGACGCAAGAATGAGTAGGCAGACGCCCTTTCCCGCATCGGGTTGGCTCGACAAACGCCACCCGCAGGCGTCTTCCTCGACATCGTCCACAAACCTTCGGTCTGCCCACCGAAGGAGATCGACATCGGGATACCACTACTGCCCGAGCCGGCCCTAGTCGCCATGACCGTGGAGCCCAGTGACTGGACGGCACCATACGTCGCCTTCCTCGAGCACAAAATCCTCCCAAGCAACGAGACGGAGGCGCGCATGATCGTGCGCCGCTGCAAATCCTTCATCATCATCAACGGCGAGCTCTACAAGTGCAGCGTGACTGGCGTGTTCCAACGTTGCGTCCAGCCAGAAGAAGGCCGCAAGATCCTCCAGGACATCCATGCCGGTGACTGTGGCCATCACGCCGGCACCAAGTCGCTGGTCGCCAAGGCCATGCGGCACGGTTTCTACTGGTTCACCGCGCACGCCGACGCCATCGACATTGTCCAACGATGCATCGGGTGCTAGAAATACGCCAACCAGACGCACCTCCCTGGTTCAGCACTCAAGACCATCCCCATCACATGGCCATTCGCTGTATGGGGCATGGACATGGTGGGCCCGTTCAAGAAGGCCCCATCCGGCTTCACCTATCTCCTGGTCGCGGTTGACAAGTTTACCAAATGGGTCGAGGCCAAGCCGATCAAAAAGTGCGACGGCAAGACGGCCACCAAGTTCTTACACGAGCTCATCTACCGGTACGGCTACCCGCACAACATCATAACGGACAACGGCACCAACTTCACCAAGGTGGCCATGGCGGAATTCTGCGAAGAGCACGGCATACGACTCAACCTTGCCTCAGTCGCCCACCCGGAGTCGAACGGCCAAGAAGAACGCGCCAACCAGAGCGTCCTCCATGGGCTCAAGGCGCGATTCCAGGTGCCCCTCTAGCGCACGCCAGGATGCTGGGTCGAAGAGCTCCCCTCCGTAATATGGGGGATCCGCACGTCTGTCAATCGCTCCACCAGGTGCACACCCTTCTTCATGGTGTACGGCATCGAAGCCGTAATGCCAACCAACCTGGAGCACGACTCACCTCAAATCGCCAATTACGTCGAGGCGACAAACAAGATCACCTGCCAAGACAACATCGACCAACTCGACGAGGCACGCGGCCTGGCTCGCTCTTGCACCGCCATCTACCAGCAAGGACTCCGCCGCTACCACAGCCACCGAGTTTGGGGTTGCACCTTCCAGGAGGGCGTTATGGTCCTACGACTGGCTCAGGACAAGAAGGGCATGCACAAACCCTCCCCCCATGGGAGGGTCCATTCCCCATAGGGCGAGTCCTCGGCAACGACGCCTACAACCTCATCGACATACGGGGTAACGTCCAGCTCGAGGTCGGAAGGCCATGGAATGTAAACCTTCTCCGAAAGTTATATATATAGAACTCGAACTTTTACTCAGCTAGCATTTATAATGAAATTCATTCGGATCACACAAATTGTGTCTACTAGCCATATTCTTGTGCCACTCGCACTCATACAAATTAGCAATACGCTACCCATAGAAGTCAAACCTTGGTCGAGCGACCGGCACGGCTAAGTAGTGCGGCCTAAGGGCACCGAAAATATTCGGGCCTTAGGACGTCCACGAATATGCCAATATGGAGCCACCATCGGAGTCGCCTAGCTCGACTGGCCCACCGGGCCAAGACGACCGGCATATGCTTCTCACAGCGACATGTCCCTCCCATCCTCGTGCAAAGCGACTCGAACGGTTAAGTACCATGCACGGGGACTCCACAAAATGGAAACCCTCATGCGGCTCGGGAACACACAAAGTAAGAGAGCTGCCTTGGACTCGCCTAGCGACTGGTTCTCTGAGCCAGGGGAGGAGACGCGCTACAAACAACACACCAGCAACTCGCAAAAGGCACGCGCCCAAAAACTGCTAAGTACTACGCTCTGGGTCTCGCCTACAAACAACCCCACTCGCGCTTGGGGACTCGCCCCTTCAGAAGACGTAAAGGACAAACAACGCACAATCCAATGAAAACACATATGTATACATACGTGTTATACCCCATTAAAGGGCGGACGCGCTCGGGGACTCGCTCAAACAAATAAGTTAAACACACCACACAATAAAGCTTGTATTGCAAGTCGATTGACTCCTCTTACTCAAAATATTGTTCATATTACAAAAGTTGCCACTTGGCATATATTAAAAACTGCCCAGAGATGCTATCTATTTTGCAGGCCCTGACGAAGAAGCATCCCCACCACCCTTGACACGAACGAAAGTTTGCCACGGGTTCGTCGGGCCAGTCGTCAGCGACTTCAACAACGCCGACCGGAAGGGATGCTCTAACTTCAAATCACGATGCTCCGGCTCGGGATCGCCAGGCGCCACCACCGTCTCCTGGTACGGCAGAAGGTCCCCCATCGCTAACACCCGATCAGCAAAGGGGGCGGCCTTGGCGGTCAACTTCAGTACCTCCGATATCTCCACCGTACCAGTTGCCAAAGGATAGCCGATGGTGACGTCGTCGAGGTCGAAGTAATTGAGGAAGTGGGAAAGACCTAGGCTCAATGCCATGGTGGCCCCACGCCTGAAGGCCGAGCGTGTCATCCACTCCACGATGCTAGGCTCCAGATAGCGCCACACTTCGGTTAGCCCACCACGAATAACCTCGGTGGGAGACATCCCTTGAAGGACCGCTTGGACGCACAACGCCGAGGCAGTGGCCGCATTCACCACGGTAGTCACGCACTGCGAGGCGTTGAAGGTCTGCACCACCGGGTCGCTTTGCCCTATCACAGGTGCAACATCAGACGTCAGTGACACTATGGATTCCCCCAATCGGGGACTCGCCACATAGGTTAAGCAAAAGAATAGAGATTTACCAAGGAGCTTCCGGCAGTTCTCGGTGACGTGCATCTCCAACGTGGCGTGATCGCTCTGCAGCCCCAGGATGATCGAGTCTGCGGCCTTCCGCTCCTCTTCAGCCGTAGCGAAAGCAACCTTTGCTCTATCTTCTGAAGAAATCGAGGCCGCTTTAGCCTCCTCCAATTCCTTGACCAGCGAGGCGATTCGCCCATTCGCCATGTCCAGCTCGGCAATTGGGACATACCCTTCACGAGCCTTGGCAATTTCAGCTGGAAGACTATCTGAACAGAAAAGAAGGAATTGTCAAAACGACGGAACACAAACAGCTCACAGCTGAAAACGAATCAAGTACTCACCAACAGTCTCCTGGAGTTGCCAGTTCGCCTCCTACGCCACACGTAGATCCCGCTCCAGACGCTCCTTTGCGGCCTGTCGATCCGTCGACTCCCTCTGCAAGCCCTGCAAAAAAGAGCAAAAAGTCAGCATTCACAAAAACAGAAATTCAGTTCCCAGCTACTGAAATTCAGCGACCAGGAACTCGATGACTGGAGAATAGAAAAAATTCAGTTCCTAGCCGCTGAAATTCAGTGACTAGGAACTCGGGGACTGGCAACTAGAAGAAATTCAGTTCCTAGCCGCTGAAGTTCAGTGACTAGGAACTCAGGGACTAGAAACTAGAAGTAACTCAGTGCCTAGCCGCTGAAATTCAGCGACTAGACACTCGTGGACTGGACATACCTGGATGGCGGCGCCAAGCATCTTGTGAAGCTCTCCGGTGTCCGTCGAAGGGACCATGAAGGAGGTGCGCCTGCGACGGAACCCGACGTCCTCATAACAATCTCTGGGCTCTGCGGAGATTGGTTGTCCGCCACGCCCAGAAAACCCCTTCGCCAGGAAACACGGAAACATCGACGACGCTCTGGTCGGGGCACTAGTCGTTGGAGCTGATGGTTCCGTCGTCGGGGCCCCTTTGGCTGGCTCAGATTGAGTAACCACCACCTTTTCGGCGCCCGCAGCAGGGCCACTCCCCTTGGCGCTATCTCCCGCCGCGGTGTCGCCTGCATCTCCTTTCTGCTTTTTCACGCCCTCCGCGGGCGCGACATCTGCCGTAGGCTTCCTCTTCTTGGGGAGGTCGCCTTCCCCTGCGGTGGCGACTGGCAGAATCTTCGCCACCGAAGGGCGACCAATCTTCTTGGTGCCGGACCTGCGAAACTTCCAGCGTCAGTGTAGAGATAACACAGAAGCGGAACAAGATTCAAAAGGGAAAGGAAGAATCTTACTTGGAGACTAGAAGAATGCGCAGCCCGGTGCTGATGTGGGCGGGCTTGTCTAATTCCGACCCTAGTTTGCGCGTGAGACCTTTCTCAAAGACATCTGAAGCCCATGACACCGCGGGCTTCCTTGATGACGAAGCCGCGGTCGCTGGGATTTCCGGCTCCGAAGTCGCAGCCGCTCTAGAAGGTTGCGGCGACTTCGAAGCCATGGCCTCGGCTGCCTCCTGCTCCGACACCATTGAAGCTGTTGGTGCGATGCCGCTAGAGGAATTTCTACCACCGCTTCGATGTCCTCATCTTCCAACCCCATCATCGGGATCGCACCCTCCGGGAACTTGTGCGAAATTTTGGGGGCATCATCATCAGAGCCGTCATCCGACTTGAACACCACCGCCGACCTGGGCAATGATGCTGGCTTCTTCGCTAGTGACTTCGGGTTGCGTGCAGGCTTCGCTGGTGTGGCCGTGCGCCGAAAAGTGTGTTCCTGAACGATTTCATCGCCTTCTTCGGGTTCTTCATGGTTGTGACTCGCCTCGAACTCGCGCTACTTCTGCATGCGAGTCTTGCGAGCCGTGGGTGCCGGGGGAGGAACATCCTCCTCTTCCTCATCGCCCTCGGAGGAATCACCTTCGGAGGACTCGTCGTGTTCTTGGGGAACCTCTTCGTCGAGCGGAGGAAGCCAACCCTCCAGTAGATGGAACAACTGGGAACAACCACGAATAAGTATCAACCGATGCGACTGCAAGTTGCACTGCAGAAATTGCGACTGAAAGTAAATGTGAGGAAGGAGAACTTACTATGGGAGCTTCGTTTTTCACGGGAATGTACGGCGCGAGCCCGACCGACGTGGTTGTAAATTCCGCGTCAATGATCTTCTTCAGGGCGGCCTTGTAGTCTTCGGCCTCCCATGACTCTTTGATGCAGCCCGTCCTACGGACGCTTCTACATCTACACCAACAAGTCCCCCAAGTGGACCCATGACTCGTGCCCGAGCCAAACTCCTCCAAGCTAAGGTGAACTCGCTCCTCTCTTCGTGCCAATTTGATACCTCCTTGGATGGCGTGCTACTTCATACCTCTACTCTGTGCATCATCAGGTACGAGCCCCCACCGCGTCGACCCACGAGCCCTAAAGCTGCGCCTGAGCTGAAGCAAAGGGACACCGATGGGAGATGGGAGACTCGGTGAGATGGGAGCCACGGTCTCTCCTTGCGAGATGGGAGACTCGGTGAGATCTTGACGTCTAGGCAAAGGGACACCGATGCCTAGGCCTTGTACAACGCGGAGGCACGATGCAAACTCCAACGAGGTTTGGGGATATTGGTACTCCTTAGTCAAGGAGCATGAGGCAAGAATTAGATAGATCCACAAAGCAGTTTCCACTAATTACAATATCAAGCCTAGGGTTTACAATGGAGGTGGGGTCTATATACGGGCCAACCACAAAGTCAGGGGTAATTCAGGCACAAAAGTAGAGTTCTGGCGAAATAGAGGGGTACATGGGCCATAGGGCCCAGCTAGGCTCGCAGGCCCATCACTTGGGCCGGACACTCCGGGTCGAGTGGACCGGACAGTCCGGGGTGGCCGAACACTTCGTGTCGAGTGGGCCGGACAGTCCAGTATTGCGGGACACTCCGGACAGTGTCTGGGCAGTGTCCGAACTGGCACACAAAATGTCCGCGCCAGGTTCGGGCTCGGGCAGGCCGGACACTCCGGCTGAGCCACGCCAGACACTCTGGCTTTGGCAGCTTCAGCTCAGGTGCAGCTTCAGGGCTCGTGGGTCGACGCGGCGGGGGCTCGTACCTGATGATGCACAAAGTAGTGGTATGAAGTAGCACGCCATCCAAGGAGGTATCGAATTGGCACGAAGAGAGGAGCGAGTTCACCTTAGCTTGGAGGAGTTTGGCTCGGGCACGAGTCATGGGTCCACTTGGGGGACTTGTTGGTGTAGATGTAGAAGCGTCCGTAGGACAGGCTGCATCAACACATGGATCCACTAGTGTCATTGCATGTCTGCTCTTTTCATTAACCACATCTAGAGTCATTGCATGTGTGTTCTTCCCATAGAGCACACATGGATCCACCAGTGTCATTGCATGTGCGTTCTTCTCACAAACCACATAAGGATCCACCAGTGTCATTGGATGTGTGTTCTTTTCATGAACCACACCTAGTGTCATTGCATGTATGTTCCTCTCACAAACCACACATGGATCCACTAGTGTCACTTCATGTGTGTTCTTCTCATGAACCACAACTAGAGTCATTGGATGTGTGTTCTTTTCATGAACCATAGCTAGAGTCCTTGTATGTGTGTTCTTCTCACAAACCACATAAGGATACACCGGTGTCATTGCATATGTGTTCTTCTCATGAACCACATCTACAGTCATTGCATGTCTGTTCTTCTCACAAACCACATAAGGATCCATCAGTGTCATTGGATGTGTGTTCTTTTCATAAACCACTCCCAATGTCATTGGATGTGTGTTCCTCTCATAAACCACACATGGATCCACCAGTGTCATTGCATGTGTTTTCTTCTCGTGAACCACGGCCAGAGTCATTGCATGTGTGTTCTTTTTACAAACCACATATCACTAGTGTCATTGCATGTGTGTTCTTCTCATGAACCATACATGGATGCACCCAATGTGATTTCATGTCTGTTCTTTTCACAAACCTCATATGGATCCACGAGTGTCATTGCATGTGTGTTCTTTTCGCAAACCACATATCACCGGTGTCATTGCATGTGTGTTCTTCTCACAAACCACATAAGGATCCACCAGTGTCATTGGATGTGTGTTCCTCTCATAAACCACACATGGATCCACCAGTGTCATTGCATGTCTGCTCTTTTCATGAACCACATCTAGAGTCACTGCATGTCTGTTATTCCCACAGACCACACATGGATCCACCAGTGTCATTGCATGTGTGTTCTTCTCACAAACCACATAAGGATCCACCCGTGTCATTGGATGTGTGTTCTTTTCATGAACCACACCCAATGTCATTGCATGTATGTTCCTCTCACAGACCACACATGGATCCACCAGTGTCATTGCATGTGTGGTCTTCTCATGAACAACAACTAGAGTCATTAGATGTGTGTTCTTTTCATGAACCACAGCTAGAGTCCTTCTATGTGTGTTCTTCTCGCAAACCACATAAGGATACACCGTTGTCATTGCATGTGTGTTCTTCTCATGAACCACATGTAGAGTCATTGCATGTCTGTTATTCCCACAGACCACACATGGATCCACCAGTGTCATTGCATGTGTGTTCTTCTCACAAACCACTTAAGGATCCACAACTGTCATTAGATGTGTGTTCTTTTCATGAACCACACCCAATGTCATTGCATGTCTGTTCCTCTCACAGACCACACATGGATCCACCAGTGTCATTGCATGTGTGTTCTTCTCATGAACCACGGCTAGAGTCATTGCATGTGTGTACTTTTCATGAACCACACCCACTGTCATTGGATGTGTGTTCCTCTCATAGACCACACATGGATCCACTGGTGTCATTGCATGTCTGCTCTTTTCATTAATCACATCTAGAGTCATTGCATGTGTGTTCTTCCCAAAGAGCACACATGGATCCACCAGTGTCATTGCATGTGCGTTCTTCTCAAAAACCACATAAGGATCCACCGGTGTCATTGGATGTGTGTTCTTTTCATGAACCACACCCAGTGTCATTGCATGTTTGTTCCTCTCACAAACCACACATGGATCCACCAGTGTAATTGCATGTGTGTTCTTCTCATGAACCACAACTAGAGTCATTGGATGTGTGTTCTTTTCATGAAAAACAACTAGAGTCCTTGCATGTTTGTTCTTCTCACAAACCACATAAGGATACACCGGTGTCATTGCATGTGTGTTCTTCTCACAACCCACATATGGATCCACCAGTGTCATTGGATGTGTGTTCTTTTCATGAACCACACCCAGTGTTATTGTATGTGTGTTCTTCTCATGAACCACAACTAGAGCCATTGGATGTGTGTTCTTTTCATGAACCACTGCTAGAGTCCTTGCATGTGTGTTCTTTTCACAAACCACATAAGGATACACCGGTATCATTGCATGTGTGTTTTTCTCATGAACCACATCTAGAGTCATTGCATGTCTGTTATTCTCACAAACCACATAAGGATCCATCAGTGTCATTGGATGTGTGTTCTTTCCATGAACCACACCTAGTGTCATTGGACGTGTGTTCCTCTGACAAACCACACATGGATCCACCAGTGTCATTGCATGTGTGTTCTACTCGTGAACCACGGCTAGAGTCATTGCATGTGTGTTCTTTTCACAAACCAAATATCACCAGTGTCATTGCATGGGTGTTCTTCTCATGGACCCTACATGGATCCACCCAGTGTGATTGCATGTCTGTTCTTTTCACAAACCACATATGGATCCACCAGTGTCATTGCATGTGTGTTCTTTTCACAAACCACATATCACCAGTGTCATTGCATGTGTGTTCTTCTCACTAACCACATAAGGATCCACTGGTGTCATTGGATGTGTGTTCCTCTCATAAACCACACATGGATCCACCATTATCATTGCATGTCTGCTCTTTTCATGAACCACACCTAGTGTCATTGCAAGTATGTTCCTCTCACAGACCACACATGGATCGACCAGTGTCATTGCATGTGTGTTCTTCTCATCAACCACAGCTACAGTCATTAGATGTGTGTTCTTTTCATGAACCACAATTAGAGTCCTTGCATGTTTGTTCTTCTCACAAACCACATAAGGATACACTGGTGTCATTGCATGTGTGTTCTTCTCATGAACCACATCTAGAGTCATTGCATTTATGTTCTTCTCACAAACCACATAAGGATCCATCAGTGTCATTGGATGTGTGTTCTTTTCATCGACCACACCCAGTGTCATTGGATGTGTGTTCCTCCCATAGACCACACATGGATATACAAGTATCATTGCATGTGTGTTCTTCTCATGAACGACGGCTAGAGTCATTGCACGTGTGTTCTTTTCACAAACCACATATCACCAGTGTCATTTCATGTGTGTTCTTCTCATGAACCACACATGGATCCACCCAGTGTCATTGCATGTATGTTCTTTTCAAAAACCACGTATGGATCCACCAGTGTCATTGCATGTGTGTTCTTTTCACAAACGACATATCACCAGTGTCATTGCATGTGTGCTCTTCTCACAAACCACATAAGGATCCACCAGTGTCATTGGATGTGTGTTCCTCTCATAAACCACACAGGGATCCACCAGTGTCATTACATGTCTGCTCTTTTCATGAACCACATCTAGAGTCATTGCATGTCTGTTATTCCCACAGACCACACATGGATCCACCAGTCTCATTGCATGTGTGTTCTTCTCACAAACCACATAAGGATCCACCAGTGTCATTGGATGTGTGTTCTTTTCATGAACCACATCTAGAGTCATTGCATGTGTGTTATTCCCACAGACCACACATGGATCCACCAGTGTCATTGCATGTGTATTCTTCTCACAAACCACATAAGGATCCACCAGTGTCATTGGATGTGTGTTCTTTTCATGAACCACACCCAGTGTCATTGCATGTCTGTTCCTCTCACAGACCACACATGGATCCACCAGTGTCATTGCATGTGTGTTCTTCTCATGAACCACAACTAGAGTCATTAGATGTGTGTTCTTTTCATGATCCACAGCTAGAGTCCTTCTCGCAAACCACATAAGGATACACCGTTGTCATTGCATGTGTGTTCTTGTCATGAACCACATCTAGATTCATTGGATGTCTGTTATTCCCGCAGACCACATATGGATCCACCAGTGTCATTGCATGTGTGTTCTACTCACAAACCACATAAGGATCCACCAGTGTCATTGGATGTATGTTCTTTTCATGAACCACACCCAGTGTCATTGCATGTCTGTTTCTCTCACAGACCACACATGGATCCACCAGTGTCATTGCATGTGTGTTCTTCTCATGAACCATGGCTAGAGTCATTGCATGTGTGTTCTTTTCATGAACGACACCTAGTGTCATTGGATGTGTATTCCTCTCATAGACCACACATGGATCCACTGGTGCTATTGCATTTCTGCTCTTTTGATTAACCACATCTAGAGTCATTGCACGTGTGTTCTTCCCACAGACCACACATGGATCCACCAGTGTCATTGCATGTGTGTTCTTCTCACAAACCACATAAGGATCCACCAGTGTCATTGGATGTGTGTTCTTTTCATGAACCACACCCAGTGTCATTGCATGTCTGTTCCTCTCACAAACCACACATGGATCCACCAGTGCCATTGCATGTGTGATCTTCTCATGAACCACAACTAGAGTCATTGGATGTGTGTTCTTTACATGAACCACAGCTAGAGTCCTTGCATGTTTGTTCTTATCACAAACCACATAAGGATACACCGGTGTCATTGCATGTGTGTTCTTCTCATGAACCACATCTAGAGTCATTGCATGTGTGTTCTTCTCACAAACCACATAAGGATCCACCAGTGTCATTGGATCTGTGTTCTTTTCATGAACCACACCCAGTGTCATTGCATATCTGTTCCTCTCACAGACCAAACATGGATCCACCAGTGTCATTGCATGTGTGTTCTTCTCATGAACCACATTTAGAGTCATTGGATGTGTGTTCTTTTCATGAACCACATCTAGAGTCATTGCATGTGTGTTCTTCTCACAAACCACATAAGGATCCACCAGTGTCATTGCATGTGTGTTCTTCTCATGAACCATAGCTAGAGTCATTGGATGTGTGTTCTTTTCATGAACCACATCTAGAGTCATTGCATGTGTGTTCTTCTCACAAACCACATAAGGATACACCAATGTCATTGCATGTGTGTTCTTCTCATGAACCACAGCTAGAGTCATTGCATGTGTGTTCTTCTCATAAACCACATAAGGATCCATCGCTATCATTGGATGTGTGTTCCTCTCATAAACCACACGTGGATTCACCAGTGTCATTGCATGTCTGCTCTTTTCATGAACCACATCTAGAGTCATTGCATGTCTGTTATTACCACATACCAGACATGGATCCACCAGTGTCATTGCATGTGTGTTCTTCTCACAAACCACATAAGGATCCACCAGTGTCATTGGATGTGTGTTCTTTTCATGAACCACACCCAGTGTCATTGCATGTATGTTCCTCTCACAGACCACACATGGATCCACCAGTGTCATTGCATGTGTGTTCTTCTCATGAACCACAGCTAGAGTCATTAGATGTGTGTTCTTTTCATGAACCATAGCTAGAGTCATTGCATGTGTGTTCTTCTCACAAACCATATCATGAACCACACCTAGTGTCATTGCATGTGTGTTCTTCTCACAGACCACACATGGATCCACCAGTGTCATCGCATGTGTATTCTTCTCACAAACCACATAAGGATCCACCAGTGTCATTGGATGTGTGTTCTTTTCATGAACCACACCCAGTGTCATTGCATGTATGTTCCTCTCACAGACCACACATGGATCCACCACTGTCATTGCATGTGTGTTCTTCTCATGAACCACAGCTAGAGTCATTAGATGTGTGTTCTTTTCATGAACCACAGCTAGAGTCCTTGCATGTGTGTTCTTCTCGCAAACCACATAAGGATACACCGGTGCCACTGCATGTGTGTTCTTCTCATGCACCATATCTAGAGTAATGGCATATCTGTTATTCCCACACACCACACATGGATCCACTAGTGTCATTGCATGTGTGTTCTTCTCACAAACCACATAAGGATCCACTAGTGTCATTGCATGTGTGTTCTTCTCATGAACCACAGCTAGAGTCATTGGATGTGTGTTCTTTTCATGAACCACATCTAGAGTCATTGCATGTGTGTTCTTCTCACAAACCACATAAGGATACACCAATGTCATTGCATGTGTGTTCTTCTCATGAACCACAGCTAGAGTCATTGCATGTGTGTTCTTCTCATAAACCACATAAGGATCCATCGCTATCATTGGATGTGTGTTCCTCTCATAAACCACACATGGATTCACCAGTGTCATTGCATGTCTGCTCTTTTCATGAACCACATCTAGAGTCATTGCATGTCTGTTATTACCACATACCAGACATGGATCCACCAGTGTCATTGCATGTGTGTTCTTCTCACAAACCACATAAGGATCCACCAGTGTCATTGGATGTGTGTTCTTTTCATGAACCACACCCAGTGTCATTGCATGTATGTTCCTCTCACAGACCACACATGGATCCACCAGTGTCATTGCATGTGTGTTCTTCTCATGAACCACAGCTAGAGTCATTAGATGTGTGTTCTTTTCATGAACCACAGCTAGAGTCATTGCATGTGTGTTCTTCTCACAAACCATATCATGAACCACACCCAGTGTCATTGCATGTGTGTTCTTCTCACAGACCACACATGGATCCACCAGTGTCATCGCATGTGTATTCTTCTCACAAACCACATAAGGATCCACCAGTGTCATTGGATGTGTGTTCTTTTCATGAACCACACCCAGTGTCATTGCATGTATGTTCCTCTCACAGACCACACATGGATCCACCACTGTCATTGCATGTGTGTTCTTCTCATGAACCACAGCTAGAGTCATTAGATGTGTGTTCTTTTCATGAACCACAGCTAGAGTCCTTGCATGTGTGTTCTTCTCGCAAACCACATAAGGATACACCGGTGCCATTGCATGTGTGTTCTTCTCATGCACCATATCTAGAGTAATGGCATGTCTGTTATTCCCACACACCACACATGGATCCACTAGTGTCATTGCATGTGTGTTCTTCTCACAAACCACATAAGGATCCACCAGTGTCATTGCATGTGTGTTCTTCTCATGAACCACAGCTAGAGTCATTGGATGTGTGTTCTTTTCATGAACCAAATCTAGAGTCATTGCATGTGTGTTCTTCTCACAAACCACATAAGGATACACCAATGTCATTGCATGTGTGTTCTTCTCATGAACCACAGCTAGAATCATTGCATGTGTGTTCTTCTCATAAACCACATAAGGATCCATCGCTATCATTGGATGTGTGTTCCTCTCATAAACCACACATGGATTCACCAGTGTCATTGCATGTCTGCTCTTTTCATGAACCACATCTAGAGTCATTGCATGTCTGTTATTACCACATACCAGACATGGATCCACCAGTGTCATTGCATGTGTGTTCTTCTCACAAACCACATAAGGATCCACCAGTGTCATTGGATGTGTGTTCTTTTCATGAACCACACCCAGTGTCATTGCATGTATGTTCCTCTCACAGACCACACATGGATCCACCAGTGTCATTGCATGTGTGTTCTTCTCATGAACCACAACTAGAGTCATTAGATGTGTGTTCTTTTCATGAACCACAGCTAGAGTCATTGCATGTGTGTTCTTCTCACAAACCATATCATGAACCACACCCAGTGTCATTGCATGTGTGTTCTTCTCACAGACCACACATGGATCCACAAGTTTCATCGCATGTGTATTCTTCTCACAAACCACATAAGGATCCACCAGTGTCATTGGATGTGTGTTCTTTTCATGAACCACACCCAGTGTCATTGCATGTATGTTCCTCTCACAGACCACACATGGATCCACCACTGTCATTGCATGTGTGTTCTTCTCATGAACCACAGCTAGAGTCATTAGATGTGTGTTCTTTTCATGAACCACAGCTAGAGTCCTTGCTTGTGTGTTCTTCTCGCAAACCACATAAGGATCCACCAGTGTCATTGGATGTGTGTTCTTTTCATGAACCACACCCAGTGTCATTGCATGTATGTTCCTCTCACAGACCACACATGGATCCACCAGTGTCATTGCACGTGTGTTCTTCTCATGAACCACAGCTAGAGTCATTAGATGTGTGTTCTTTTCATGAACCACAGCTAGAGTCATTGCATGTGTATCATGAACCACACCCAGTGTCATTGCATGTGTGTTCTTCTCACAGACCACACATGGATCCACCAGTGTCATCGCATGTGTATTCTTCTCACAAACCACATAAGGATCCACCAGTGTCATTGGATGTGTGTTCTTTTCATGAACCACACCCAGTGTCATTGCATGTATGTTCCTCTCACAGACCACACATGGATCCACCACTGTCATTGCATGTGTGTTCTTCTCATGAACCACAGCTAGAGTCATTAGATGTGTGTTCTTTTCATGAACCACAGCTAGAGTCCTTGCATGTGTGTTCTTCTCGCAAACCACATAAGGATGCACCGGTGCCATTGCATGTGTGTTCTTCTCATGCACCATATATAGAGTAATGGCATGTCTGTTATTCCCACAGACCACACATGGATCCACTAGTGTCATTGCATGTGTGTTCTTCTCACAAACCACATAAGGATCCACCAGTGTCATTGCATGTGTGTTCTTCTCATGAACCACAGCTAGAGTCATTGGATGTGTGTTCTTTTCATGAACCACAGCTAGAGTCCTTGCATGTGTGTTCTTCTCGCAAACCACATAAGGATACACCGGTGCCATTGCATGTGTGTTCTTCTCGCAAACCTCATAAGGATACAATAGTGTCATTGCATGTGTGTTCTTCTCATGAACCACAGACAGAGTCATTGCATGTCTGTTCATCTCACAAACCACATAAGATCCACCGGTGTCAGTGGTTGTGTGTTCTTTTCATAAACCACATATGGATCCACCAGTGTCATTGGATGTGTGTTCCTCACATAGACCACACATGGATCCACTGGTGTCATTGCATGTCTGCTCTTTTCATTAACCATATCTAGAGTCATTGCATGTGTGTTCTTCCCACAGACCACACATGGATCCACCAGTGTCATTGCATGTGTGTTCTTCTCACAAACCACATAAGGATCCACCAATGTCATTGAATGTGTGTTCTTCTCGCAAACCACATAAGGATACACCGGTGCCATTGCATGTGTGTTCTTCTCGCAAACCTCATAAGGATACAATAGTGTCATTGCATGTGTGTTCTTCTCGCAAACCACATAAGGATACACCGGTGTCATTGCATGTGTGTTCTTCAAATGAACCACATCTAGAGTCATTGCATGTCTGTTCTTCTCACAAAGCACATAGGGATCCAACAGTGTCATTGGATGTGTGTTCTTCTCACAGACCACACATGGATCCACCAGTGTCATTGCATCTGTGTTCTTCTCATGAACCACACATGGATCCACCAAGTGTGATTGCATGTTTGTTATTCTCACAAACCACACATGGATCCACTAGTGTCATTGCATGTCTGTTCTTTTCATGAACCACACCCGGTGTCATTGCATGTATGTTCCTCTCATAAACCACACATGGATCCACCAGTGTCATTGCATGTGTGTTCTTCTCATGAACCACAGCTAGAGTCATTTCATGTCTGTTATTCTCACAAACAACATAAGTATCCACCAGTGTCATTGCATGTGTGTTCTTCTCATGAACCACACCGAGTATCATTGCATGTGTGTTCTTTTCACAAACCAGATATCACCAGTGTCATTGCATGTGTGTTCCTCTCATAAACCACATATGGATCCACCTAGTGTGATTGCATGTGTGTTCTTCTCACAAACCACATAAGGATCCACCTGTGTCATGGGATGTGTGTTCTTTTCATAAACCACATATGGATCCTAATTAACCTTAGGAGTGCCCCAACCTTTGCCCCCCAATGGGTGGCCGTTAGACCGAGTCTAGAAGACACGCCTAACACAGTTGTTCTGCTTGACGATTGTTACATACCGTTTGATTGGGGCGCTTGGACGATTGGGATGGTCTTCGTGAGAGCGATCCGCGAGTAGTCTGTTATGCGACATGATTGGCCACGCTTGCTCTGGACAAACTGGCAACACCGGGGGCTCCCCTGTTGCGAGTGTCACGACTCACGAGTTTAGTGGGCCATATCCCAGTGTCACGTCCCCATTAGTTCTCTTCCTACCCGTACTTCTCTTCCTTCCCCTCGAAGCCACTTTCCCCACTTCACTCCCATCTTGCCATAGCCACAAGCCGACAGCGCCTCCATCCCAATCCCCTCTCCGGCAGCCACCCCCCTCCCCTCTCGCCATGGGTTCAAGGGGAGACGGCGAGGAAACGCGTCGTGAAGACATGGACGATGATTTCGATGTGAGTCGTCTCATCTCTATCTCTATCATCTGTGGCCAGTTATCTATTTTTTGAGCTAGATCTACTCTGTTTACTCATGCGCGTATGATGTGTTAGGCCAACCAGACGATGTATGACTCCGACTATCACGGTTTAGCGGATGAAGACAGTCCTCTGCTATGTAAACATGGATATGTGCCCTCTAAATTTGTAGCGTTCGAAGGATGAAATGCAGGCAAGAGGTTTCTATGGTGTGAAGGACATCGTGCAATGATGCAAGGCGGAAGTTGTGGTGTTGTCAAATGGGTAGATCTAGAGTGGCCCAAATCGATGCAGAAAACACTGGACAATATGGGAAATGACTGTTGAGTTGAAAGAATCCGTATTCAGCTCACTTCTTGACAATGTTGAGATGAAGCTATGGGAACCAGTTGACACGACCAAGCATAAGCGAGATCTCAGGTGGGGGGAAGACAAGGTTAGCATAGTCCAGAAGGAGAGGGATGCGGCGTTAGCCCTGAAGGCTAAAGCAGAGCAAGAACTGACTCAAGCAAGGAATGATCTTCACCATGCCAAAGTCCTGTAGTTCACAACTACGAGTATTGACAAGTGCATGAGGAAAAATGCAGAGAAACAATTGAACCTGTGCAAGGAAGATGCTAAAAGGAAGGAGCAGACGATTCGATCCTTGCTCTCGCAGAAAGATGCGCATTGGGCTAAGATTAGGAAGATCAAGGAGGTGTGTGATAACTAGTTCTATTTAGCTTGAACTCCGTGCCTTTTTAAGTTGTAATAGTTGTACTTGTTGACCTAGCGGTCTGAACTGTTGGCCCCGGAGTCCTGGGAGGAAAAAAATTGGTTGCCCGTTAATCTGTCTTAACCCTGCATTACTTCCTTTTGTCTGACCAATGCCCCTTGGATATTCCGCCCGTCGCTTCATCGTCCTCGTGTACAAATAGGAGGCACCATAGCGCATCGCTTCGTCGTCCATCCCCTCACCCTCTCCAATCTCCACCGCGTCGTCGCTTCGTCATCCATCCCCTTGCTCCCTCTCCAATCTCCACCGCGCCGCCATGGAGATGCCCGCGCTGAACTTCTACGAGGCGGTGATGTTCGCGCACTTCGACATCCTCGCGCCGCCGGCCGTGACGGTGCCCCACGGATGGCGCATTAGTTATGCGGGGGTGCCGGTGCCTCCGCTCCTCGTTCCCGGTGGAGCCGTGATGGAGAGCGAAATCGCGGCGCGCCGCCGCCAGATGCCCGCGTGGAAGAGGGCGCTACCCCGGTACACGGCGTCCAACCCGTATTGGCCGGCGCTGTTCAAGAAGGAGCGAAAGGCCAAGATTGGCAACCACATCGTTTACGGGCGCGTGGTGCACCGGGATCTCCCCAACCGAGAAGGGCAGGAGAGGTTCTGGTCCATCCCTGGATGGACCAAGTACACCGTCATCGCCGCCGCTCGCCGCGAAGAGGTGCTCCGTCTCACGAACAATGCGGAAAATCGTGGAGGTTCTGTCCGACGATGACGAGGAAGCCGGCGGCTCGGTGGACAGCGATAGCGGAAGTGAAATTGTTGACTAGTGGTGGAATTAATGTAGGATGTGAAATCACACCTTTGTTTAGAAGAATTTGTGGTTGAATTAATGAAATGCCTCGATTTAGATCTCTGTCTCGATTAATTTGTGGAAGAATTTGTGATTTAGATCAATTTCTGCCTCGATTTAGATCTCTGTCCCGGATTGGGAATGTGACCGTGGACCAAAGACCCCTTTTCTACTTGTGTATTCTGACATTGGTGGTTTGTTTAAACGCAATCTACGTGGATTGTGCTACATGCAAATGGCACAAGCACAATTTATAAAGTGGAAGCACGTACACCCGGTTACTGGAGATCGGGGAGCTTCGCCAGATGTAGGGGATGTAGGAGCAGAGAGGCGGTGAGATAGACGGGCTCAAGATTAGGCCAGAAAGTGGTACCGATTTCCTCCTCATCTGGGCATTATCGGTTGCCATTGTTGTGTATGTTTCCATGTCGTTGTGTGCAGCAGCTGAAATAAGTTGCTGCTTCATGGAGTGTAGCAGCTTAAATAATTTATTTCTGTGCCACTTACATTCCGTCGTATTTGGAGACCTCATGCCCCTCAGCAATCATGGAACCGGTGCTCTTACATATATCAGTGGCGCGATCACAATTTCGGATTCAACTACTGACTCTGGTGTTTCCAAACCCTAAGTCGCGGTACATTTTACTCAGAGAACGTGGGTAGATTGTTTTGCCCAGCAAAGTGCCACACACAGAGCTCTAGAATTTAACCGAATTACATATACAGGTTCAAGTTCAACACATTACTATGCATCTTCATTGCCACCAGCCTTCTTCCGTAGCCTGGGTGCCAAGCCTTCACGTCCACTGGCTCCTTCATTTCCTGCCTTCTTTCTCTTCCCGGTGCCAATTTTCTTAGCTTCACATACTCTGCATCGCCGGGACAATGGGAACCAGAATCGTGTCCAGCATCATCTTTCCACTCGTTTTTAATTTCTTCGGGCAGCAAAATGACTGACCCGGCAGTCATGTTTCTAACCTTGCGGCGCTTCCTGTCAAAGAAACAGGACTGTTGCATAACTTCCCAATATCTACAGAGTAAATAAAACAAAAATTACAATTCAGCACAAACATGCGAACCCGAAGAGACTTTTGCTTACCAGGAGCTAATTGGGTTCGAGCAACCACCCTGTCCAAGAATAGAACGGCGACTCCCAGTTGCAGCAGCTTCCACATCCAGTACATCACAATTCAGCTCAACATGCAAGCCGAAGCATACCTTTTCATCAATCCAAAAGCTGACTGTCACACGTTAGAGCAACCATAATGCCACGTTCATCCATGAATCTGAACTTTGCAGTCTGCTTCAGCCATAATTCATCATGATTACGCAGGGCACCAACCATACCAGATATAGTGCAGATCTGTGCATGTGCTTCTTCCATCGTGATACAATGGTGTCCATACCACTTGTTGGGGATATACTTTCCGGGTATCCTCACAGTTCCTCACTGACCAGGGTGGCCCACTTCGGGTTAGAGCTTTGCTTCACGGGCGGCCCAGTTAGAGAGAGAAGACGGAGTCCAATCCGGCTACGGGAAGGCCCAGAAGACTTACCGACTTAGGCCCATAATGTTACTTGTAGTTCAAGATGTACTCTGTAACCAACTCTTAGTCATAGCCGGATTGATCTCTCCTGTAAACCCTAGGCCGAATATCTATATAAGCCATCCTAGGGAGAGCCTTTAGGGCACCAGATAACACCCAATACTTTAGACCCTCAACTCGCACAGGAGATACCATTGTAACCCATATTCTAGCTTTGCCGTATTACTGGATTGCTAGCAGGAGTAGGGTCCGTCCAAAGCCGGCGGATTAAACTTGTGTGCTCACCATCCCGGAACACCGTACGTCTCACACCCCTCTCTTCCGCACGCCTCGAGGACCCCCTCATGGCGTACTTGTCCTCAATCCGACGACAGTTGGCGCCCACCTTGGGGCAAGTGAGCTTCGGATCTGCGTTCCGAGCGGAACTGCAAGAATCGGAATCGGCGAGACCATCGCCGTCGGTCGCATCCTCTACGCCAGCGACGTCCCTCTCATCGTTCTCGACGATACTTGGATTCCGGCTAGGAAGGCCATGATTGCCTATACTATCATGTCTTTTGGCGAGATCGATGTTTACATCGGTTTCGTTGAACCTGCCCAACCCACCCCAGCGGTGATGATAGAGGCAGAAGAATCTTCTAGGTCCCCTTTGTCCACAAAAGCGGCAGAGTTCCGGATCTCAGAAAACCCTAATCCCACCCAGCACGCACTAGTTGCGGAGATAGTGGAGAAATCAGAGCCCGAAGAAGACCTCACGGTCCAAGTCGAATCTGGAGTGGATCTCCCTAGAGAAGCCGGATCCCAGATCGACCCACCCGTGGAAGTCGAAATCCAAGAGGAGCATATCAACGACATTGGTTCCGGCTCTGATGATGCCGGGATAGACATGCCTTTCCTCAGGTACACACTAAGACATATGATACTGCAAGGCGCTAGCGCAGATGCAATCCTCGAAACCATTAAAAGTTTCGATATGGCTGATCATGAAAGCCGCAGGTACCTCAGGAAGCACGCATCACACTTTGTCGGATATGTTGGATCCGGATCCGGCTCTGCCGATGCTGGAGAAAACACCGACTCGGTGCTGGAGGCAATTAGAACAAACGCCGACGTTTCCGCATCCTCGGATGAATCTATGACGTCGGCAGATTTCCGAAAGTTCTCCGCGAAATACGAAGAGGAGTACAACTCCAAAGCTGCAGAAGAAGGAGAAGCCATGGATGAAGGATCCGGGGAACACTCCCCTAAAGCGCAGGATGACATGGACATCGGAGATAATCCCGAGGTCCAGATGTCCGAAAGTACCGATCAGAGCTTGACTCCGGGAAACGAACCCAAAGCCGTCTTTTCTACCGGCGCCGCCAAGAAGGCAAAGAAGAAGAACAAGAAGAACAAGACCCCGGCAAAAGACCCCCTCATAGAGGAGGTAATCGCCGAGGAATACGAAGAAGACTCGAATCGAGCACTTATCCCAGACGAGCCGAAAAAAGAAGCATCGGTGGATGAACACGTGATCACTGAAGGTGCGCGTAAACTCATCGATGCCGCATTAACCACACCTATCCCTACAGCTGTAGAACTTACTACAGATGAGCTGGACGAAAGGGCCCAGGCCCTAGAAGCGCGTCGTCAACAACTCCTTGATGAAGCCAAAAACATCGAGGTGGAGAAGAAGCGTATGTCAAACAAGGAGTACATGTCCCGTCTGCATCAAAAGACACGGAAGCACATAGATGACAACCAATTCCCACGAGTCCGTGCCGTCCTTTTTGGAGATGAGATGGGGAAGCCACGGAAGGATAGCAACGGAGATTGGGTTTACCCAACACTAGTGCAAAATACCGTGGCAGCTCGCGAAATTCTATCGGCTAATCCAGGACCAGAGGAGATACGTTTGGGTATCAAGCTACTCAATAAGGGACTGGAGCAGCAAAAGGTCGCCCTGTCTAGAAGTCAAAAGCTAGTCTCGGATTCCGACCAATGTCGCACAGATCCGGCATGGGCTGACGTAAGATCCCACTACGTTCGGGCGCAGTATCGTCACCCTGAATGCAGGGAAGACAATTATTCAAGAACCGGATCATCGGGACAGCACCGCAGAGCTACACATAACTGGAGCAACGTCGCTCCAGTAGCCGAGAGAGACGCGATCGCTGCACCGAATTCGAGGAATCCTCCCCGAAAGGGAGAAGAAAAAGAGAAACGTCGGGAGGAGGATCGTCAGAGAATGCCACCTCCTAGACATGAAAACCGTCCGGCTGAGCCTCACCATGGTGGGAACGACGGACGAAGAAACGACGGAAACCACGCTGGAACAAGCCGGCAGGGGGCCCGTCATAATCAAGAACCTCCCTGAAGCCGGAATAATGACGCTCCGGACGGAGGCCGGTGATCAGCCGGAAACTATCCAGCTGCACCACCCTCTCCACCACACAGTTATCACAACGGGCCCCAAGGAGGTCAAGGACGACGACATGGTGGAGGAGGTGGTGGCAGAAGCCGAAGTCCGGCTCCAAGGCACCGCAGCCACAGCCGACATTCAGGACGATCCCTATCCCCGAATGACGCAAGGCACATGATCAACTCCAATATAGAGGCTCGACGCTACGAAAACGATGATGTATACGTGGGCCCAAAATGCTTCGGACCACGCATCAGAGCTACAAAGTTCCCGGAAGGATTTGCTATCTCAAGACATATCCAAGCCTACGACGGCATTGCTCGGCCAGACACCTGGTTACAGGATTTCTTCCAAGCTTGCTGCATCGCCAAAGGTGGAAACAACCTGGTCGCAACCCGATATCTCCCACTTATGTTGCGGAAGACGGCACGATCATGGCTCAATGAACTTCCGGCGAACACCATCCATAACTGGTATGATTTACAAAGTGCGTTCTTTCAGAATTTCGAAGGCACATATCGGAGGCCCTGTATGGTTGGAGACCTACAACGTTACACCCAAAAAGCCGGAGAAACTTGCCGGGATTACCTCAGACGATGGATTGACACCAAGAACTCCTGCGAAGGAGTAAATGATCAAACTGCAATTGAAGCTTTCATCGCAGGTCTCCCAATTGGTTTACTGCGCCATCGCTTGAAGTGTGACAAGGTTACTGATCTGGGAGAGATGATAGAAACAGCGAGCAAGTATGCAGATGCTGACGACGATGCAGAGGGATTACTCAATGTCCTGGTTGTACCTCAGTCGGCAAAACAACCAAAGCAACAAGCTCAGAAGCGCAAAAATACCTCGGAAGAAAAACCCAACGCGGAGACAGCAGTAGTCACTACTGTTTCCAGGTCTGGAGGACGAGGAGGACGTGGCGGAGGCCGCGGGCATGGCCGTGGGACATCAAGGGTCCAAGGTAGAGGAGAGCAACAACCAGGCAAAACCTACCCTTGGGCCGACATCGCCAATAACCCATGTGTGCATCACTTGGACGCCAATGGGGGCTCGTCCCACACCAACGCTGAGTGTCGTTTTAACGACGACATCAAGAGAGATGATATCACGGGCTACAAAGCTAAGTGGAAGAAGGAAAAAAAATCCCGAAAAGGGCAAAGAGACCAAGGAAGATTCCGACATGGAGGAAGCCGATGCTTCAAATCCCAAGTCGGAAGGGAAGAAAACTTTTCGCACCAAGAAGGACACTTACGTCACCTTCCTCGGATCTCAACCAGCAAAGGTCCAGAAAGCAGTTCTCCACGAGCTCAACGCAACAGTTCCGGCTGTCCCTCAGTATCTGGACTGGTCGGAAGTGGCAATAACGTTTGACCGCGCTGATCATCCGCCTAAGCTACATAGGCGAGGAAAATATGCCTTAATCGTCAATCCACTTATTGACGGTTATGGTTTCTCCAAGACCCTCATGGATGGTGGTAGCAGTATCAATATTCTCTATGTCGAAACGCTACGCCGGATGAAGATCTCGGAAACATAGCTGAACCATAGCTCTGTGATCTTTCACGGAGTTGTCCCAGGAAGACAAGCTAATTCCCTGGGAGAGATCACTTTGGATGTTACTTTTGGAACTCCAAAGAATTATCGGACGGAGGCACTTTCCTTCGAAGTGGTCCCGTTCAAGAGCGCATACCACGCTATATTCGGACGTCCAGCTTACTGGGATTTTATGGCTCGTCCGTGTTACATTTACAATATGATGAAAATTCCAGGTCCCAACGGCGTGATCATCATCAGGGGAGACCCGAAGAAGACGCGAGAGTGCGAAGATGGAAATGCCGCCTTTGCCGAAGCCGTGCTGCATGCCCAGGAGTAGTAGGAGATCAAGAAGAGCATAGACCCGTCTGAGATGCCCGCAACAAAGAAGGTCACAAAGCCAAATCCGGAGTTCAAGGCATCAGAAGAGACGAAGACGACGCCGTTGAAGGATGATGACCCCTCCAAGGTGACCCAGATAGGCGTAGGCCTAAGTAGCGCATAGGAAAGCACGCTTGTCAAGTTCCTCCAAGCAAATCAAGATATCTTCGCATGGCAGCCATCTGACATGACCGGAGTACCTAGGGAACTTGCCGAGCACTCTCTAAATGTAAACCCGAATGCTAAACCCGTCAAACAGTCCTTACGACGGTTTGGTGATGAAAAGCATAAGGCAATAGCTAAGGAACTAGCGCGGCTCGAGTTAGCCGGATTCATAGAAGAGGTCATCCATACTGATTGGTCGGCCAACCCTGTAATGGTCCCTAAAAAGGACACCACTGATTTAAGGATGTGTGCTGATTATACTGCCTTGAACAAGGCTTGTCCAAAAGATCCGTTCGCTCTGCCTAGAATTGATCAAGTTATCGATTCTACGGTAGGCTCGGAACTCCTCTGTTTTCTCGACGCATATTCCGGTTATCACCAAATCCGGATGAAGGAATCTGACAAAGTCAAAACTTCATTCATAACCCCCTTCAGAACCTTCTATTTTGTTACGATGCCCTTCGGGCTGAAGAACGCAGGAGCTACCTACCAGCGCACGATGCAGCGTTGCCTCCATGATCAACTCGGACGCAATGTACATGCATACGAGGATGATATCGCGGTCATGTCCAAAAAGAAGGAAACGTTGATTTCAGACTTGGAGGAAACGTTCGCCAATCTACAAAAATACAACATCATGCTTAACCCGAAGAAATGCTTCTTTGGAATACCAGCCGGAATATTGTTAGCTTTCATCGTGTCGCAAAGAGGTATAGAGGTGAACCGCGACAAGATCAAGGCTATTCTCAATATTTCCAGGCCAACTCGCCTGAAGGACGTACAAAGATTGACTGGTTGCATTGCTGCGATTAGCCGATTTGTAAGCCAGCTTGGTGAAAGAGCCGCACCATTATACAAACTCCTGAAGAAGACCAAGGATTTTGTCTGGACTGACGAAGCTGAAGCTGCACTACAAGACCTGAAGAAAGTACTCTCATCTGCTCCTATCCTTGCAGCGCCGGAACCTCAGGAACCGATGTTGCTCTACATTGCTGCGACAAATAAGGTTGTTAGTATCGTTATGGTAGTGGAGAGACCAGAAGAAAATCAGGAACACCTGGTGCAGCGTCCGACCTACTTTGTCAGCGAGGTCCTGACAGAATCAAAATAGCGGTATCCGCACTATCAAAAGTTGGCTTACGGTGTTTTTGTAGCATCTCGTGAGTTACGACACTATTTTCAGGAGCACCCAATTACCGTGGTGAGCAAGGCTCCCATGATAGATATAATCAACAATAGCGATGCCACAGGACGCGTCGCCAAATGGGGCATAGAGCTTGCAGCTTTCGATATTGAGTACAAACCCCAGACAGCAATCAAATCCCAGATCCTTGCCGACTTTATCGCTGATTGGATAGAGACCAAGGAGAACATGGTCCTCCCTGAGTCGGAATATTGGACCCTCTTTTTCGATGGGTCTAAGGCTCGAGGGGGCTCGGGGGCTGGCGTGGTGCTCAAATCACCCCAAGGAGATAAACTTTTATATGTGTTGCAGATCCACTTCACAGCGACAAACAACATTGCCGAGTATGAAGCACTGCTGCATGGAATCCAGATTGCTAAGGATATTGGCATCCGACGTTTAATGTGTTACGGAGATTCGGATCTTGTTGCTCAGCAAGTCTCGGATATTTGTAATGCAAATAAGCACATGGCAGCATATAAAGCTGTCATGGATGATCTATCTAAATCGTTCGAAGGGTTTGAAGTTCAACACATCCCTCGAGCAGAAAATGAGGAAGCAGATGCATTATCTCGAATAGGCTCTACGCGGAAAGAGGTCTCGGATGGCGCATTTTTAGAGCACCTCAAAGTTCCCTCGATAAAGGGAGTAGATGAGGAATATCCGACCAAATCCGACTCACCTTTGATAGCAGTTCTGGCTGTAATTCCCAGTTGGACTCAACCCTACCTCGATTACTTGGTAGATGACAAATTACACGAAGACGGGATGTTGAGCTGACAGATTATCCGATGAGCAAAAGCCTATACTATTGTTAAAGGTGAGCTCCATAAACGGAGTGTTTCTAGGGTTTTTCAGCGCTGTGTATCTCGGAAGAAGGAGGGGAAATCTTAAGGGAAATCCACGAAGGCGAGTGTGGTCACCACGTTTTAGCCAAATCTTTAGTGGCAAAAGCTTTTCGACATGGATTTTTCTGGCTTACAGCTCAGGCAGATGTCGAACGATTAGTCAAGACATGCAAAGGCTGCCAAAAATATGCCAAGCAAGCTCATGTTCCGGCTGATCAGCTGCAAACAATACCTATAACATGGCCCTTTGCGGTCTGGGGGCTTGATATGGTAGGACCTTTTAAATGAGCCCCAAGTGAATTCACTCACTTGTTAGTGATGGCGGACAAATTCACAAAGTGGATCGAGGCTAAACCTGTCACTAGTTGTGATGGAGCAACAGCCAAAAGATTTGTCGAGGATGTTATAATCCAGTATGGTTATCCGCATAGTATTATCATGGATAATGGGAGTAACTTTTCCATGGGAGAACTGGCTGAATTCTGCGATGAGCAAAATATCCGGCTTAACATTGCGTCAGTCGCACATCCACAGGCTAACGGACAAGTCGAAAGAGCAAATGGTTTAATTCTACAAGGCTTAAAACCAAGACTCGAAGCACCACTGAGACGTGCTGCGGGGGCTTGGGCATAGGAACTACCCTCTGTAATTTGGAGTTTACGAACAACTCCGAACAGGTCAACAAGATATACACCTTTCTTCTTGGTCTATGGCGCAGAAGCAGTTCTTCCTAGTGATTTAATTCATACTTCTCCTAGAGTGGCTGCGTATATTGAAGAGGATGCCGAAATTTCTCGACAAAATGATCTCGACTTAGTCAAAGAAGTTCGCGTCGTTGCTGAAATGAGATCTACAGCCTATCAGCAGAAGTTACGCAAGTATCATAGCCCGAGAGTCCGAACTAGATCTTTCAATAAAGGTGATTTGGTTCTCCGGCTTGTGCAACAAAGAAAGCACAAACTTTCCCCAGTATGGGAAGGGCCCTTTTTAGTTAGTCGAGTATTGCACAATGGATCGTACTACTTAACTGACATGAGGCCAGTCAAAGAAAGACCTGCTACTAAGAAGAGAAAGAGAGCTGGAGGCAGTACAAATCCGGATGAGTTAGACATACCGTGGAATATTGCTCAGCTACGTCCCTTTTATTCTTAGTTTATCCTTCTTTGTAATCATAAATATGCACATGTTCTGTGAGAAATAAAAGTTTTGGTTACCTCAAAGTTTTTCTGAGAAGTTTGTACCATTTTATTTCCTAATGATCATGTCATAGTCGAAAATCCCAGAATGCTTGAAAGTACCATTTTATTTCTGGTTTAGATTTCCGATTCTAAAACTGCTACCTTCGGGTATAACTCTAAAAATTCTAGTCTTTACTTTGGTTATTTGTCTGATTGCTGGATGCGGGTATTTTCCGAGTAGTGAATTGTTGGTACTAGAAGCCGGCTTTGTTTCCGAGTTTAAACTGGTTTAGCAATTGAGCTCCGTTGCTCGACAAAGTTTCCGTCTGAAGGTTTAGCCGGCTCACGAAAGGGACGAGGCGGAAAGCCAGATAAACGATAAGTAGAGACGGAAAAATTTCAAGTGCTTATGAAAACATTTCAGGCACCTAAAAAATCTATGACAAAAGTGCTGAATAGATAAAAAACATAGCACTAGCAAAAGTCATAGTACTTAATATTTACAAGCGCATCATGTTCTTTCACAGAATAATACATAAGTTTGTGGTCTATGATGCAGGAGGAGATGAAGAAGCTGCCGGCTCGCTGGTTACTCCGCCTTGATATCATTCCGAGATGTCCGGATCCGAGGTGGTTCGTTCATCGTCGGAAACTTCTTCGGTTTCTTCTGGAGGAGGTGGCGGGGTATCTATGCGGGTGAAAAAGGGGATCTCGTAGCTGGTCAGATCAGCTACGTGGCACCCATAGACGGCGCAGGAGTGCATGATGGCTTGAAGGTCTTGCTCCTGGCCGTCTTCGTCTACCTTGCAGTACCCTCTGGTCACTTGCTATATCTCCATGTTTCCATGGTGGCTCATGACCATGGTGAGAGCGTTCTGCGCAGCAATTCGCGTGTAGGACATGTTCCAGTCCCGAACAAGCTGCGGCATCTCCTTGGCCTTGTCCCGCACCTGAAAATCCGACATGCTTGGCATGTCCGGAATCCTCAGGGACTCGCCAGTGTCTTCAATAGACTGGCGGAAGTCATGCATAAGATCACCAACTTGAGTAAGCCGGTGGGTGCGGGGCTCGGAGGAGGAAGAGTCCGTCAAGTTTAGAGGACCTAAACACAAAACAAGTCAAGGAAAATCCAACATTGATGAAAGTCGAAGAAATGATAAATCAGACAGATGGAACGTACCAAGAATGACGTCGTCGATCTTGGTCTTCTCCTCCCGGAGACTCTGGAGTTCAGCCCGTAGCGCTTTGGAGAGATCTTTCTCTCTGCCAAGATCATTCTTGAGGTCCGAGATAACTTTATCTTGAGCGTCAATCTTGCGATCGCGCTCTTCAGTGGCCATGGAGGAGGATTCAAGGACTTGAGCTATGCTCCTTTCATGATCCGCCTTGAGCTTATCCTGCTCTTGGCGAAGTCCCTTGTTCTCCACCACTAGGGTCTTGAGGTTCTCAGCCTCTTCAATCATAGTGATGGATTGTTTCACCAACGCTGTAAGTCAAAAAGAACAACAGTTCAGAAAAAATCGATATTGAAAAAGCAAATGATAAGGTTTGAATCTCGGAATGTTTACCTTCGGCTTCATCCTTGGCTACCTTGAGCTCAACATTTTTAAGCCGGAGAGCTTTGATCTCTCTCCGCTTATCACAGACATTGGTTAATAATTCCTGGTTATAGGAACATAGTTTCTGTAAGTCAGAATACCGAAAGTCAGAAAGCTACTTAAGACTCGGGCTAATATTTTTTGATAAATATCAGCATGAGCTTTGCGGGCTATACTAGTTCATTCTTTGGCATCCTAATGAAAGCATAAACCCAGATTTCTATATCCTACTTCATGCTTGTGTCCTAGAGGATATGATATAACATAATGTAAAAAACAAGAGATGGAATTCCGACTTACATATTGCTCGCGGGTGAGTCTGTCTAACCCCGCGTTCACTTCAGCTACCACCTTCTTGGCGAGGGTAAGAGGAATTACTGGGGCTGTTGGAAGGTCACCAGTCCTGATTCTCTCGTCGCGAAGGCGGACTTGAGCGAGAAGGTCAGAGAACTTGACGTCCTCTGCTTCTTGCGCTTCCTCTTCGGGGGATAGATGGCTTTTGTCCAGGACTTGCCTGGCCAGCCGCTAGATCTCCTCTGCAGATTTCCGGGACAAGGCAAACTTGGCAAGTCCGGGATTGCTGAGGAGGTTGTCGGCGAAGACTTCAGCCGAGGGATCATTACCCGAAGAGGGTTCACCCTTATCTTGAGCTGACGCACCCACGGTGACGTTAGTGTGTGACCCAAGGATCACAGGCGCCGTTGGAGGAGCCGAATCTTCTACAACACCCGGAGAAGGAGTAATCGCCGGTGTTGTAGAAGGTTGAGGGGCAGGAGTCGAAGGAGCCGTGGCAGGGGAAGCTATGGTAAGCTTCGTTTGTCGTAAGGGCTTCGAAGGAATCCCTTTCCCCTTTCCCTTGATGATAGATTTTTTCTCTAAGAAAGTAGTAAAGTCGGAAACATTACATCTCGGAAAGAAACTTGAGTAAAGTACAAAGGCGAAAATGTTGTGACAAAAGGTTACCTTTTCACAACTGGCACCTCCTTTGTGCCAACTGCCACTGTTGGAGCTTTACGCTTCTTGAGCGCAAGATCCGGCAATGGGACTACTTCGGTCTCCTGAGAAAACTCAGGAGGATATCCTTCGAGTGGAGCAAGCTCCGACTCGGGGAGGTCCGCAAGCTGAAAACAGGAAAGCATATCAGCATTGTAGTATATAATTTAAAGATTGAAACACATAAAAGGTGTACTGATGGAAGCTTACCGACACTACGGGGTTTTCCGCCGTGTGCATATCTAGAGAAACCTCCGGAATTTTCCTCTCGATCCGCTCCTTAATCAGCCACTTAATCTGGCTTATGTAACCCTGGGCGGTGTAGGCTTTTGGGCTGATGCGAAGGGAATCTTTTTTGGAAGACGTGATGGAGTGCATCAGTCTGTCCCGGTGGTACTGAAGTGGATGGATCCGTCGTGAGACCCAACAATGGACCAAGTCGGATCCCTTCAGACCCTTGTGCTTGATCAAATACTCGATCCGCCTCTTAGCGAGGATCAGATCGTCAGTGAGAGCCAAAGCGGCCTCGTCCCAGGAAGGCTGGGCTGTGGCGGCTCCGTCGACAAAAGCCGGCAAAGCAGTAGCTTGGCCGGGAGCCGGAATATCCCTATGGTAGAAGAAAGTGGCTGACCATTGTTTGACCGAGTCACTGGCAGAAATTTTGGGATAGGCCCGGTCTCGTCTAACAGAAAAACTAATGGTACCGGTGATATAAGGAACACCGGCAGTGATGGAATTTCTCCGGACATGGAAATAGTACCGGAATAGAAGCAAACTCGGCCTAATGCCGAGAAAGCCCTCGCAAAGCGCAGCATGTGCGCTCATTTCTAGAAGCGAATTGGGAGGAACATTGTGGAGTTGAACTCCATAGTGATCTATCACCTCGGAGAAGAACTCCGAGGGAGGAAAGGACAAACCTCGGTCCAGATGGGTGCCGAAGTGGACACGCTCGCCCTCGTGCGGGTTGGGGACGGTTTCGCCGAGGCCGGTCCGCCAGTCGCCGGCGGTGAGAAGCCCCTCCTTCTCCACGTTCTTGAGGCCTGCCTCGTCGAGGGCGCAGGGGATCCAGATTCCCCGGAAACTCTCCTTCTCCGCAGCTGCTTCCGCTGATGCCGCCGCCGCTGCCGCCACCAAACCAGAGGAAGAAGAAGAGGAAGCCATTTTTTCCTGTGGAAAAGGTGACCTTAAAGTAACGGCGCTAGGAGCTCTGTGGGAGGAGGGCGAGGAGGCTCTGGGCACGCAGGAGGATTGGGAAGGAAGGAACGGCAAAGGACTGGTGGAGAGGAGAAGAAGAAATCTAAACCCCTTATATCCACCTACCTGCGCCAAGATTCATGCAAACGCTACAGTGTAACCGCCACGCGTCGTGGAAAGAACTAGGGAGGGCCCGCGCGATGATTGCATCGCCTCGATCTCCACGCACGCATTGAAACGGCGCCTCCGTTCCGCGAACCGCAGACCCACCAACGGTCGTGCTGACGGAACGTCTGTCAGATGACGTGACTTGACCATACTTGTGTCAGGTGGCGTTAGAGACCAAGTTCCGGTTTAGTTTAAAAAGCGAGCTGGAAAATTCGAGTAACCAATTGAAAGGTCTGACTTACTTGTAAGACCCGTATCGTATTATTTGTTGTGAAGTTTCAGGCACCCTTCAAAATTCTGCAAACCGAAGATCAAGCTAGACGATGATAAAATCCGACTTTGGATCTTGGAGGCCTCCGGGGGCTGCTGTTGGGGATATACTTTCTGGATATCCTCACAGTTCCTCACTGACCAGGGTGGCCCACTTCGGGTTAGAGCTTTGCTTCACGGGCGGCCCAGTGAGAGAGAGAAGACGGAGTCCAATCCGGCTACGGGAAGGCCCAGAAGACTTACCGACTTAGGCCCATAATGTTACTTGTAGTTCAAGATGTACTCTGTAACCAACTCTTAGTCGTAGCCGGATTGATCTCTCCTGTAAACCCTAGGCCGGATATCTATATAAGCCGTCCTAGGGAGAGCCTTTAGGGCACCAGATAACACCCAATACTTTAGACCCTCAACTCGCACAGGCGATACCATTGTAACCCATATTCCGGCTTTGCCGTATTACTAGATTGCTAGCAGGAGTAGGGTCCGTCCAAAGCCGGCGGATTCGAACCTAGGTAAACTTGTGTGCTCACCATCCCGGAACACCGTACGTCTCACACCCCTCTCTTCCGCACGCCTCGAGGACCCCCTCATGGCGTACTTGTCCTCAATCCGACGACACCACTTGCCCTTAGAGTCGTACCTGAAGAGGACTACCGTAACCAGGTAAGGGTGGTCCGCGGACATCCCACTTGATAGAAAACTGTGGACAAAATATGTTTGTCCGCGTTGGGCTAACAAAGGTTCAGTAGCCAGCTAGTAGTTCTAATTAGTGCGAATCGCGAAGAGAAGGGTAGCTGACCCGCTTGTGTCCAGAACTTCTTCTTCCTTGGTAGTAGGATCTGCCATCCTCCGAGCTGCTCGGCTCGTCAGCGGTGGAGGCGGGCTAGAGCCTCGCAACGACGGCTACGGCATGCGCCATTGGAGCTTGGGATCAGCGACTGGGCGCAGCAACTGGGTGGAGCAACTTGGCGCTGGAAGTCAAATGTCCAAAGGGTCCTTCCTGGAGGGTGGATTCCGACGCCGCTGGTGCTAGGGGAAAGGTGGGAATGGATTTGTGAAATTGGTCAATGCATCCAATCCACTTAGTTACTCAATTTTCCTAGGAGGTTGCCGCGTTAGCGCTCGCGTCACGGACAGATGACCGACATGAGGGTCCTGACCGTCTACTTCACGGGGCAGTTTCACGGAATGTTCGAATTTGGCAGGGGTGAGATGAGTTTGCATCGAAATGGCCCCTCTTGGTAGTTGGCGGCCCAACATTTCGAAACATGGCAATTTCAGGCAACTTAGGTACCGCCATGCGCTGGCCTGCAAACTTTGGTACTGTAGATGAACATGCCCGACGAGGAGGCCCCCGTCCCCGTATAGGCCTCTGCCCCCATCCCCGCATCCACCGTAGCCACCGGCGAGGAGGCCTTCGCCGGTCTCGGGCAGATCCCGCTCGGCTGGGACCCCTACGAGGAGGTTGTTTACATAAGGCCGGAGAAACCCTACGACACCAGCATCGCCGACCCATGGTCGGAGGTAACTAGGGTTTTCTCCCCTTTGCTTGTTCTTCCCCCGTTCCCATCGTTGGATGCAAGATCGTATGTTATTAGGGACCGGCTTCCACCTGTAACACCGCTTACGAGAGCAAGCATATCCGTCTGCTTGACGAAATCAATTAACCCTCCATCTGTTGAATGAAAGTTCTCCGAGATTTCTTGGATACATTTGTTTTTTCTAATCATCTCGTGTTAGATCTCGTATTTCGATGAATCCCCATTTTCGTATTTGAACCCCCCTGTTCGTAGTTGGTATTAGTATTCAATTTGGTTTGAGATTAGGGGAATAATCAGGAGATTTCAATCGGTTAATTTATGAAAATAATCAATCCCGATAATCAAAGTATCTCAATCATGTCCAAGGACACCAAGATTCGTCATGTGCTCAGGAGGCTGAAGTCCGGCCAGTACAACAACTTATTTGTCGACGACGTGTACATGTGCCCCTTCTGCCCCACCAGGAGGCTCCGTGCCACAGACTTCGACTCCCTCGTGAAGCATGCCAAGGATGTGAGGACCTGCAGCGAGTCCGTGAACGTCCATGACTTCATAGCCAAGCACCAGGCGCTCGGTCTTCACCCCCGCAACCTCTAGAAGGTGGCTATCGAGGAGGGTTGCATGCCCCCGATCAAGCCCAAGGCGCCCAAGGTCAAGGGACTGGGCAGAAAGAAGTGGTGGAGGCGTCAGAGGGAGGAGGCGGAGGCCCTCCTGGTAGAGGCCATGAGGGTACACTGATCTGCTGCTGCTGCTGTAAAGCAGCTTCTTTTATCGTGTCTGTGTTGAACTTGTCCTCTGCTACTACTGAGCAACCTAATTGTCGAACCTCGTTAAGTACCGTACTATATAACCTATATTAGTTGCTTTATCTACATTTGCTCTGTTTACTGAATTTATTTATGGTGCTGGTTAGTTTTGCTGCTCTAGATTTGCTACCAGATTAGGGAAAATGAGGGAAAAAGGAACAATGAATGAAGAGAGAAGCTTCTCTAGATTCGCTACTTTTTTGGCAAAAAAAACACAACTGTTAACGAGAGAGAGAGAGTGACGAGGACATCCCTACAATTACACCTACCCCAGTGACTACTGAAGATGCCACAACTGTTGCAAGAAAGGATCAGTCCAATGAGATTAGAATTGGACTTATTACAAGAGCTCGTGCTAAGCTACTTGAACAACAGGTTCGTTGGAGAAACAAGCATGGCGCGAGGAGGAGAAGGGCTACAAGAGAAGCCCAACATGATGATCGCCCAAGGATGCGTGAGGGAGGAGCGGGAGGAAGGCGCAATACAAGCAAGGGAGATCATCAAAGAGAAGAAACGTTCAATTCGGACAGACAGAAGTCCTGAAATTGAAACAGATGTGGATTCCTCATATGAACTTCAAATCAAGCAAATAAGCACTTGTTGGATAGATAATTCCAAGATCTTTCCAATGAGTACTTCGACGTCTAAAAAGACCCTGGATAATCCGGCCCCCACACCCCAGATAATCCGGCCCTGCTTTGGAGATCCTGCAAGGACTTCGGCACGACGTTCTGTGTCAGGGCGGATATTTGACCGGATTTTTCCCCCGGAAAATCCAGCCTCGGGATAATCCGGCCCACCTAGACCGGATAATCCGGCCTTAAAATTCTCCACCAGATCCAGATGGATCTGACTGTATCCGACACGTTTTCGTTTCGCGTTTTTCGGACGTTCCGGCAGCCATATAAGCCTGGGAACGCCCTCTAGTTTAGGAGACCACGTTAAAACTATTTTGGAGTTGTTTCTTTCATAGAACCTCTAGAATTACCCTGTGTTCGCATCTAGCAACTATAATTGAGTGTGATCTGTTCTTCCATTGGGAATTAGTAGATTGCATACTATCGTTCGTGGTCACGGCTGCGTGTGCAAGAGCGTGGTGTTATGAATATCCTACAAGGTTCGAGAGCTGTTGCGTTGGCAACAGGGATCGAGCGGGAGAGTTCATAACTACATGCTAGTTATCTATCATCCACCATCATCACCGCCATCCACTTACTGAGAAGATCGGGCCACCCCATATCATCTTTGTATCAGATTTCCAGTGTTGCCTCGGTAAGCATCCACAAATCCATCCATAGATTAGAGTTTTTTCGTCCTATACAGAAAAAGCCTTACAAAATGATTTGCCATCGACTAGATTGCATCGTTTTCGAGTTTTAGTTGCTTATTGTATCTTCTCGTAGATCCGATCTGCAGGTTTTTCCTCGTAGGAGTCTAGTTTTTCGTTTGTGTCTAGGTTTAGGGTTTGATCTTGTTTTCCGCCGTGTCAACCAACACCGTGTTCTGCAAGTTTTTCCTTGTTTGTCTGAGTCCACATAGTGTACCTTTGTTTGCATACCATAGACACAGCCTATCTACAGCATCCGTGCCTAGGAACGTACCCATGAGACTAGTTTCTTTGCTCCGACAGGCTGCTCATTAGGGTTTGAAGTGCAAATTTTTTTCATCCAGGTAGACTGAATTATCCGGACCCCGACAAAACCGGAATATCTGGCCCCTAATTTTTTAGAATTGTTGCATCGCGTATTGCATTGTGTCAGATAGTTGAAAAAATCATAAAAAGAGAAAGAAGAGAAAAAAATGTTGTTAAAAAAAAGAGAAAAGAAAAGAGATACAAAAGTAAACAACAAAAGGGAGATATCAAGGTTGATTGGAGGACTAGTTTTATAATAGCACTAGTAGATTGAGCAATCTTGTGCCTGTTATATTTGAGCTATTACTAGCGTCTCTCTTGTGCATTGCAATATTCCTTTTCATAAGTTGCTTTGCCACGTTTATCTCCATTGTGTGTGTTTCTTGGGTATTTGTACGATCAGCACTAGGACTTGTTTGCGGTCTAGATAGGGTACCATACCTATAGCTCCACCTTAAATAACATGTGTGCCCTGCGATCATTCTCTATACCTTTGATATTCACTTCATCACATCAAGTGCATTAGCCTTTGATTTCGTTTGGTAGAGCATCTCTATTCACTTTGGAACGGTAAGATCTCCTTTCTTATTAGTTGTGAGTGAGTTGTGAGAGTTTCCACCATACAGATTCTGATTTTTGCACTAACCTACTAATCATGTCTTCTAGTGATGATGATGTTGTGTTGCAGAAAAATAAGGATGATGAGCTCGTCAATTGGCGTGAATATGAGGCTTTGAAATCCCACTTGACACGTGTGTTTACTAACAAGATAGATGCCATTGACAAGAATCTCCAAGATATGAATATGAGATTGGATCAGCATGTTGGGACGGTTGATACTATCCAAACGCAAGTGGCTACGATCAATGTCAATGTCACCACTTTGCAGCGGTCCATTGAGGGTTTGACAGCCGCCTTACATAGAAGAGAAGATCCTCAACATGATGATGCCTTTGATGATTTCGATGAGGGTAGCGCTGTGGATGTTACTCCACATGTTGGCAGGGGACGTGTTATTCCCCCTATCCATGCACCTGCTCATGGTCGTGGGTTTGCCCCTCTTGGGCGTGGTCAACGTGTGGCCAACCAAGCTGCTGATGATGGTTTGGGCAAGCCAAAATTCTCAATTCCTAACTTTGATGGTTCCATTGATCCTGAAGACTACCTCACATGGGAGTTGAAGATTGAGAAACTCTGGCGCTTATTTGACTATCCAGAAGATAAGAAGGTCAAGCTTGGAGCATCTGAATTTGATGGTTATTCTTTGCGTTGGTGGGATGCTCTTGTGCAAAATAGGAGGGAGGATAATGAACTTCCTGTGATGGATAGGCGCGAGATGAAGCAAATCATGAAGGCTCGTTTCGTACCAACCAACTACTTGCGATCAGTTTTTGATAAATTGACACAATTGAAGCAAGGCACAATGACAGTAGATGAGCACTACATGGAGATGGAGCTGCTTATGCAGCGTGCTAGAGTTTGTGAGTCCATTGAGATGACCATGCAGTGATTCCTAAACAATCTGAAGTTGGCAATCAAGAGCATAGTATGTCATCACAAGTATGAGACCATGAATGAGCTATTGCACCATGCTAGAGAGGCCGAATCCCAGTTGGCAGAAGAGGCAAAGTCACGCGCTCGTTTTCCATCCTCCAGCAGATTTTCGGCCAGATCTACTCCTCCTACAGCCACGCCACCAGTTGCTGTTCCGTTTACACCATCGGCCAAACCAGCAAGTACACCTTCATTTGGTTCTAATGCTCGAAAACCCGCTGCTCCTGCTGCTAGCTCGGGTTCCAACATGTCTACGGCACGTACTCGTGATGTGGTGTGCCATACTTGTGGAGGTAGAGGTCACTACAAGAAAGATTGTCCAAACAGCAAGGTTATGTTTCTTAATGAACAAGGTGAAGTAGAAAGTGGAGATGAAGCTTCTGATGATGATATTGATGACGATGAGGATGGTGTTGATGCATATGCTAAGCGTGCACCCACTATTGTAGTATCTTCACGTGTACTTGGTGTGCAACCGGTTGAGGAATCCCAACGTTGCAACTTGTTCCAAACAAAAGCTCTAGTTGGACCAAACAAAGCTTGCAAGGTAATTATTGATGGAGGTAGCTGCAGAAATCTTGCAAGTAAGGAACTACGTGCCAAACTGAATTTGACATATTTATCTCATCCCCAGCCATACTACATACAATGGTTGAGCAACAATGGTGAGATGAAGGTAAATCATATGGTACGTGTGAATTTTCAAATAGGGCCATACAAAGATTCTATTGATTTTGATGTGGTTCCTATGACTGTTTGTCACCTACTATTGGGTTGGCCTTGGCTCTATGATCGCCATGTGCAACACAATGGCCGAGCCAATACATATCACATGGAATTCAAAGGAAAGAAGATTACTATGCAGCCAATGACACCACAAGAAATTGTGAATGATTCTCGCCAGAAGATAGAGGTGAACTTGAAGGAAGATACTACCACTCGGCGAGACTATGTAATAGTTGTTCCTGATGTAATTGAGCCCAAATTGAGTGATATAACGAAAAGTGAGAGAGTGCTTGGGTTATTGATACTAGCCACCAAGGAGGATATGAGAGAGTTTCGTGAGGATCCTATAGCCATGCCACTTGTGCTCATGTATAAAGGCGAGGTATTGGTTTCTAACGACATGACCCCTATTTCTCTTGGTGTCTCTTCTGTTTTGCAAGACTTTGGAGATGTGTTTCCAGAACACGTACCCGCTGGTTTTCCTCCATTGCGTGGTATAGAACATCTAGTGGACCTGATTCCGGGCACCACAAGTCCCAACCGTGCACCTTACAGGACTAATCCCGAAGAAACTAAGGAAATTCAGAAGCAAGTACAAGCGTTGCTAGATAAAGGGTACATTCGTGTCTCTCTTAGCCCTTGTGATGTTCCTGTTATTTTAGTTCCTAAGAAAGATGATACATGGTGCATGTGTGTTGATTGTAGAGCGATTAATAACATCACTATTCGATATCGTCATCCTATTCCACGCTTAGAGGATATGCTAGATGAATTGAGTGGTCCTGCTGTTTTCTCTAAAATTGACTTGCGTAGTGGTTATCATCAAATTAGGATGAAAGAAGGGGATGAATGGAAAACTTCTTTCAAAAATAAATTCGGTTTGTATGAGTGGTTAGTTATGCCGTTTGGTCTTACTAATGCACCTAGTACTTTCATGCGTTTGATGAATCATGTTTTGAGAGAGTTTATTGGTCGTTTTGTGGTTGTTTACTTTGATGATATACTCATATACAGCCACACCGAATCTGAACATTGCACTCATATTAGACATGTTTTGCAAGTGTTACGTGATAATAAACTATATGCTAATCTTGAGAAGTGTACATTTGCAAAAGATAAGGTCATATTCCTAGGATTTGTTGTTTCTAAGCATGGAGTAGAGGTAGATCAATCTAAAATTGAATCAATTCAGAATTGGCCTACTCCAATGAATGTTAGTCAAGTGCGTAGTTTCCACGGTCTCGCTGGTTTCTATAGGCGCTTTGTGAAAGATTTTAGCACCATTGCTGCACCATTAAATGGTTTGACAAAGAAAGGTGTTCCTTTTGTATGGGGCGCGGCCCAAGACATTGCATTTGATACATTGAAACGTTTGCTTACTTCTGCACCATTACTTGCATTACCTGATTTTTCAAAGCAATTTGAAGTTGAATGTGATGCTAGTGGTATAGGCATAGGTGGCGTTTTGATGCAAGAGGGTCGGCCTATAGCTTATTTTTCTGAGAAATTGACTGGTGCTCGTTTGAATTATTCAATCTATGATAAAGAATTTTATGCACTTGTTAGAGTACTGGAGGTTTGGCAACATTATTTGTGGCCAAAAGAATTCATCATACATTCTGATCATTAAGCATTGAAATACTTGAAAGCTCAATCAAACTTGCATAGAAGATTAGCTAAATGGGTTGAGTTCATTGAGTCTTTTCCTTACATCATTAATTATAAGAAGGGAAAACAGAATGTTGTTGCTGATGCTCTATCTAGGAAGAACATGCTATTAACCAATCTTGATGTTAAAATTCCTGGATTAGAAGCTATTTCTGCACTTTATGCAACTGACCATGATTTTGCTGAACCATATCGTTTGTGTGCTCTTAGAAACGCATGGGATAAGTATCATATACATGATGGATATTTGTTTCGAGCTAACAAACTATGTATTCCAGAATCGTCGTTGTGTTTGTTCTAGTGCAGGAATCACATGCTGGTGGTTTGATGGGTCACTTTGGGCGTGAGAAGACGTTGCTCATGCTTGTTGATCACTTTTATTGGCCCAAGATGAGGCGTGATGTGTACAGATTTGTGAGCTGATGTATTACATGCCACAAGTCGAAATCTAAGCTGAAGCCTCACGGTTTGTATACACCTCTCTCTGCACCGACTACTCCATGGGAAGACATTAGTATGGATTTTGTGCTAGGTCTACCTAAAACTCAAAGAGGTCATGATTCTATATTTTTGGTAGTGGATAGGTTCTCTAAGATGGCTCATTTTATTGCCCGCCACAAAGGCGACAATGCGTCGCATGTTGCTAACCTGTTTTTCAGGGACATCGTGAGAATACATGGAGTACCGAACACGATTGTTTCTGACCGTGATGTGAAGTTCATGAGCTACTTTTGGAAGACCTTATGGGGGAAGCTAGGAACGAAGCTACTGTTCAGTACTACATGTCATCCCCAAACAGGTGGTCAAACGGAGGTGGTGAATAGAACATTGTCACAGCTGCTAAGGACCATGATTAAAAAGAATCCGTGGGAGTGGGAAGAGTGTTTCCCACATGTTGAGTTTGCTTACAACAGGGTTGTGCATTCAACTACTCAGCTTTGTCCTTTTGAGGTGGTGCATGGTTTCAAGCCATTGACGCCACTTGATATGTTGCATCTGCCATTACATGAGAGAGTTGATATGGAGGCATCAAAGCGTGCTGATTATGTGAAGAAAATACATGAGAAGGCTAGAGAGGCTATTGAGAAGAAAGGCAAGAACATTGCTGCTGCAAGGAATCAAGCAAGGAAAGAAGTGTTGTTCGAGCCTGGAGATATGGTTTGGGTGCATCTACGCAAGGATAGGTTCCCACTACTTCGAGAGTCAAAATTGAAGCCACGTGGTGCTGGTCCTTACAAGGTGTTAGCCAAGATTAATGATAACGCCTACTCAGTTGATATACCTATTGAGGATTTTGGTGGAGTTAGCAACAGCTTCAAAGTTGCTGATTTGTCACCATATGCTGGAGAAGACCTTGGAGCGTCGAGGTCGATGCCTTTTGAAGGGGGGGAGATGATGAGGACATCCGTACAATTACACCTACCCCAGTGACTACTGAAGATGCTACAACTGTGGCAAGAAAGGATCAGTCCAATGAGATTAGAATTGGACCTATTACAAGAGCTTGTGCTAAGCTACTTGAACAATAGGTTCGTTGGAGAAATAAGCATGGTGCGAGGAGGAGAAGGGCTACAAGAGAAGCCCAACATGATGATCGCCCAAGGATGCGCGAGGGAGGAGCGGGAGGAAGGCGCAATACAAGCAAGGGAGATCATCAAAGAGAAGAAACATTCATTTCGGAAAGACAGAAGTCCTGAAATTGAAACGGACATGGATTCCTCATACGAACTCCAAATCAAGAAAATAAGCACTTGTTGGATAGATAATTCCAAGATCTTTCCAATAAGTACTTCCACGTCTAAAAAGACCCTGGATAATCCATCCCCCACACCCCGGATAATCCGGCCCTGCTTTGGAGATCCTGCTAAGGACTTCGGCGCGACGTTCTGTGTCAGGGCGGATATTTGACCGGATTTTTCGGCCCCCGGATAATCCCGCCCACCTAGACCGGATAATCCGGCCTTAAAAGTCTCCATCAGATCCAGACGGATCTGACTATATCCGACACATTTTGGTTTCACGTTTTTCGGATGTTCCGGCGGCCATATAAGCCTGGGAACGCCCTCTAGTTTAGGAGACCATGTTAAAACTATTTTGGAGTTGTTTCTTTCATAGAACCTCTGGAATTACCCTGTGTTCGAATCTACCAACTATAATTGAGTGTGATCTGTTGTTCCATTGGGAATTAGTAGATTGCATACTACTGTTCGTGGTCACGGCTGCGTGCGCAAGAGCGTGGTGTTGTGAATATCCTACAAGGTTCGAGAGCTGTTGCATTGGCATCAGGGATCAAGCGGGAGAGTTCATAGCTACAGGCTAGTTATCTATCATCCACCATCATCACCGCCATCCGCTTACTGAGAAGATCGGGCCACCCCATATCAGAGAGGGGGGAAAGGCGCTCTTAAAAAGGCCAATCATAAAAATAACAAAAAAGAAAACTTCCAATTTAGGCGACAGGGCGCACGTAACCACCAAATGCACCCCACATGGTCCCACACCACGTCCCCCATAATCACTGAGATATGGATGGCTGGTCCGCCGTGTATCCTCACCCCACCTGTCAGTATGTAATGGTCGAGGCGATGTAATGTAACGCTCAACGCCCGACCCGCCCCAACGCGGTCCCACCAGGCAGCATCTAACGATCAAGCCTTTGACCTGACGGCATCCTCCCGTACGAGCACTTGTGAGGGTTTCAGAATGGAGGGAGGGCAAAAGTGAGGGAACAACTGAGAGGCTGGGGAAAACTAAGTACACCTAACGAACCAGGGGCACGAAAATAGAAATCCCATTATTGTTATATGCAAACAGTAAACATACTTCTTGTGTCATGATATGTGTGGAGAGATCCCATAATAGGATGTTCACGACAAGGCTCGTAGGAAGCCACTTTGTTGAGCCAAGTGTGAGGTCACCTCTAAATAACCACTGCGATGTCTGAGAGCAATCACCCATACAGACCATTGCAATTAAGGGTTTCCCCATGGATATCGTAACTAGCTTAGGGAGTCCCTCTTTAATCCCCCTTTGACCGTGTAGGTTATGAGCCGACGCCAATCTATCACGGGGCATTCCGGATACGCTTCCAAGACACATCCAAAGGGTTTCTTCCACCCTTTAGTCTCGAAGGAAAATGATATGTGGTCGACTTCACATATCATCTAAAGAGAGAAATCAAACACAAATCATAATTATATCATAGACAAGCAAGTCATACGGACACAAGAATATATTATTTTTGTTACAAGTTCATAATGGTGCTAGGGTTTCTCCATATCCCCAAGAACAAAGGAACTACTCACTCATGGAAACAACCAACAACATCATCATAATCAAATGGATGGATAAAAGTACGATGGTAGATATAATGCAAACCAAAAATTGGATCTGGAATTACAAAGAGATATAATAGGTGAAAGATGGGAGTTATGGTGGTAATGGGGCTGCAATGGTTGATGATGAAGGGGATGATGCGTTGTCCTCCAATGATCCGTGAAGCAGCCAAGATTTTACTCCAGCCAAGTTCCTCCTTCAGATCCCTCTCAGATATGGTGTTTCGTGGTTTCTGGTTGTTGTGAATGGCGGATCTCTATCTCATATTTGCCAGAGAGAAATATTTGACGAGGTGATTGCGATGGCGGCTGGTACGAGCAGACGGTACAGGCGGGCTCCGCCCGAACAAGTCGTCGTTATTGGTATTGATGCCTCCTCCTTGTTTGTTATTCTTCCAGGTGCGAAGGTAAATTCATAAAATGACTTTTATCACTTAGAAATATCATATAATTACACATTATGATAGCTCTAATTGATATGTTCATATATGACTCCATGATTTGGGATCCTGTTGAAATAAGAACGAAATAGCGCGTGTAGGTGCGGTGAAATACAAAAATCCCTACTCTATTTATGCAAAAACAGAAGGTAAATATGCTTCAATTTTGGATGCATCATCCACACAGGATCTGCAAGGTGTGTCTAGGGAGCTGGCTGAACACTCTTTGCATGTCAGGCCTAATGCAAGGCCAGTGAAGCAACCTCTCCGTCGAGGATAGAAGAAAATCCATAGGGGATGAGATAGCTAGGCTCCTTGCAGCTGAGTTTATCATGGAAGTGCTTCATCCAGATTGGCTATCTAATCCAGTGCTGGTGGAGAAGAAAAAGGATGACCCAAACGTGGCAGTGATAAGGTGCATGTGTATCGATTATACCAACTTGAACAAGGCATGTCCAAAGGATCCTTTTCCTTTGTTAATGATAGATCAAGTCATTGACTTCATAGCTGGTTGTGAGCTCTTATCATTTGTAGATGCATATTCTGGTTTCCACCAGATACCATTAAACTTGTTTGATCAAATAAAGACTACTTTATCACCCCGTATGGGGCTTATTGCTATCGCACTATGCCATTTGGCTTACGCAATGCAGGTGCCACGAACCAAAGGTGCATGCAAAATGTTTGCATGATCAAATTTGCAAAAATGTTCAAGTGCATGTTGACGATGTACTGATAAAAAACTAAGGAGAGTCATACTCTCCTAGATGATATCCAACAAACATTCATGAACTTGAGAAGGTTCCGAATGAAACTTAACCCATAAAAGTGCACCTTCGGTGTCCCAACAGGAAAATTACTCAGATTCCTAGGATCGAGCCAAGGTATAGAGGCTAACTCGACTAAGATCTAAGCTATTGAGTGCATGGAATTGCCGATGTGTCTCAATTATGTTCAGAACTTCACTATTTTCCTGGCATTGTTGAGTCGTTTCGTTAGTCGGCTGGCAGAAAAGGCATTGCCTTTGTATGAGTTAATTAAAAAATCAGACAAGGTTATCTGGATACCACAGGCCGATAGTGCTTTTCATGAATAAAAAAAATGCTATCCTCTGCACCAGTGTTAGCTTCACCACTATCCAAAGAGTTGATGTTGATCTACATAGCAGCTACCAACCGAGTCGTAAGTGCCGTGGTAGTGGTAGAGCGTGATGAGGAGGGTAAGTCGGTGTAGAGGCCAGTCTATTATTTAAGTGAAGTACTTTCTCCTTCGAAACAAAACTACCCCCATTATTATAAAATGGCATATGGTGTCTATATGGCGGCCAAAAAGCTTAAGGACTACTTTGAAGAACACCCCATGAAGGTGATATGTGAAGCACCTATATCAAAGATAATGGGTAACAGAGATGCTGGTGGTCGAATCGCCAAATGGAAAATGAGTTAGCTCCATACGCTCCTCATTATGATAGGCGATATGCAATCAAGTCTTAGGCACTAGCCGACTTTTTTGTTGATTGGGTTGAAATACAATATGAACCGCCTTTGCCGGACTCAAATTACTGGAGAATGCACTTTGGTGGATCAAAGTTGAAGGACGGATTAGGGGGAGGGGTAGTCCTCACCTCTCCCAAGAAAGATCAACTAAGATATGTGCTTCAAATCCATTTTAGAGCATCTAATAATGTGGCCGAGTATGAGGCACTTGTGCATGGCTTGAAAGTAGTAAAGGAGATTGGGATACATCAGATACAATGCTTTGGTAACTCGGATTTGGTGGGACACCAAGTTTTAGGTCATTGGGATGTGTTGGACGCAAATATGTCCTTATATAAATTTCACGTCCAAAAAATATGTGGGTATTTTGAAGGATGTGAGTTACATCATGTACCAGGCTGAAAATAATGTAGCTGACGTGTTATTGAAACTAGGCTCATCTCAGCAGGCTATCCCGCCAGGTGTAGCTATGGAGCACCTCAGAAAACCATCTATCAACCCATCACCAGAATCCGAGTCAATCCATATCCCGACCAACCCAGGATCCGAGGTTATCCCCATGGACATTGACTTGGGGAATAACTCGGCAAACCCTAGGACTACCTCGGTAAGTCCGGGGACTGCCTGACAGAACTCGAGGACTGTTCAGCTTAACCTGACAGAAGTTATGTCAGTTTAACCAATGGAAATTGATGAAGTCCTTGTCCCATCCCGTGCTATACTAGCATGGGCATAGACAATTTTTGCTTCTTAAAAGATGGGACTTTTCCAAGTGATGAGGTACTCACCAGACAGATCTAGAGAAAGGAAAAAAGCTTATACAATAATAAACAATGAGTTATATAAGAGAAGTGTCACAAGTGTCCTACATCGATGCATTCACCTGGCAGAAGGTCAAGAAATCCTCCGAGATATACATCAAGGTGAATGTGGGCATCATGCCTCATCCAGGGGCTTAACTGCCAAAGCTTTTCGGCATGGATTTTACTGGCCCAGTGCTTTACAATAAGCTGAGGGCCTTGTGAGAAAATGCAATGGGTGTTAGAGGTATTCGAGCAAGATACATATGTCGGCCTTTGAACTAAAAACTATACCTATCACTTGGCCATTTGTTGTATGGTGATTGGACATGGTTGGGCCGTTTAAGCCAGCTCGGGGCAATATGACTCATATCCTAGTCATGGTTGACAAATTTACAAAATGGATTGAGGTCAAGCCAATTAGAAAATGTGATGGAGCCACTGCCGTATCATTCCTCAAGGATAGAATCCTGAGGTATGGATACCCACATAGCATAATCACTGATAATGGCACAAACTTTGAAGAAGGAGCATTTTCTCAATTCTGCCGATATAAACGGATAAGGCTTGATGTTGCATTAGTTGCACACCCCACATCGAATGGGAAAGTGGAGATCCAATGGTCTAGTACTATCTGGGAGAAAACCCCGGCTCATTGAGCCCTGCAAAGATCAGCGGGGTATTGGATTGATGAATTCTCGACAGTACTATGGAGCCTCAGGACAACTCCGAATAGATCAACTGGCTATACGCTATTCTTTTTGGTATATGGGGCAGAAGCTGTATTACCAGCCGACATAGAGCATGACTCGCCTAGGGTCACCAAATACACAGAAGACGAAGCGCAAGAGGCCCGACAAAACAATGTTGATCTGCTAGAAGAGGCAAGAGAATTGGAGTTATCCAAATTCGCCATATATCAACAGAATCTCCGACGCTATCATAGCCAGAAAGTAAACCCCCAAATTTTTTGGGATGGGGATTTGGTGCTTCGGCTAGTGCAACGCACGGCTGGCATGCATAAACTATCACCTCCATGGGAGGGGGCCTTTATTGTGAGCAAGTCATTGCACAATGATGCATACTATCTAATAGGTGCTCAAGCACAAGAGAAGAATAAGGCGGACAGGTTGGGAGAAGAATAGAAAAGGCCATGGAATGTAGCACTTCTTCGTCCATTTTACACTTAGCTGAAGTGTGCAGCAGTAGCAAGATCATCAGCAGCTAGAGGAGGAACAACAGCTTCATGGTTGGCAACCTCCGCTTCTGCTTCGTCATCCGGATGAGCCTCCTGGTCATCCAGGTTCTCCTTGCCTTCGCTAGCGTCCTCTTGACATATTCTTCGTTGACCTCATCGAGGAAGCTCGGCATATCATTTCATTTATGCGTATTGGCATACTAGATAAGTTGGTAGGCGCGAGCTTGGCGGCGTTGGATGTGCTCTAGATCAGTTGTCCACCGCGAGCTAGTGCGCATATTACAAAGAGTATCTAAGTTGATACCTTCATTCCAGGATAGCACAAAGGATAAGGCCATGTCGGCACCAACGTGGGCAGCGATTCCCTCCACAAGTTGAGAAGCGTCTCGCAGTACATCAATTTCTTGGACAACAATGCAAGTTTCTTGGGAGTGGTCTCTTTCGGCCAAATAACACGGAATGCTCACATGGCGTCATCCAGAAGCCCAACCCCGAAAACTTTCATGGGACCGAGGCTGGCCGCAAGGCCAACCAAGGAATCGTCAATCTCATATTCTTCGGGGAGGGGACTAGCCTCGCTTTTTTTCTCCCGGAACTTGCGGATGGCAGTATCAGCACGAGCCTTGGACCGAGGAAAGTCACCTAGGACAAGAAAAAAGAGCAAGTCAGAGAGAACAAAAAGGGCAAAACGGAGACCTTGGCAAGAAAGCAAAAGCTTAGCATAGGGAAACTTATGAGCTATGATGCTGTTAATCCATCCAAGTTCAGCCAACTAAGCAGCTTTCTTCTTCTGGAGGTCCCCAAGCACAGTATTCACCGACTCAAACTTGACCTCAGTCTCCTGGAGAAGTTCTTGATTCTTCTCTAATTGACCAGTGAGTCGTATCTTCTCGTTGGTGAACTCCTGATCAAGCTTGTCAAGCTCAGTTTCTGGAGTTGTTTTAAATTTTCATTCTCGGCATGGAGCCAAGAGAGCTCATCATCTTTCTTCTTCAACTGAGCCTGATGTTGTCCTGCTTGTTCGAGAAAATGAAATTCAGGCATGGATATGCGCTCCTGAAGAGACACTTCAATGATTTTTGACCCGGCCGAGCCGAGGTATAATTACTCGCCGAGCCAGAAGGGAGAGGTGCAAAGGACAAGGGGCAAGACGAAACATACCTCTTAGCTCGCCCACCTGCTTTTGTAGCTCCTTATTCTGAGCCTCCACCTCGGTTGGCACAATCTGATTCATCAATTAACTCGGCAGATCAAGAGCAAAAAGAACTAAAGGCAATACAGTAAATACTTACGTTTCTTCTTTAGCTCAAGCAACAATTTCTTGTGCTTGGTGGAAAGAGACCTATGGGATAAAAGGAGTCGCTGAAAATCGGTGATGCGCCTATTATTCAAGATCTGCAAAGAGACGAATGTTAGTCACTAAGAAATATGGATATTCGATGCTACTCAAGATTCGAACCGAGTAAGCTCGATCCAAATCTAGGTGGCTGGATATTTGAAGCTACTAAGATTCGAACCAAGTAAACTTGATCCAAATCTAGGTGGATGGATATTCGAAGTTACTAAGATTCGAACCGAGTAAACTCGATCTGAATCTAGGTGGCTGGATATTCGATGCTACTCAAGGTTCGAATCGAGTAAACTCGATCTAACATGGGTATACACTATAGGTACTCGTGTTTAGCCTATATAGTCTGGCCCAAGTGGAGCCCACGACACAATCGAGGCCTAACAATGGTTTGGGTGGCCCAAGTCCGGAGGAAGGATACTTCTTGGAAGACACGGCAAGCAATAGATAGTAATTGAAAAGGGTAAAACCCTAATCTGTAACCAACTCAGCCTACTATCCAGAGACCTAGCCTACTGATACGTCCATTTTGCATCACTATTCTATATCATAATTTACTGTTATTCATTGATATATTTCATATTAAGAGATGATACTTATGTAATTTCATCTGTTTTTGCATGGTTGATGACTTTTGGAGCATGGACCGCTGCAGTCAGGATTCTGATGGAAAAGGGGCTATTTGGAGGCGAAATTCGCGAAGATAAGAAAATCCGGGAAAATACATGCAAAATCCTATTTTTACAAAAGACAAATATAGCCAGAAGGGGGAGTGGAGATGGGCCATAGGGGGACCCACACCACCCCCTGGCACGGGCCACCCTAGGCCGCGCCACCCGGTGGTGTGGCCGCCCTGGTCCACCCCTGGCTCTCCCCTCTAGCATATATTATCCTCCCGAAACCCCAAGACTCGGGGGGCGACCATAGAGAGATTTCACCGCCTCTGTGGGGCGGAAAACACAGAGAGAAAGATATCTCCCGCAGACAGAATTCTGCCGGGGAAATTTCTTCCCAGAGAGGCGAGATCGTCGCCATCAACACCACCATCAAGCTGGACTCGGGATCATCATCATCATCACCACCACCATCATCTCCATCAGCACCATCATCACCACCATCATCTCGCTGTAACAATTGGGTTGAATCTTGCATAGTTCTTAGGGGAATGTTTCTCGGTGTAGATTACTCCTTGTAGTTGATGCTATTGAGTGGAACCATTGAATTATTGTTTATGTTCAGATTGTTATACATCATTATTCCATCTCTGATTATGATCCATATGATGTCTTGTGAGTAGTTCGTTTAGTTCTTGAGGACATGTGAGAAGTCATGTTGTTAGTAGTGGAATTGTGTTGAGAAAGATTCAATAGTTTGTTAATTTAGTTGTGGTGTACTTCTTCTAGTGGTGTCATGTGAACATCGACTACATGACACTTCACCTATATGGGTCTAGGGGAATGCATTGTGTATTTGGCTACTAATCGTAGGGGTTGCCGGAGTGACAGAAACCGGAACCCCCGTTAGGAAACCATTGCACAAGGGACGTTAGGGTCTTAGAGTTTAAAGCTGTGGTTAGGTTTCTACCATAATTTCTTTCTTGTACTTGCGGATGGTTGCAAGGGGTTTAATCACAAGTATGTATTAGTCCTAGGAAGGTCGGTACATTAGCACAGGTTCACCCACACAACACTTAGCAGGCTAAAGAAGATTAATCCACTATGTGAAGCGAAAGCACTTGACGGTATTCCCGTGTGTCCTCGAGAATGTTTGGTCATCTTAAGTAATACAACCGGCTTGTCCTTTGCTGAATAAAGGACTGCGCCACTTGCTGCATTTATTCTTAATGTCTTTTATCTACTCGTACTTTATTTACTTGCACTATTAAAAACCCCTAAAATCTGTTTGCTAAGTATTTGTAGAGAATTCCTGATCCATACCACTAGCCAGCACCTTTTGCTCCTCGTTGGGTTCGACACTCTTAGTTATCGAAAATACTGCGATACACCCCCTATACTTGTGGGTCATCAAGACTATTTTATGGCGCCGTTGCCGGGGAGTGAAGCAATATTGGAGAGTGGAACTGGTAAAGGAAACTTCTACTGTGAGTATTGTTTACTTCTGTTAGTTGCTTTATTTTCGATATTGATAATTTGCTGAGTTTCTTATTTCGTAATGCTACTACCACTGTTAAGGTAGTAGATGAACCACCACCTACTGAGAATGATGCTTTTAAAATACCTACAAGAATTATTGATCGTGTTATGGATAACTACTATGTTGGAGATGGAACTGTCCATCCCGGTGATCATTTGCTCTTTATACATGAATTATGCGGGTTGTTCAAGTGTGCAGGTATTACTACAGATCAAGTTAAGAAAAATTTATTGTCATTATCACTGAAAGGAAGAGCTGAGGACTGGTATAAGCTGCTAAAGAATGGTCAAGCTCTTGAATGGGAGGAAATAGTACCTCTCTTTTATTCAAAGTTTTATCCTCCTAGTGAGATTCATAAAGATCAAAATCAAATATATAACTTTTGGCCTCTTGATGGAGAGAGTACAGCTCAAGCTTGGGGGAGATTGAAGTTACTAATGCTCAAATGTCCCATTCATGAGCTCCCCAACAATATTATTATCAATAACTTTTATGCAAGGCTTTCTCTTCATGATAAGGATTTATTGGATGCTTCTTGTGCTGGATCATTCACTCGCATGGAAGAAGAAGCTAAATGGGATCTTCTAGACTGTATTCAAGACAATGCTGAAGCATGGAAGAATGACAAAGGAAGAAAGTCAGGTGTAAATTATGATTATGAATGCATTGAATCTTTTATGGGAACTGATGACTTTCAAAATAATAAAAATGCTTATGGTCTAGACTCTCAAGCTATTGCAACTTATTTTAAGGCTTTTTCTTCTTATATTGAAGTTCCTAAAAAGAAGTGGAACAAGTATCATGAACCATATAAAGATGTTGCTAAGTGTGTTCCTGCAAGAAATACTAAAGTTTATACTGCTAATCATGTTTTACCTAAACCTTACATTGAGAAAATGCCTTTCCCAGTTAAGATAAAGGAACATTCTATGATAGCTAGTATGGTTAATGAAAGTACAAGTAAAGCTGTTGAACCTAATAAACAAATGGATGCTGAGCCTATATAGCAAATGTGAAGACTTTGTCACTAAATATGTAGAAGAGGGACACACTATTCTTTGTAAGGATCCTTCTAGTATTGCTTCACAAAGTAGTGTTATAAGAACTAGTATTCATGTGTTTTCTGTTAGAATAAGTGATCATTGCTATGATGGTTCTTGTGATAGCTATATTGTTAAGTTTATGCATGATACTGAAAGTTATTATGAGAGAGGGAAAACTGTTCTTATGCATCTCAATAATATCAAGTTTCCTCGTTTTATGCTGAAAGTTTTTAAGTTGCAATTGTTTTGCCTTCCTATGCTTGTAGCCTCTGGTTTCAACAACTTGTTTGTTTACAAAATTCCCTTGCATAGGAAGTGGGTTAGACTTAAAACATGTGTATTTTTGCTTCTTAATGCTCTCCTTTACTTCAATTCATATTCTTATGTGAGCTTCATTAAAATTATCATATGCCCATCTTAATGGATATAAAGAAAGAGCTTTTTGGGAGACAACCCAATTTATTTTTGCTTTCAGTTTTTTTTTGTTTCTTTGAGTTTTGGAAGTTATTACTTCGGTAATAACCTATCCTTATCTTTTTTGTTTGGTTTTTGTGTCAAGATCAACCTCTAATGAGAGAGAAGTAATATTTGGGGAAGTTGCTGTCCCGAAACAGATTTTTGCGCTTCACCATAAAGATTCGTGAGAGATTTCTGTATGTAGGTTTGAGATCTAATTTTTTGTGCTTCTTCCCCCGGTTGTTATTTAACTTTCGTTAGTTTTGCACTTTTTGATTTGAGCAACAGAAGATTTTCGAAAAATTTAATATTTACCTGCTGGTCTGTTTTGACAGATTTTGCCATTCTTGCATTTGCTTCTTAAAACGATTTCCTTTTTGGATTCTTTTTGGGTTTTCAGAAGGAGTTCCTACAGTAGTTTATGTTGTGATGGATTCAGTTGAAATTGAACTCAAAAGGTTTTATCACCTCGCTTATACTAATGTTGCTAATGAGAACTGTGTGAAGTTTTGTGTGAAAGAAATTTCCAGGTTAGTGGAGAAAATGGTGTCATAAGAAAGAAAAAGGTTTCATTTTTCTAGCAATATGTGTATGCAGATGAAGATATTGATGTTATTCAAGTGGTGACTCCGGAAGAATCTACTAAATACCAAATTCAGAGACCTACAGAGTCCCTTTTCAAATAGGTAACAGTTCTGGTAAGAAAAGTTCCGTGAAAGATCTGTCCAGTTATATTTTTGCAGTTTTTATCCAACAAGGAAAGCTACGAAGAGAAAGAGGGATGGAAACGGAGCTAGGGTGGCTCACACCACACTGTGGCGTGGGCCCACCCCTGGCCGCGCCACCAGGTGGTGAGGATGCCCCGGACTCCGTCTCTGACCCGTTTTCTCCCAGTACCTTCCTTGTGTTGTTAAACTTCGTAGTATATAATCCCCAGGATCCCCCGAGGTTCGTATATCGTGTTCTCGTCATGTTTTTGTTTCAATTTGTTTTGTTTAGATGTCATTCAGGGGTTCATCTTCAAAGGATTACGAGTTGCGATGCCGTCGCGAGCTTCATCGCAATCTTGAGAAGGAGACTCTCGTGGGACGGATGAAAAAAGAAAGGATCACGACTAGGTGCGAACACATGGACCGGAACGTCGGAGAGGAAGTAAAGGACATGAAAGAAGGCACGAAGGGGCTGATACCTCTAGATCTCAATTCCTGCTCTGTAGTAGTGGAAGCTCTACAAGTAACTAACGAGTTATGCGATAAGTACCGAGCCTTGAGGAGGAAAGTGGATATGCTTCAAGAGGAGAATAATAGGTTTCGCAAGATACTGGAAGATTTGCTCGCGCCAACTGGGAGAGCACCACCAGCACCGAAGGAGTAATGCGTCATCAGGTTTTGGCATCCCCTTGGTTTGTTCCAAGCTTGGGGGAGTGCCGCGGTATCACATCACTATCTTCTATCTTTTTACCTTTTTAGTAGAGTCATATCATGAATAGAGAAGTTATCATGTAGGATGGTTTGCATTATGGAAGTGTCCCCTCTCTCGTTAGATATGTATCCCTTGGTGTGGTTTACCGTTATGGAATATTAATGAGAAGTTCTATCATTTACTCTTTTGCATATCTTATATTAGTTTTCAATTTATAGTTATATGATTGATCTTGTTGTTAGTATTGGTATCACTTTGGGATCATTGAGTTAATTTCGTTGGTTTTGGCAAACCTGGCTCGGTCAGTAGCAACACTATTTTTGAGAGTTGAATGAAAACGATAAAAGTACTCTAAAGAAATATAATTGCATCATCTTTCTTTCTTGATTTTCTCATAAGCTTAGTATTCTATAGTTAAGATCTTTGTGCTTCCAAGGAAGATTGCATGTTTGTTTTTATCGCTTCTATGTTTGTTTGTTTGTTTCCTTCAACTCTTATACTTGCTACCCAGCCTTGCTAGCCAAAAACCTGTACTGAGAGGGAATTCTTCTCGTGCATCCAATCCTTAAACCCAAACCTATGTCATTTGTGTCCACCATACCTACCTATTAGCATTATTGCTATTCCAAGTAAATTCATGTTTTTATCTACCTTCCAAATTAAACTTGTTATGTGAAAAATAGTGATTAAAGCTCTCACGAACTTGATGGCACACTTTACTTTCTTACATTTAATAAACTTGAACCATTGGGTCCATCTTTGTTGCGTACATGCTTGCGCTTTATGAGTTGGAGTTAGCAGAACCATGTATCATGGGGAACGCTTTCAACATTGCATAGGTACTTTGTACCTAGTTGATATCATGATCTTTTGCTTATGGATCCCGATAGTGTGAAATAAAAGGGGAACTTGTAAGATCATGGAGTTCGTATATGTGTTAGAGAAACGCCTGGGCCGCTAGCCTAAGCCATGCCTAATCATGGTGGAAACTTGCAGCATAACTATAATGAGCATTCTATGAAGCATCGTCAATACAAACCTATGCAAATAGCAAATAAAAAGATCGCTGAGATGCTCATTGTCTGCTTGCCTTGTCATTTTGATTATGGGATAGCTCATGTGTCATGTGCAAGGGGTACCCCGTTGGCGGTTCTCTATGATACATATGTACTTACAATGACAAGAGCTTACTCGTGACTGAAGTTGAGTAGCATGTGGTTCGGTCTTCGTAAGTAAGGGGCATGAGACTTCAATTTATAACTTGTCAAGCATATCCTCTTAGTTGTGTCACTTTAACCTTAATCACCTAAAGATGCCTATGATAGGGGCAATGAGAGCTGAAAGCTAGTAAGTACCATAATTTTTGGAATCTCTTTATGCAACTTGAAATCCCTGCTTCCCTCTGCGAAGGGCCTTTCTTTTACTTTTCAGTTGAGTCAGTAAACCTATTCCCTTCCATCTCAGCAAGTATTTTGAGTTGTTGTGTTTCATTCATTCATATGATGATTTATTCAATCATGTTTCTTATGTTCCTTGTTTTGCGCTTTGTTCTTATCTTAGTGTTTACTACCTTGAAAGCTATCATTGAAAACCAGTTATTTGTGAAACTCCTGCAAATTGTCAACTATTCTTCGACCAAGAGCTAAGTTTGCCATTACCAACTATGATTTACTTTATGTATCTTTATTGTCTTTCCTTTACCTATTGAAAGTTAAGTTATATAATGGTGAGTTTTCTGCTATTATGATCTATGTATTGATGAATGTGATGCTTCTTATCCGTATTCTTTTATCAACTCTTCACTCCATAAACCCGAGGTCATGTTTATTGAGCTCAGTTTCGCTTGGGGACAAGCGAAGTCTAAGCTTGGGTGGAGTTGATACCTCCATTTTGCATTACTATTCTATATCATAATTTACTATTATTCATTGATATACTTCGTATTGAGAGATGATACTTTTGTAATTTCATTTGTTTTTGCAAGGTTGATGACTTTTGGAGCATGGACCGCTGTAGTCAGGATTTTGATGGAAAAGGGGCTGTTTGGAGGCGAAATTTGCGAAGATCAGAAAATCCGGAAAAATACATGGAAAATCCTATTTTTCCAGAAGACGAAGATAGCCAGAAGGGGGAGTGGAGATGGGCCACAGGGGGTCCACACCACCCCCTAGCACGGGCCACCCTAGGCCGTGCCACCAGGTGGTGTGGCCACCCTGGTCCACCCCTGGCTCTCCCCTCTAGTGTATATTATCCTTCCGAAACCCTAAGACTCGGGGAGAGACCACAGAAAGATTATTCCGCCTCTGCGAGACAAAAAATACCAAGAGAGAAAGATCTCTCCAGCAGACAGAATTCTGCCGGGGGAATTCCTTCCCGGAGAGGGGAGATCGTCACCATCAACACCACCACTAAGCTGGACTTCATGGGGATCATCATCATCATCATCACCATCATCTCCGTCAGCACCATCATCACCACCATCATCTCGCTGTAACAATTGGGTTGAATCTTGCATAGTTCTTAGGGGAAACTTTCCCGGTGTTGATTACTCCTTGCAGTTGATGCTATTGAGTGGAACCATTGTATTATTGTTTATGTTTAGATTGTTATACATCATTATTACATCTCTGATTATGGTCCATATGATGTCTTATGAGTAGTTCGTTTAGTACTTGAGGACATGGGAGAAGTCATGTTGTTAGTAGTGGAATTGTGTTGAGGAAGATTCAATAGTTTGTTAATTAAGTTGTGGTGTACTTCTTCTAGTGGTGTCATGTGAATGTCGACTACATGACACTTCACCTATATGGGCCTAGGGGAATGCATTGTGTATTTGGCTATTAATCGTAGGAGTTGCTAGAGTGACAGAAACCTGAACCCCGGATACGTTGCTAATGTATCCACAATTTTTGATGTTCCATGCTTCATTTTTATCTACTTTCTTATGTCTTGCCCACACTTTGGAGTATTTTTATACACTTTCTTGGACTAACCTATTAACAAGATGCCACAGTGCTAGTTGCCTGTTTTATGCTATTTTTGGTTCCAGGAAAGTCAAAAAATGATACCAAACCTCGGAATTGGACCGGACAAAAGCCAAAGTCGATATTTTACCAGAAGACTCATGGAGCCAGAAGAAGAGACGGAGAGGGGCCACAGGGTGGCCACACCATATGGTGGCGCGGGCTAGCCCTGGCCGCGCCACCAGGTGGTGTGGGCCCCCTGGCCGCCCATCAACCTTGCCTCTTCACCTATAAGATGCCTCCTGATGCAAAAACCCTAAATCGTCAAGCCTCCAGCCACGAAAAGTGCCGTAGCGTCGTCGCCACCGAAGGGGAGTTTCGGGGGACAGAAAGTCTCTGTTCCGGCACCTTGCCGGGACGTGGAAGTGCCCCAAGAGCCATCTCCATCGATCTCCACCGCCATCTCCATCGTCGTTGTTGACTCCCATGATGAGGAGGGAGTAGTTCTTCCTCGAGGCTAAGGGTTCTACAGGTAGCTATGTGTTCATCTCTCTCTCTATGCATGATCATATTGTGTTCATGAGCTTTGTAATCAAGTAGATCTACCTTGCTACTCAAGTTCTTTAATAGATCTTTGCTCTCCCCATGTATGTGAAAGTGACAGCGTGCACACCATGGTGGCACTTAGGCTAGAGATTACAAATACTTGTTATGAGTTATATTTGGAGTTGGATGTTTCTATGAAATTGTGGTGTTTGTTGGAACCATCTAGTACTCAAGGTGATAGTGTGGGGTTATCTAGATGGGAAAGGCTTACTTTGAGGTGTGCTGTTATAGCCCTACCATCGATTAGAGTGTCCAATCGGAGAGTAGTTAAGAGTAGTATCATAAAGAGAAGATATTTATATGAGAGTGTTCACTAGTAAAAGTATGATCCCTAGGCCTTGTTTCTAATCATTGAAACACCATTTGCAACTAGATCTGTTACATGTTTGCATCCTTCCATATTTATTTTAGTTTGCCTTTAGTCTCTTCCACGCCATTAAGCTATTTTCTGGCACCGTTACCACTTATAATTATCCATACCACTTGTATTTCACTATCTCTTTGCTAAACTAGTGCACCTATACACCTGACAAGTGTATTGGGTGTGTTGGGGACACAAGAGACTTATTGTATCTTGATTGCAGGGTTGCTTGAGAGGGATACCTTTGACCACTTCCTCCCTGAGTTCGATAAACCTTGGGTAATCCACTTAAGGGAAACTTGCTGCTGTTCTACAAACCTCTGCACTTGGAGGCCCAACAACTGTCTACAAGAATAGAAGTGCGTAGACATCAAGCTATTTTCTAGCGCCGTTGCCGGGGAGGTAAGGTAAAAGGTACTCACATCCTCCGGTGTGAGTGCTCGAAGTTATTTCCTTTAGATTCTGCAATTTTGTCTTTTTGTTTCTTGTTTTCACTAGTTAGGCTTAATGGAAAACAACAACAAAATTAGAGAGCTTTAGTATTTATCTTGAGTTAGGACATGAAGTGGTTGAAGAGAAAATTAAAAAACCCATGGAACTTTATTTGCATGCTAATAGCAATGTTGTTAGTATGAATTCTTTGGACACCATTATTTCTAATTCTATGGAAAAGTCTAAGCTTGGGGAAGCTAGTTTTTATGAAAATGATCTTTTTAGTTCCCCAACTTTGGAAGGTAGCTATTCTATTGCTTATGATGATACCAAACCTCCAATGTATGATGATTATAATGATGAATATAATATTTTCAGTCCACCTACTATTGAGGAGAAAATTAATGATTACAATATGCCTCCTATATTTGATGATTATGGTGATGAGAATAATAATGATAGATATTTTGTTGAATTTGCTCCCACTACAATTAATAAGAATGACTATGCTTATATGGAGAGTAATAATTATTTTATGCATGTGGCTCATGATAAGAATGTTTTATGTGATAGTTATATTGTTAATTTTATTCATGATGCTACTGAAAGTTATTATGAGAGAGGGAAACATGGTTTTATGTGTCTCAATAATATTAAGTTTCCCCTCTTTATGTTGAAAGTCTTGAGGTTGCACTTATTTTGCTTTCCTATGCTTGTTGCTTTCTGTTTTCATGACTTGTTTCTTTACAAGATTCCTATGCATAGGAAGTGGGTTAGACTTAAATGTGCTTTGAGTTTGCTTCTTGATGCTCTCTTTTACTTCAATTCATATTTCTTATGTGAGCGTCTTCTCAAACTATCATGCCTAACTTAAAGGCGTTAAAGAAAAGTACTTATTGGGAGATAACCCAAAAGTTTTAGTTGAGTCTTGGAAGTTATTGCTTCAGTAATAACCCCTCAATTTCCCTTTTTATTTGCTTTTTGTGCCAAGAGTAACCTCTAATGAGAGAGAAGTAATGATTGGAAAAGTTGTTGTCCCGAAACAGATTTCTGTGCTTCACCGTAAAAATTCGTGTAAAATCTTTGTACATCCTTTTGAGCCGTGAATTTTTGTGCTTCTGCCCCAGGATGTTATATAACTTTCGTTAGTTCAACACGTTTTTATTTGAGCAATAGAAGGTCTTCGAAAAAATTCGACTTTACCTGCTGGTCTGTTTTGACAGATTTCTGCCATTTTCTGTATTTGCTTCTTGTTGGTTCCTTTTTGAGTTATTTTGGGGAACTGAGATTTTTGAGGGAAGTGCTACAGTAGCTAGTGTTCTAATGGAAGTTTATTTGGTGTTAGAACTGAACCTTAAGACTTATTTATCTTGAGTGCACTAATGTTGCTAATAAAGATTGTGTGAAGTTTTGTATGAAGGAAAAATTTCAGGTGTATGGAAGGAATGAGTAATGAGATGAAGGATGGACTAAAGCTCAAGCTTGGGGATGTCACACGTGTCACCCCAAGAAATATCCAAGAAGTACAAGCGTCAAAGCTTCGGGATGCCCAAGGCATCCCCTTCTTCATCAATAAAAATCCCAGGTTTCTTTCAAACGCTTCATTTTTATTGTTTCATGCACAGTTGTGTTGTTTTTGGAGCGTCTTCTTTTTCGTTTTTGTTTTGGTTTTTTGTTTGCTTAGTTTGCTGAAGAAATTGGTTGGACTCCCTCTTTCATACATTGGTTTTCAAATAGTGTGGTTTGGATTGGAAAAGAGTAGGAAAGTTCATGCTTAAGTGGTAAAGAGAGCTTGTTTTTGATTGTGGCCTATGCTTTGTCATGCCATGCTTGATATTGTTTTGGCTTTATGCTTAGTATTCTTTGCTGTAGCATTACTTGTTATAAACAATTGAGATTCCTTAATGTGCATTGGATGAATCATGCGTTGTTTTAGCATATTAAAGCATAGTATTGTGCTATTCTCCTTTGATGCTTTATTTGGGTTGACTTGGCACATGATCACACCATGTTATGACTATCTCAAGTCACCATAGCCTTTATGATCCTTTAGTTTTCAACTTGTAGTATCACTTTATGCTTTGATCAATGATGTTTTGTCGCTCTGCATGATTATGGCCATTATTGCTGTCTTAGTTTGTCGCTCCCAGTCTTTTGCTAGCCTCCACAACCAAGTATGAGTTCCACTCATGCATCCAACTCCTTAAATCAAGTTATTCCAAAGAGTCCACCATAACTACCTACTAGCTTATGCTATTCCAAGTATATTCATGCTTTTGTTTACCTTTCAAATTAAACTTGTTATGAGAAAACTAGTGATTAAAGCTCTCACGAACTTGATGGCACACTTTACTTTTCTTGCCCTTAATAAACTTGAACCATTGTGTCGTCTATGTTGTATATGCTTGCACTTATTTGTTGTGGATTAGAAGAACCATGCTGTCATGGGGAACGCTTTCAACATTGCACTTGTACTTTGTACCTAGTTGATATCATGCTCTTTTGTCTATGGATGTCGTCGATGTGAAATGAAAGGGGAGCTTGTAAGTCCATGGAGTTATGTATATGTGTTTGAGAAATGCATGGGCCGCTGGTCTAATCCATGCTGACATGGTGGAAACCTGCAGCGTAACCATAATGAGCTCTCTATGAAGAATTCTTCTTATAAAAAAAGAGTCATATATTGAGAAAAAAAGAGAAAAAGAAAAAAAGAGATTATGAAAAGAGGAAAGAGAGAAAAAAGCACCATATTCCCATGGAAAATAAGAAGATTGCTGAGATGCTTGTTGTCTTCTTGCCTTGTCATTTTGATATGGGTATTCTTCGGTATCATCGGGCAAGGGGTACCCCGTTGGCTGTTCTCTATGATACACATGTACTTACGATGACAAGACATTACCGGTAACTAAACTTGAGTAGCATGAGCAGCGGCCCTCGTATTCAAGGGACATGAGATTTCCAGCTTATACTTATGTCAAGCATATACTCTATAGTTTGTTCACTTTAACCTTAATCACTTCAAGATGCTTATGATAGGGGCAATTAGAGCTAAAAGCTAAAAAGTACCATAATTTTTGGAAGCTCTTTATGAAACTTGAAACTCTGCTACCTTCTATGAAGGCCTTTCTTTTACTTTTTTGTTGCGTCTCCACCTTCTATCTTTATGCACCTACTTTGAGAGCATAGTGGCCATTCTTAGTTCTATGTGCATTGTCCCAAGACTTGTTGATTGATGCATATCTTTGATATTGCTTGTTTTAAACTATTTGTATCTAGTCACTCTTATGAACTTTGAAGGTGTCCTATGCATTTATGTTTGCTACTCTATGAGGGACAAGCTGAATGCCACGATGCTATGTTTTCTTTATGTGAAACAAACAAACTTCTTGCAAATCATTGTTATTCATGAATCTTTTGTTTGTGCCTTTTCATGTTGCAACTTAGTTTCTTTGTCCTATTGCTAGAACTTTGTCTTTCATGTTATGATTGAAGTACTACGATCCCAGTTTCGAATGTTTTACAAATACTTTCATCAAGTTTATGATGGTGCATGTCACCTCAAAAATTATTCTTTCTTTTTATCACTTACCTACTCGAGGACGAGCAGGAGTTAAGCTTGGGGATGTTGATATGTTGCTAACGTATCCATAATTTTTGATGTTCCATGCTTTGTTTTTATCTACTTTCTTATGTTTTGTCCACACTTTGGAGCATTTTTATACACTTTCTTGGACTAACCTATTAACAAGATGCCACAGTGCCAGTTGCCTGTTTTCTGCTGTTTTTGGTTCCAGGAAAGTCAGAAAATGAATATTCTCGGAATTGGACCGGACAAAAGCCAAAGTCGATATTTTACCGGAAGGCTCATGGAGCCAGAAGATGAGACGGAGAGGGGCCACAGGGTGGCCACACCATATGGTGGCGCGGGCTAGCCCTAGCCGCGTCACCAGGTGGTGTAGGCCCCATGGCCGCCCACCGACCTTGGCTCTTTGCCTATAAAATGCCTCCCGATGCAAAAACCCTAAATCGTCAAGCCTCCAGCCATGAAAAGTTCCGCAGCGCCGCCGCCACTGAAGGGGAGATTCCGGGGACAGAAAGTCTCTGTTCCGGCACCCTGCCGGGATGGGGAAGTGCCCCCGGAGCCATCCCCATCGATCTCCACCGCCATCTCCATCGCCGTTGCTGACTCCCATGATGAGGAGGGAGTAGTTCTTTGTCGAGGCTAAGGGTTCTACCGGTAGCTATGTGTTCATCTCTCTCTCTCTATGCATGATAATATTGTGATCATGAGCTTTGTAATCAAGTAGATCTACCTTGCTACTCAAGTGCTTTAATAGATCTCTGCTCTCCCCATGTGTGTGGAAGTGACAGCGTGCACACCATGGTAGCACTTAGGCTAGAGATTACAAATACTTGTTATGAGTTATATTTGGAGTTGGATGTTTCTATGAAATTGTGGTGTTTGTTGGAACCATCTTGTACTCAAGGTGACAGTGTGGGGTTATCTAGATGGGAAAGGCTTACTTTGAGGTGTGCTGTTATAGTCCTACCATTGATTAGAGTGTCCAACCGGAGAGTAGTTAAGAGTAGTATCATAAAGAGAAGATATTTATATGAGATTGTTAACTAGTGAAAGTATGACCCTAGGGCCTTGTTTCTAAGCATTGAAACACCGTTTGCAACTAGATCTGTTACATGTTTGCTTCCTTACATATTTATTTTAGTTAGCCTTTAATCTCTTACACGCCATTAAGCTATTTTCTGGCACCGTTACCACTTATAATTATCCATACCACTTGTATTTCACTATCTCATTGGCGAACTAGTGCACCTATACACCTAACAAGCGTATTGGGTGTGTTGGGGAGACAAGAGACTTATTGTATCTTGATTGCAGGGTTGCTTGAGAGGGATACCTTTGACCACTTCCTCCCTGAGTTCGATAAACCTTGGGCAATCCACTTAAGGGAAACTTGCTGCTGTTCTACAAACCTCTGCACTTGGAGGCCCAACAACTATCTACAAGAATAGAAATGTGTAGACATCAACCCCCGTTGGGAAACCATTGCACAAGGGATGTTAGGGTCTTAGAGTTTAAAGCTGTGGTTAGGTTTCTACCTTAATTGCTTTCTTGTACTTGTGGATGCTTGCAAGGGGTTTAATCACAAGTATGTATTAGTCCAAGGAAGGTTGGTAAATTAGCACAGGTTCACCCGCACAACACTTAGGAAGCTAAAGAAGATTAATCAACTATGTGAAGCGAAAGCACTTGACGATATTCCCGTGTGTCCTCGAGAACTTTTGGTCATCTTAAGTAATACAACCGGCTTGTCCTTTGCTGAATAAAGGATTGGGCCACTTGCTGCATTTATTCTTATTGTCTTTTATCTACTCGTACTTTATTTACTTGCACTATCAAAAACCCCTAAAAATCCTTTTGCTAAGTATTTGCAGAGAATCCTGATCCATACAACTAGCCAGCACCTTCTGCTCCTCGTTGGGTTCGACACTCTTACTTATCAAAAATACTGCGATACACCCCCTATACTTGTGGGTCATCACCTACCTATATAAAGGCTAGGAGGGGGCAGCAAGGAGGGTATCCACGACCCTAGCATACACCTTGCCAGATTACTTCTACGCACCCCCTATAACTTTCAACTCCCCGATAATCAGAGAGGAGAGAAACAGGAGTAGGGTCCTCTTCGAGGCCTGAACATGGGTAAAACCTCGTGTCACCCTATGTGCTTGTTTGCTAGACGATCGACACTTCCAGCGCTCCCCAATCCCTCGAACCTAAGTCCATCAACGATGGGCATTGACGAGTTAACCCCTCGTCAATTGGTGCCGTCTGTGGGAAACAAGATGCTGATGTTGCGGCTTCCTCGGCCCCATCAACTACGATCTACAACTCCACTTCAACTGAGAATCTCCTCCTCTTTGGCACCTTCGAATTCACCGTCCACTTGCCGGTGACTCGCCCGGATTTAGTGTCCGTGGGTGATGGTATCGGCATGATGATCGGAAGCCTACGCTTTCCGGTCAGTTAGGTCAGCACGCTTCGCTTCCCCGATCACTCGCATGCTCCTACAATTGCCCCTGCATCGTGGTTTCCACCACCAATTGGCACCCTGAGCAAGCTCAACGCCTCGGCATGAGATGATGACATGGATAGCAACAACAGATGTGACTACGATCTGTGCGATCTGGCATCGGAAGATGATGCCTATGGCTCCGGATCTGAAAGCTATGGGAGCAGTGGTTTCCCAAACCACTACATGTGCACCGTCATCATCGCTGGTGTTGGAAGCACTCGAAGGGACACTGCCAATGGCGGGCCCACTAACAACGGGCCTCCCAATCAAGTCCCCACCATCAGCCCCATCGATGGCGACCAATAGCAGCCGCCCAAGCCGCCCAACCCTAAAGGCAAACACATCAATAGTGAGACGAGGCGGCAGGAGATCCACCTCAACAATGTTGAGTGGGCGCAGATAAGCCCTACAGGGCAAACCCTTGCCAATAAACTCATCACAACAGATGCTGATGGGATACCATTACCTACTTATCTAGGAGTTCAAGCACCGGCAGGCAGTGAGCGCACAACTCGACGAGCATAGGAGGGTCGCGGATGAGTCCAGCGCCTAGCGGGCTGCACTCTCCTCTATCGAGGATCCTCCTCCAAAGGCAACGCCCATGAAGCCGCCAAAAGGCACAGTCCACTGGCCAACCTCAATGACAAAGATCAAGAAGAGGCCACTAGAGCCCTCGACTTCTCGTTCATGTCGGCGGACTCGTGGGGAAATATGATCCCAAAAACATCACATGCAGCGGTGATAGCAGCCACCATGTATCTGCTCATCAACCAGCCGTCAGCTAGAGATCCACGATTTGCCATACACCGGTATGTGATCGCTGGACTCGGACTAGTCGAGGCCGCGCTCTCCAAGGAGCCAACACCGGAGCTAAAGAAAAATAAAGCTCCACCCAAGTACTACTCGCTATCTTCTAGCGAGGACGAGCACGACTTTTCGTGGCGACGCCGCAGCTCACATCGACATGACCATGATTATGACACACACAACATGATCACTCAGCGCAAGGTTGACAAGATGCGCACCAAACGCGCATACTTGACAAAGTCATAAGACGAAAGAATAGAGCTCTGTGGCACTAGCTGCTTCAGCAGAGCCATACAGCAGAGGCGCATGTCGAAAGGATTCAAGCTCCCTTCAGAAAACCCGAAGTTCGATGGCCTCCAGGACCCAAAGATCTTGTTGGAGGACCACATCTCCTCCGTCAAGCTGCACGGTGGAAACAAATTCACAACCATGCAATGCCTTTAGCTGCAGCTGCAGGGTGCTTCCCGTGCATGGCTCAACAATCTGCCTCTCGGATCTATTCGCAGCTGGGAGGAGCTGGTATACAGTTTCGTTCGAAACTTCAAGGGCACCTACAAGTGGCCAGCATCAATCAAAGAGCTCAGGGCCTGCTGCTAGAAGCTGGGAGAATTCCTTCGCTCCTACATCCAAAGGTGGTCCATCATCAAAACTAGGCTAACGATATCTTCGAGGATCGTGCAATCGATGCATTCAACAGCGGTGTCCGCCATAGAGAGCTCATGGAGGAGCTAGGCCATACGAAGCCCAAAACCATTGACCACCCGATGGATATCACGAATCAGTGGGCAGATGGAGAAGATTCGCTGAACAACCATTGCATCCGTTCGGACGACAAGCATGACCTTGGCCGTAGACGCGACCGCCGAGGAAAGCATCGAATGCGCGGCTACGAAGACCGTGAGGAGGTCACCATGGTTGCAGCTCGCTATGGCGACAACCATGCCGAGGGGAACCGCAGTAGCGTGTACCATAGCAGCAGCTACCGCGACAGCGGGAAACCCGCGCAAGTGTGGCAACACCGAACCCACGATGACGCCCCGAGAAAATCCATCCAGTATAAGTTATCTGGACCTTGCAAAGTCCACTTCTACATCGACAAACATGATAGCAAGAAGAAGTCCAGCCATCTACTCAAGGACTGTCACGAGCTCTAGAAGATCCACGAGGGTTACGCCCAGCTACATCGTGACGCGATGAATGAGGGGTACATAGCTGCCCTAGGCGCCATACCTCATGGAGCTCCATCACCGCCACCGAGAGGACCTGCGCAGCCTGCGGTTTTGCTGGTACAAAACAGTGGAGGCGAACAATACCCACGAGCGTTGGGAAACATGGGCATGATCCAGAAGGGACTCCCCTTGAACAGGGTGCAGAAAACAATCACCCGAGAAGTAAATATGGTAGTCAACGGGCCTCACACAACCCTGAGCCTAGGCCATTCTCCCCTGGTGGCCGAGGTGTAGATCGGCGGGTTCGATATGAGTCGAGTCTTCATGGATGGCAGTAGTGGTATTAACCTCACGTTAGCCAGCACCCTACACGCCATGCGGATCCCCTCTCTAGCCTGGAAGCATCCGAAACGACCTTCCACGGCATTGTCACAGGGAAAGGAGTATATCCCTTGGGCAAAATCTAGATGGATGTTATCTTCGGCATGCCCGCAAACTTCTGGGTAGAACCCCTTGAGTTCAAAGTGGTCGACTGGCCCTCATAGTACCACACCATCCTCGGACGTGTCGCATTCGCGAGGTTCATGGCGGTCCCGCACTATGGATACCTGCAGAATAAAATGCCAGGGCCAAATGGCATTATTAGTGTCAACGGAAGCTTCACAAAGTCCGATAGCTATGACAGCAAATTCAACATAATTTCCCAATCTTTCGGCATGCAAGAAGAGTTGGCGAGACTCAAGGAGTCAACATACAATAGTCTTCCTCCTATGAGCAAGCAAAACACACCAGACCAGTCCTTCGACTCGTCGGTGAATACCATTGTGGTCCAGGTCCACCCAATGGACCCGATCGCCACCAATTTGAGTTCCTCATAGGAACTCGCACTCATCGAATTCCTCCGTGAGCGCTAGGAAATATTCGCCTGGTGTCCTACGGACATGCTAGGAGTTCCCAGGGAATTCGCCGAGCATGCACTCAACGTAAATCCAGATAGAAGACCAGTCAAGAAGTCTATGCATCGATGTCCGAACCAAGGGCAATGGCAGTTGGAAAGGAAGTCAACGGACTCCTCGACGCTGATTTTATTGTGAAATCAAGGAAACCACCTGGGTAGCTAACCCCATGCTCGTTCCAAAAAAGGACACGGATATCCTCCGGACGTGCGTGGACTTCACCTCCCTCAATAAGAACTACCTAAAGGACCACTTACCATTACCACGAATCGACCAGATAATCGACTCCACCACAAGATGCAAATGACTCTACTTCCTCGACGCCTACTCAGGCTACCATCAGATTCGAATGAAGGAAGAGGACCAGGAGAAGATGGCCTTCATCATGCCCTTTGGTGTTTACTGATACACCACAATGCCCTTCAGGCTGAAGAACGCATGAGCCACCTATCAGCGATGTATGCATGGCTGCCTCAAAAACCAGCTTGGTCGAAACATCCAAGTTTATGTCAACTATATCATCATCAAAACCAAGGAGGAAACTACACTCATCGATGATCTCCACGAGACCTTCAACAATCTCAACTGCTACCAGATCAAGCTGAATTCGAAGAAGTGCACATTCGGCATGCCATCCGGGCAATTACTCGGGTACGTCATATCCTCTAGGGGAATCGAGGCTAACCTGAAGAAGATAAGGGCCATACTGGCCATGGACAAGCCGAACAACGTCAAAGGCATACATCAGCTGGCTAGGTGAATCACGGTGCTCAATCGATTCATCAGTTTAATGGGCGAGAAGGCACTACCGTTCTACCAGCTCCTCCGCAAAACTGAGAAATTCTAGTGGACGGATGAAGCGCTAGAAGCATTCGAAGATGTCAAACGTCTACTCTCCACCTTGGCCGTGCTGGTGACCCCCAAGGAAAAGGATCTAATGTTGCTATACATCTCCGCCACCAACCAGGTGGTTAGTACCATGTTGGTGGTAGAACGAGCTGAAGGAAACAAGATCCATGGGGTGTAGCGCCTTGTGTACTACCTAAGCGAGGTCCTGACACCAACAAAGCAGTGGTACCCGCATTACCAGAAGCTGGCCTATGGTTTCTTCATGCCTGCACGACGACTGCGCCACTACTTCCAGGAGCACCCCATAATCGCGGTAAACGACGCTCCACTGAACCACATCCTCAATAACTCCGATGCTACGAGGCAGGTCGCCCTCTGTGGCATCGAGCTATCCCCGCAGGACATCACATATGAGCGGCAAGTGGCAATCAAATCGCAGGTCCTACCGGACTTCCTCATCCACTGGATGGAGAATCAGCTCCTTGATACACCAGACATGTCTAACCTCTGGACCATGAAATTCGACGGATCCAAATGCAAGGAAGGAGCTGGCGCAGACGTCATTCTAACACTCCTCAAGGGGACAAGATGCGATACATCCTCCGAATGAAGTTCTGTGCGGCCAACAACGAGGCGGAGTATGAGGCGCTAATCCACGACATGCGTATGGCCAAAGCCTGTGGTGCCACGTGGCTCATCATCTACGGCGACTCCATCCTCGTGGTCTAGCAAACCATGAACATGTGTGATGCTCTCAGTGACAATATGTTTGCGTACCGCGACCTCTACAATGCACTCAAAGGAGACTTCGAAGGTTGTGAGCTGTGACATGTCGGTCACAAAAGCAATGACAAGGTCGACACACTCGCCAACATAGGCTCCACCTGCACCCCGGTACCACCAGGGGTATTCCTCGAGCAGATTTGCGAGCGCTCCATCAAGCCGAAGGCTCCAACAGGACCACCTAGCATGGCAACGACCCGGGGGCTATGCCACCCGAAGAAGCCGAAGGATCCAGTGCTGCAGAACAAGGGCCCACACCCGAAGGTCCCATGGAGGCCATGCTCCTCGAGCCATCCTAGACGCATCCGTACATCACATACCTGCTCACCAAAAGGCTGCCAGCCGACCCAGCATATGCACGACACATAGCGTGACGCTCCAAGTCTTTCACTATCATCAATAGCAAGCTATACAAATGCAGCATCACAGTCATCCTCCAGCGATGCGTCAGCAATGGCCATAGAAGGGGCATCCTCCTCAAAATATACGAAGGCACCTATGGACAACACGCCGGCAGTCGCGCCCTCATCTCTAAAGCTCTAAGAGCTGGTTTCTACTGGCCCACTATGACGTGCGATGCCAAGGACATCATCGAACGGTGCAGCGCTTGTCAGAGGTTTGTGGATAAGCCGCACGCACCAGGCGTGGAACTCAGGCCAATACCCATGGCTTGGCCCTTTGCACAATGTGGACTTGATATGGCCGACAAGCTGCAAAAGTCAACACCTAGAGGATATATCTACCCTCTCGTCGCTATCGACAAGTTCACCAAGTGGATCGAGGCCATGCCAGTGGCTACCTAGATCGGTGCCACCACCATCAAGTTCTTTGAGTCCATCGTCTTCAGGTTCAGGGTGCCACATATCATCATCACCGACAATGGGCAAACTTCACCTAGAACGAGTTCCAAGATTTCTACGAAAACTTGGGAATGAACATTAGCTACGCCTCTGTGGCACATCCACGGACCAACGGTCAAGTCGAAAAGGCCAACGACCTCATTTGCAACCACATCAAGAAGAGACTCCTTTGCCCACTTGAATGGGCAGCTGGTTGCTGGGCTAAGGAGTTACCCTCCATGTTGTGGAGCCTGCGCACAATGCCGAACAGTGCCACGGGCTACACGCCATTCTTCATGATGCATGGTGCTGAAGTGGTAACACCCGTAGAAGTGCGCTACAAAGCCCCCAGGGTTGTGGCCTACAGCGAGGTCGAATCTACGGCCGCACTCGAGGACTCTGTCGACCTCCTCAATGAAGCACGTGAAATCGCGGTAGAGAGATCAACGATCTACCAATAGAGCCTCCACAACTCCCATAGCCGACGCTTGCATCCAAGGTCCTTCGTCGAAGGTGACCTCGTCCTACGACTAAAGCAGAAGGGGCACCACAAGTTTGAATCCCCCTGGGAAGGACCCTACGTGGTCATTGAAGTAATCCCAGGTGGCGCCTATCGCCTAAAGGACATAGAAAGTGGAGTCACATAGTCCAACCCATGGAACGTTGCGCATCTGCGACGTTTCTACCCCTAGCTGTTTTTTAATTTACAATTAGGCTACTCAGACAGAGTACTTAGCCGAACAATGTACCTCCTACTTCATGTAGCCCGACCTTCGGTCGTTTCCACATCATGGTCCCCAACTTATGCCAAGTCGTCATGGACTCCAAAGGTGAATCCGTTCCTCTATGCGAGCCCACTTCCTACCCTCTTGAATGGTATACTACTTCATACTCCGTCCCATATCCGTGATAGGTTCACACCAACAAGTACAGAGGCATGGGAGGAAGCCTGGACCACCAAGCCTGATAAGACAGAGGCTTGGAAGAGAAGACGGAAGAAGCAGCAGCTGGAGCACCGGAGTCTCCGACCTGTGCACACCGGAGTCTCCGGCCACACCGGAGTCTCCGGCCTGCATACCCTGGAGTCTCCGGACCCATCTCCAGACTGACCCCCAGATCGAGCTCGAGGACAGTCTGTCTGCCACTCTGGAGACGGACCGGAGACAGACCGGAGTCTCCGGACCACCACACCGGAGTCTACGGCCTGAGCGTATGGGCCTGTGCGCCACCAGCTGGGCCTTCGGCCCATGTACCCTTTAGTCCGCCTAGACTTTCCCCTTTTATTCCTAAAGTACCCTTGAACTAGTGGATAGCCTATATATAGTGCCCCCACCCCCTCATGTAACCCTAGGCATAGATGATAGACTAAAGAAAACCCCCTTTGTGGAATCTCTAGTTTTAAAAGGGGATCGACTATCGCCACCACCTCGTTGGAGTTCGCATCACGCCTCTCTCGTTGTACAAGGCCTTGGCATCGATGTCCCTTTGCCAAGACATCAAGACCCTCTCCAAGGTGTTCTTCCCTCTCCGCGTGGGATCGAGGGAGCACGTTGACCGATCTTTCCTTGCGAGGATTCTATCGGACCGGTGGCCACCGGCGAGAGCAATCGGCCTTGTATCATGTGAGTTTTGCGTGTGTTCATCGTGTTCTTCGCGAGGTGTGCGTCCGCTTCCGCTACCTTCTCCCTTTCCCCTCGCTTTCCCATCGATTTGACCATGAGATCCGTGAAGATCGGGTCACCCACGGGGTTACCCCATAACATCTGGTATCAGCAGCTTTTGGTTGCCACGGATTTCCCCCTCGATTTGGTCTTTTCCCCATAAATTCGAAAATTCCACCAAAAACAGCCCCAATTCGTGTTTTTGATCGATAAGTGATTTGAGTTCGTTTTGGTAGGTTTTGATCCGTGGATTACTTGCTAAACTTGTTGATCTACTTTCTCCTGCGCTTCCATGGCCTAATTCCTTGATTTCCCCCACCAATTTGGTGTTTTGGTTCAAGTTTTTCTGCCAAAAGCGCGTCCCGGACGAGTTCTGCACATCTTGGAACCTCCGGACCAGAGATTCCGGCCCCCGGACCGGAGACTCCGGCCCAGACTGGAGATTTCGGCCCCCAGACCGGAGTTTCTAGCAAAGTCTCCGCCCTCCACTGCTGACAGCAAATATGTTTCACCGTTTTGGGCATAACTTTTGCATACGAACTCGGATTTTGGTGTTCTTTAGCTCGTTTTGAAGAGGAGAAAGAGCTGTTCATCATCATCTCTGTGGTTCATGCTATCTACTCCATCCAAATTCCGTGAGCAAGGCAGAATCCACCAATAAAGGGTGAAGATCGGCGACAAAAGGTATAAAAATTCCGCGACTTCTCCCCACTTGTTTTTCTTTGTGAGCTACACTATCTTTGCGTTCAACAAACAACTATTGAGACTAGTTCCTCCTATGATTTCTTGGGCTATGCACATTTGATACCTTGTAGAATTTCGAGAAAAAGTTGTGAGCATGCTAGCTCATATAGTTATCTTCTATAGTTGTTGGCACAAGGAAGGGGCAAGTGAAAAAGAAAATAAAAAGAGAAAAAAATAGATAGATAAAAAGAAAAGAAAGAAAGGAAGAAACAAGTGCCTCATAGAATAGGAAGCGCAAGCTCGATGAACATCAAATAGGTGGTACTTATATTGCATATCTTGTAGCCCACCAATTTATTGCAATCGAACTAGCGTCTCTCCTTGCACTTGTGCGAGACGGGCTTATAGTCTTTGCTAGGTAATCATTTGGTTATTAGCTCACTTTCTCCGTCGCACAAGTCCCATTTATCCCACCGTGTGTGTTTCCTTGTACATAATTCCTATCTTGTGGATTGACTTGTTTGCTTTGTGATCATCATGGTTCTTTACTTACCATTACAATATCTTGATTTCGGATTGTTCTTGGACACGCCACCTTCCATACCAATCCACCATAAGCTTTGTGTGTGTGTGTTTTTAGTGGTTAGTTGTTTTTGGTGTTCCGCGTGAACTTCACTTTGCTTGGGTTTGATTGCTCTCAAGTGTTGCCACTTGCACGATACTATCTTCCAAGGTAAAGTAAGGTTTGACGTTGCATCCCTAACCCCCCTACAACTTCCATATACACCACTTGGTCTTGTGAATAATGTCTAGGGACTCCGGAACCGAGGATGATATCTATGAAGAATCCATGATGAGCCACCACGACTACAACTCCACAAGTATAGAGGACATGATGGAGCACTACACCGACAATGGCTCCACATGATTTGAGGACCTGGAGCACTGCACCTATGATGGCTCCACACGCATGGAAGACATGGATCACGTCATCAACTATGGCTCCTCAAGCATGGAGGACTTGGAGCTCTACATCGACAATGGCTCCTCATGCATGGAGTACATGGAGCACTACACCGACAATGGCTCCACATGCTTGGGTGATATGGAGTACTACATCAACAATGACTCCCCACGCATGGATGACTTCGAGTGCTACAATGACGACGCCTCACCAAGCATGGAGGAGATGGTGACCTTCACCCACTTCGAGGGCACTTCCATGAGCCATGAAGAATACCTCCACCACTTGGAGATGGAGGACTACTATGCCAAGCTAGCGGAGATGCATCATCAAGAGACCATGACCTTCAAGGCCAAGCGTGTCACACCAAAGGGCACCGCCTACTTTGATGATCCACCTCCAAGGCGTCAAGCGTGGACACCTACATGGCGTCATGCACCACCATCTCCAAGGCGAGGAGCGCCACCATCTCCAAGGCGAGGAGCGCCACCATCTCCAAGGCACCAAGCACCACCATCTCCAAGGTGCCAAGCACCACAACCTCGAAGGAGTCAAGTGCATCTACCTCCAAGGCATCAAGTGTCATCTACTCCAAGAAGAGTGGCGCCCAAACATCATCTTCCACACAAGGCGCCACGAGGCAAGGATCTTCATCGACAAATATCCTCTCGAGATCATCGCCAACATCAAGAGGATACAAGACGTCGTTCAAGGCATCTTCTCCATGAAGACAGAGAACACATATTGAGCACCATCCATAATGCTCAACCAAGCTCAAGAAGGCATCGCCATCACAAGAAGAGTGCCAAGGAAAAGGAGCATCGTCGCGAGCATCATGTGGATGACCAAGTGCACCATCTACATCAACCTTTGGCAAGGCACGCCAATGACCTCTGTCGACACCATCATAAGGCACCTTCTACGACTCGTGCCACCACCAAAATAGCACCAAGAGCAAGCTCCCCTCCACACCATCAAGCTTCAATGCCAAGACTTGATGTCCTAGATGACGCATGCAACTTCATGGATGAGGAAGACGAAGACCTCTACTTCGCCAAGTTGGACGCGTACGTCAAGAGGACTACACAAGCCAAGGTGCAAGATGGCGACGACAAGGTCGAGAATGGTGAGCATGGGAATTTCCCTTCACCAAAGGAGGCGCATGGAGTTGAGAGAACCAAGCCTACCCCTACATGCTTGAGTGATGATGTGGTACCAATCCTATGTGAGTATGAGAGCCACTTAGCCAACTTGAGTGAAAACAAGAGTGAGATGAGTGACTCCACCATATGTGAGATTGAGTGCTTCCACTTGGAGGGCATGAGTGATACACCGAGTGAGTTGAGAGTGGTAGTTGATAGGTCATGTGAGACCATTTTGATTTCTAACAACTTACCCTCTATCTCTAGTGTGTTTTCTCATGATTTGCTAGGTTCCATGCATCAAGAAGCGCCAAGCTTGGAGATGATGATGCCTCCAACCAAGAAAATGTACATGGTGGATGAACATGATGCCATCCCCATACAAGAAGAAGAAGTCGCCCACATGGAGGCCAATGCTACCACAACACCCACTTCATATGAGAGGTATGAACAAGGTAAAAATAAGGGTGTTGATGATGCCATTATCCCACTAGTGGACATGATGACTTGTGATGATGTAGCCATAGACCTGCCATGCTTTAAACATTACATTGATGATATCATTGCTTGCACTTTGTTGAACAATTGCTCTTTCCAATGTTTTGCTTGCGATGATGTTACCAATGGTACCCCTCGAACCATGCTTTGTCATGGATGTTTTACAATCTCTCCCGTTGCTTGCAATAAGTTGAATAATTGCTCTTTCACTTGTTTTGCTTGTAACAATGATTCTAATATGGTTTATATTGATATGCCCCCCATAGCTTTCTCAAATTTTGGAGATTTTGATGATTGCCATGATAAGCATGTTCACCGCTTGCATACTCACTGTGCACCTATGTTACACTTGCTTGACACTAATGGTGATTACACAAGAAGAAATATGTCATGATGGATGATGTATTTCTCTACCATGCACACACATTCTTCCTTTTGTGTTTGATGTGTGTAGGTACCCGCACAAGAATGTCAACCTCGGTTGAGCACGAGTTAACAAAAAGAGCTCTAGAGAGCATCCCCCAAGTGAGTTCAAGATCAAACCCAGCTCTGATACCTTTTGCATGCTTTGCATCTTTCATGTTGACAAATTGCTCTTTCCTATGGTTTGATTGCAAGCATATTGATGGTATTCTTTCACCTGGTGACAATCATGTCTCGTTGCTTTTGGATATGATGCTTTGCGTGTTGCCACAAAAATGTTGAACAATTTCTCTTTCCAATGTTTTGTGTGCAACCATAATGCCATTTGAGCATGTATTGTCATGAGAGCTTCCAAGTCTCTCGTATAGTTGTTGCAACAAACATAAAGACCACTACTCTTTCATATGGTTTGTTTGCAAACACGTTGCTTTTGGTTCCACTCGTGATACTCATATCCCAATGATATTTGCTTTTGATGATTTGTGTGTGGCATCCAACATGTTGACCAATTGTTCTTTCCAATGGTTGGTTTGCACACATAATGATGTTGTTTTGGATATCTTTCCTCATGTGTTTTTGCAGAACTCTCCTATCCTTGCATCAAAGATGTTGACCAATATTGTGCATTGCTTTGAGTGCCACACTAAGATGTTTTATGGAGTTTTGAGTTCCCACATTTGGATGATGTTCAAACAATTCCCAAGCACTTTGACCTTGCATACGCATTTCGTTTGCGATACTTGAGTTGTGCTAATAGTGTTGTGAACAAGAATGGACATGCCACAAATGACATGCTCCTATATCACACACGAACATATTTTTCTTGGTTTTTGTTGTGTGAAGGTACAATTGCTTCCTCGTCAACCTCTATGGACAAAGAGTTGACAAGACGAACCGTAGAGAGTTACCTATGGCTTCTCCTCAATGAGCTATCTCTACATCATAAGGTGACTTCACTCTACTTGAGGACTCATACTATAATCTTCATGAATTGGCTATGCTTTGAGTGTTGCTTCGCTTTTGTGGTGAGCTTTGTAGGCTTCATTGAAGGTGAAGGAACATTGAGGTGTTGTCAATTCAATCATTCTGAGGACGAATATATGGTCAACGCCAGGATGAAGAAGGTCTCTCGACATCTTCTACTTTGTGATGAGCGTGTAGAGTCGAGGACGACTCTTTTTGAAGGGAGGGGAGATGATGTAGCCCGACCTTCGGTCGTTTCCACATCATGGTCCCCAACTTATGCCAAGTTGTCATGGACTCCAAAGGTGAATCCGTTCCTCTATGCGAGCCCACTTTGTACCCTCTTGAATGGTATACTACTTCATACTCCGTCCCATATCCGTGATAGGTTCACACCAACAAGTACGGAGGCACGAGAGGAAGCCTGGAGCACCAAGCCTGATAAGACGGAGGCTTGGAAGAGAAGACGGAAGAAGCAGCAACTGGAGCATCGGAGTCTCCGTCCTATGCACACCGGAGTCTCCGGCCACACCAGAGTCTCCGGCCTGAAGACACCGGAGTCTCCAGCCTGCATACCCCGGAGTCTCCGGACCCATCTCCGGACTGACCCCTAGATCGAGCTCGAGGACAGTTTGTCTGCCACTCCAGAGATGGACCGGAGACAAACCGAAGTCTCTGGCCCAGACCGGAGTCTCCGGACCACCACACCGGAGTCTCCGGCTTGAGCGTATGGTCATGTGCGCCACCAGCTGGGCCTTCGGCCCATGTACCCCTTAGTCCGCCCATACTTTCCCCTTTTATACCTAAAGTACCCTTGAACTAGTGGATGGCCTATATATAGTGCCCCCACCCCCTCATGTAACCCTAGGCATAGATGATAGACTAAAGAAAACCCCCTTTGTGGAATCTCTAGCTTTGCCTCATCCCCTTCTACCAAAGGGGATCGACTATCGTCACCACCTCGTTGGAGTTTGCATCGCGCCTCCCTCGTTATACAAGGCCTTGGCATCAGTGTCCCTTTGCCAAGACGTCAAGACCCTCTCCAAGGTGTTCTTCCCTCTCCATGTGGCATCGAGGTTGCACATTGACCGATCTTTCCTTGCGAGGATTCTATCGGACCTGTGGCCACCAGCGAGAGCAATCGGCCTTGTATCGTGTGAGTTTTGCGTGTGTTCATCGTGTTCTTCATGAGGTGTGCGTCCGCTTCCGCTACCTTCTCCCTTTCCCCTCGCTTTCCCATCGATTTGACCACGAGATCCATGAAGATCGGGCCACCCACGGGGTTACCCCATAACACTACTATTCCCCATATAAATAAAGCTAAGTGCCTCAACCTTGAGGCTTGTTATATTTACTTTTATTCGCATTCTGCACTCGAGGGCTACGCCTCCCTGACGGCCTCATCACATGTAATCCTACACTGCAATGACCCGAGTAGTTGACTCTGTTTTCAATCGAACCCTTAATAACTCCAACCTAGTTGCAACCCAACTGATAGGCTGGCAAGGTGCTGAGATTTAGAAGCGTCAGACTAACGAATAGGCATTGCATAAGAAACACACTCAAAAAACACATAAGCTAACAAGCTTGCACACTAAAAAGGGCGACAAAAAGCCCAGTCAAAATTATACGAACTTTGCAACACTTACATTCTGCATAGGGATACAAATAATTCTAATGGCACAGGAGAAGGACGTTGGTGCGTTCATCAAAAAAAATGACTATGTCTTCCGCAGGCCGAGCATCTTCCCGGTAATGCGGAACCATGTTCCACGCCATCCCCACTGGAGGTGCTGGAGGACCTTCTGCAATTGCCTGCAAATCCACATCAGGTCGCTGCATACGCACAAGCGCCAAAGCAGCCCTAGCAGCCGCCACAAGTTGCTGGTGCACACACTCGTGTACAACACCAACATTATGAAACCTTCGAAGCAACGCCAACAGGCTCACTGGGACAGAGTCCAACGGGTACATTGCCATAAATATATGCTTTAAGCATGACCGGGCCTTCTTCAGGAAATGCAGCACTTGCGACACGTGATCCTGCAATGTTGCTAGCATTGTCGTGTGATTTCGGTCGGTCCAGAAGAAACCACCGGCTTCCAACTCATATTGCAACTGCTCGTTGGTTTTCGGCAACTCGCCAAGGAGATAAGTTTCTCGCTCCACTGCCTTTTTCATTTCGACTTTGAGACATCAGTGTTGCTGCGACTCCCTCTCCAACTTCTTCACACGATCATAAAGTCGAGATAAGAGAAACAACTCTTCCACCTTCGAACATGGTGGCACCGAAGGCACAAAAGAAGAAGGCATGTCAGGCACACCACTCGAAGATCCCTAAACACAAGAAGCAATCGCGGGATAAGAATCACCGATCGACAAGCAGAAATCCAAGCAGAAGAATTAAGGAATCAAGCAACCGACATTCGTATATTACACTTCAAAGCAAGTTCAGATGGAAGGGCCGTCCCACAAAATCACTACGGAGATAACCAAGTTTGTGGCATAATTATACAATCAAAAGAGAGACACCTAAGACTACACATCATCACTCGTGGCTTCGTAGACTTCGTGGCACCCTCCGACATTGTGGCCTTCACAGCAGCCCTTAACATTGTGGCTTTCGCCACGTTCAGTTGCTTGCGCTCCACGGAGTACTTCGCGAGCATATCTATGAGCCAGGGCCCATATTTATGACCGCGAACAACAAAGGGAGCAAAAGCTACCTCTTCGCCCGCCACAGTCATTGGTATCCTTGAAGTAATCTTGCTCATGTTCAGGTCTGCACTGTAGGCCTACACCATCGCCAACCCCAACGAAGCACCCGCTCCCTTTGTCGCGTTCTTTAACTCCGTAGGATAACCCTCAGCAAAGGTTTCGACTAAACTGTTGATATCTTCGACGAGCTTAGCCTAGGTAGCATCTCTTCCTGAAGGCGTCCAAGCACGGTCTTGACCTTCTTGAGTGTGTCCTGGGCAGCGATGCTGCGATCTTCGATCGCCGCCATGGCACCAGCCAGAGCATCCTCGCGGGCCAAAACCAGGCGATTGAAGTCCTCCTTGGCGACTTCTGCGGTCGATTCTTACAAATCAGCAATGGACCAAAAGAAACAAAAAACAAAACCTGAAGAAGAAGAATCTGAACAGGGCATACCAGATAGTGCTTGGGCGACAGAGATAAGTTGTTCTGCGAACCCCTTCTCTCTATCAGCGATTGCAGCCACCAAGTCCTCCTCGCGCTTCTTTGACTCTTTCTTGGAGCGCTCGAGGGCCTCGAGTGCTTCGTGCCGCTTGGTCTCTACCGTGCTGAGCCCTTTTTCAAGGGAGCTCAGCCGATGAAAAAGGTCATTCATTTCCTATGGTAGACGAAGCCGGCATGTCAAGCACAATCGAAACAAGCATTTCGAAATGCACAGCTAGAACATAAATTTACTCGACAGCTGACGATAGTCCATATCTAGCCGAGCATGCTGCCAGCCAAGGCTAACGATCTGCTCGCCAAGACGAACAACGTCCTAGAGGATAGGCTACATAAGGAAGTGTGTCAAGTACATAGGTGACAATAGGAAATTTCAAAATAGCAAACTTATGTATGCTTACATGGTCACCCGAAGACTCCGAAGGTTCCTTCTAGGTTGACGTCCACGAAAGAACCCTATGTTCCCCCAAGTTGGAGAACTTGAGGAACTCGCGCCAGAGGCATCTACTGTCTTTGAGGAGGGCTTGGATTCCTCCACATCCTTACCCTTGGATTGTACTACTTCCATGTCCTCCAGGACGTGGCAAGCGTCGGACGATGAGGACACAATTATGCTTTAGCAAGCATAAGAAGGTGGTCATCATAGAGAAATTGCAAGCTAGAACAATATTTCAACGGATCGAGCAAAGCATCCACGACTCACCCATAAAAATTGTCGAGGTCGAAGTCCTCGTCCATCTTCTCCTTCAACTTCTTTGGCTTCTTCAGTGCAGGAGGCGCCATTCTACGAATAGATACCGCCGGAATAGGATCCGTGGTACCCACTTCAGGTGAAGGATCCTTCAGCGCCTCTAGTGTAGACACATCTGAATGTTCACTTCGGGAGCGCTTGTGGGTGCCACCCTCCCTGGACTTAGGGGCTCCCTTCGCGTCGACAATGGGCATAGTCAACCCTGATTGATCCTTGTCCTCAGTCTCAAGAGGAAGTATACCTTCAGGCTGAGGAGGTAGCGAACTCTCCACTTTCCAGTCCTGTAGCAAGCATCAAGTTATAATTACAAGTGTCCTGTGGACAAAGAAAGAAGAACAAGAGTTAGTAGTACAATTACCGCAGGAGGAGGGTGAGTCGCAAGGAACGGCAGAGTGGTTGAATCCCCAGGAAGGACATCCTTCAAAGTGAATTTGGTTAGCGCCCTGATTTTCTTATCCACCTCCACCGAAGACATATTCTTAGGAGAGATGCAGGTCAGGTCCCTCTCGTTGGTCCAGAGAAACATTGGGTATGCTCTGGCCTACACCGGCTAGACCCAACACCGCAACCACGTTTGAATGAGGTCCACGCTGGTAACCTCTTTGCCTGAGACAAGTTGAAGATCAAGCACCCGCTGGTACAGGTCCTCTACTTCCTTCGATTCGTTGGGCATCACGACATTCTTCTAGGATCTTCTCTTCTTTAGCTCAGCCTCAGATCAAAGGGGGCAAGCTCGAACCTTTCTCCGTCAATCTTCTAGTCTCGGATATAAAAGCACTTCGCCCTCCATCCTTGGGCGGACTCGACAAGGTTGATGGTGAAGTACTGGACATTGGGGTCCACATATATGCCGCACCCGCCCAAGTCATACACCACTAAACTGGACTACTACTTCATCTTGAACAATTTCTTGAAAAGAACAAAGTGCGGCTCGATTCTGAGCCAACACTCGCAGAGAGTAATGAAGCACACGATGTGCAAGATAGAGTTGGGGGACAACTGATGAAGCTAAATCCCAAAAAAACATAGCAAACCTCGCACAAACTTGTGGAGGGGGAGAGAAAGACCCCGGAGGATAAAATCCAGAAACATCACTCGAAACCTAGCGGGAGGATCAGGGATTACCTCCGGTGCGGAAATCTGACAATCAACTTCGGTGGCCAGAAGCAGACCATCCTGGCGATGAGGTGGTGTTCATGCTCCTTAAAGGTGGTGCGCCCCATGACCCGTTGGTCATGCGGGTGTCGCTCCCTTCTTCTTCATGGCCACAATGGTAGTGCGAGACCCAGTGGCCACGGCGGTGGTGTTCTTCTTTGACACAGCAGCGGCGGCGGATCCCGTGGGAGAGGTGACCTTCTTCTTCCCCCTTCTCCGATGTCGGAGGGACCGGAGGAAATAGCTGGGAAATAGCTTAAGGATGTTCAGCGCAGCAAGGAAGTGCGGAGCAGCAAAGTAGAGGAGAGAAATAATGGCAGTGGCGCGAGGAAGAGGAAGACACAGAGTGAGGAAAATTACTTCCTAAACTCAATACTTAAGCAAGGGTAAAAACCCATCCAACGGCCATCATTTCTCTGCCTCCACGCGTGGCGCACATCGACGATGACACATGTCAGCACGTAAAATGAATCGTCGCTGCATGTTTCCCACTTAGCGAGAAAATCGAGGAGGCACAGATAAACCCGAAAGATTACGCGTGACTAGTCAAATTCTGGTCAGATGCTCGGACCCGTAATCATCACGTCCCATCCGCGCCGCTCAGGCCGGTGGCTGAGCTCATCTAATCGTCAACAATGACGTCATTTGCATTATCTTTGGCAGCAGCCTAACTTTTGTTTGACTCCTTTTAGTTTTTTCTCAAGTCTACGACTCGACCAAACACTTGGGGGCTACTCCTAACAGGAGCGCTGGTCGCACACCCGAATTTTTCTAGGTCCGGTGAACAGGCCACCTATTAACTTATATAGGACATTACATCTTAGCCCCTCCTAAGAATCAACGATTCAATCATGGACTCGGGGCTACTCCCGTAGGGAGTGCTGGAAGCACAATCGACAAATTATATATAGCGACAACAGTCAACAAAAGTTCAAAGTCCCCACTCGAGTCCGCGACTAGAATAGGAACTCGGGGGCTGGTCACGCACCCTATGAAAAGGAAGAATAGTCGTCCATGGCAAAATGCGCTGACCACATCCGCACCATGAGCATTTGAATCATTCGGCAACTCCACCTCACAGTTAAAGCAAATATCCTACAAAGAGACAACGCCTCCTAGGTTACCCGAATCACCTCTATGGTGAAAAAACATTCGGATGCCGCGTTTACAACATGAAGATAAGACTTGCAAAAGGCCTGGCAACGCACCTGATGCGCTCTACCAGAAATAAACCGTGCCTACAAGCACGATGAAAAAGCCTTGACAGATGCGTCAAGTGCTCATATCAAAACACTGGAATTCGACTCTGTAAGACCTCCATGACAGGAGTTGAATTACGCCAGCAATGTTCGGAATTCGAGTCCGAGGACTTGAGTTTGAGTAGATACCGTTGTTTTTTCCTTAAGGCAGTTAACTGATCCTGATCCTTCGGATGTATCAGGCACGCATATCATCAATCCCTCTCACACAAGCTGTGACACCCAAAAGAACTTTCGGATGAGCATAAATCCCACGCATTCAAAGACTTTATAGTGTCCACCTGAATCTACGATCCGGCTGGACACTCGGGGGATACTGACATGGGTATACCCTATGTGTACTCATGCTTAGCCTATACGGTCCAACCCAAGAGGAGACTATGGCACAATTGAGGCCTAACAAAGGTTCGGGTGGCCCATGTCCGGAGGAAGGCGACTCCTTGGAAGACAAGGAAAGCAATAAATAGAAATTCAAAAGGGTAAAACCCTAATCTGTAACCAACTCGGCCTACTATCCTGAGACCTAGCATACCTATATAAAGGCTATGAGGGGGCAGCATGGAGGGCATCCAAAACCCTAGCATACACCTCGCCAGATTACTTCTGCGCACCCCTTATAACTTCTAACTCCTCGATAATCAGACAACAGATAAGTAGGAGTAGGGTCCTTTCGAGGCCTGAACCTAGGTAAAACCTCGTGTCTTCCTATGTGCTTGCTTGCTAGCGGATCGATGCCTCTAGTGCTCCCTTTCTTCGGATTGAAGACATGTACGCCGAGAGGGGGTCCTCGAGGCATGTGGTGAAAGGGGTTGTGAGGCGACGGTTTTCTGGGACAGTGAGCACACAAGCTTTACCCAGGTTCGAATCCGCCATCTTTGGATGGATCCTACTCCTACTAGCAATCCAGTAATATGGCAGAGCCGGAAGTAGAGATTACAGGAGAGGTTCGCATGTGCAAGTTGAGATTGTTGATTGTGGGTGCCCTAAAGGCTAGTGTCTAGGATGGCTTATATAGATATCCGGCCTAGGGTTGTAGGAGATACCTATCCGACTACAACTAAGAGTCAGTTACAAAGTACATCTTGGACTATTAGTAACTAAACATACCTAAGTCAGTAAGTCTTCTGGGCCTTCCCGTAGCCGGATGGACCTCCGTCTTCTCTCTCTGACTGGGCCGCACGTGAAGCAAAGATCTAACCTAAAAGTGGGCCACCCTAGTCAACGAGTAACAATCGGTATACTCGGAAAGTATACCCCAACAGTAGCCTCTGAAAAGCATAGGCACAAGTATGGATAGAGTAATTGTAGAATTCTGGCATTATTGATCTTCTTCTTGCTTCCCAACTATTGTAATTTTGATCTTGACGACATTGTTGGATTAGCTACCCAAGCCATCTTTACAATATTTTGATCAAGACTAGTTTGTGAAGTGTACTTTAGGTGCATGAAACAACTTTGTCGGGTGTCAGTTTTTCCAGAGAAATATATTTTACACATTGGGCCTATGTGGATTTGGCTAAAGTGCACGCGGGATGACATGCTTATAGATGAATGTTAGTGTTGCCTTCAAGCTATTCATAGTTCTTTGCTAACACGACCCAAATAAGTTGAATAGCAAATAATCATCATGGTGCTTACTTACCATGTAAGTTAATGAACGATTCTCTTCAAAACCATAGAGCCCTATTATCTAGCAAATTTTGTTAGAGGCGTATAACTTGTTTTTGTAGGGAAGTGATGTGGTATAGCTTAATTTTGCAATGTGATGCATGAGATGTGTTCTGTTGTAATCTTGTTGCATGAGTGGCAAGAGCTGCGAGGATTATCATAATATTATAATAATAACCATAGATTATCTAGAGTAGCAATAGTCATAAGAGCAAGGTGTGCGATGATGATCAAGTAATGATGGACCTCTATGTTATGGTTGCGGCACATGGAGGATGTCCCCGACGTTAGAAGACGTTATGATGGAGATTGGTGGCGTGAAGTGCTATACCATATCACTATATGAATTGCATGTGGTGTTAGTCCTTTTATGTACTTCATTTGTTGTGTGGTGGTCATAATAAATAGGGTGATCCCTCACTTAAAAATTATCAAGTTTAAAAATGTTCTCCCTAAGTTAGGCGCCACATAACACGTGCTTCGAATTGGTGTGGGTCATGATCACATGGGTAGACCTAGCGAGATTCATAATATGGGTGTGAAACTATCGCCCAATCAGTGTAGTAAGATTCACTTCACATACTAACTAGAACGTTTAGAGTATGGAACACAAGAATTGGAAGATTAACAAGAATCATCTAGTGATGTGATTGGAATGAATACCTACTAGTATTTGATGATTGATGTGTGGTGATCACATTGGCATCAGGTTAGCAAGTTACGGATCTTGAATCACTAGTATCAATTATGAGGGATGTTGATTTTAGTGGGATATACACAATAATTAAGTTGTTAGTTTGATTAGTCCATTAATCATGAACTATTAATCAAGTGAATTTCATAGTTCGTATTAGAAGTGGAATATGTTATTTAGCTTACACTTAGTTTGTTCATTGAGATAGAAATATTGTAGATATCTAGTAATTGCTTTACAGACTAGTATTGTATTGTTAGAGTGACAATTAAAGATTAAGTCCTATTGAAAAACTTTTGGCTAACCTCATATGTTCCATATGATTTAATAATTTGTATTTATTCAAGAACAATGATTAAATTTAGTATCGAGTGTCATACTTGCCTCCATGAAACTTGATCTTCAAAAGTTGTTTTGAGAATCAAAGTGTTCTAGAAGCCCAATGATTGTTTCAGAAACAAGCAACGAGTGAAATATATTTTGATATCTAAAACCTTTTTTGGTTGAAAGATGATTGGGAATTATTCGGTGCGACAACATGTGCTCATATTGTATGAGTGTATGCAAAGATTGGAGATGTTAGACGCCTCGATCACCCGAATCATTGGGCACCGATATTAATCTCAGATCCCTCCTTTCGAGCTATAGTAGATTCATCATGAAGTAGGCATGATGGGATGAATAAAAGTATGTGTAAATTGTTTGATTGAATTAAAGATGGCTAAGAATAGAATTTGGAAGAATGCTAGTCATGTGATGACCAACTTCGAAAGTGTCAACCCAAGGGCACTAGTAGATGAATAATATGCCTTGTGGTATCTACTAGTGAAGCTGGCGACACTATTGATGTTGAGTGCTTCTTCTACAAGGAGAGGAAAAACCAAAAGATAAAATTGCAAAAGTGTATAGGTAAAAAGGAAGTGGAAAAGTCCAGCTCAGGAGTACATAACTCCCTGTAATGCCACGGATCACGCGGTCTTCGCAGCTGCTATTAGGATCACGATCGGCAACGGGACCACAACATGTTTTGGGAATCCAACTGGATAGGAGGATCTCCCCTCAAATTCCAATTCCCAAACCTGTTCCAACACTCCAAACGGAAGAACAGAACAGTGGCACAAGCACTCAACGACAACCAATGGGTATCATACCTGCACCACAACCTAAACCTTGCACTGATCAATGACTTCTTCATAGCTTGGGCCAAAATATAGGGACATAACATTGTCCTGCAGGAGGAGGTGGTGGACTCCATCAAATGGATACTGACCGCAGACAACGAATACTCGGCAAAATCTGCATACTTGATTCAGTTTGATGTCCACATCCGATCCTCGATGCTGAGCTCCGTATGGCACACATGGGCCCCACCAAAGCACAAACTCTTCGCATGGCTAATGTTTTAGAATAGGCTTTGGTGTGCAGACTGACTCCAGCGTCGAGGATGGCCTAATGAGTACTTCTGCCCACTGTGCTGATGAAATATGGAAACAACTGATCACCTCTTCGTCACCTGTCCTTGATCAGCATAGCTTTGGCAAGCCATTTCATTGTGGCCAAACTGCTTGGGATTCACCGCTATCGCACACCACAAACCAACATCTATAGAGGAATACATAATCACCATGCTTGCTGCTTAACCAACCAAGCATCACCAAGGGCTAATCTCCCTCCTTCTGATCACCTACTCTACCATATGGAGGGAGCGAAACGACAGAATATTCAGAGACGAAGAAGCATCCGCACAACAAACAAGTGCGACTATCCGAGATGAAGCCCACGAATGGGCCTTTGCTGGAGCTAAGGCTCTTCAAAAGCTCATGTGGGAACCACCCAGAATGAACTGCCCTTATATGTTGCTTCCCTTTTTCAATTCTCTATTCTTTCATCTTTACCCCAGGGCTCCTTGTACACTTGTCTATGTGCTAATACAAAATGAAAGCCAGCAATTGCTGGACCTTTCAAAAAAAATATTGATGTATTCTTTACTGACCAATAATTTAATTTTATGAAATTTCATACATAGAAATGCAATGCATGAACTATAATGGACTAAGTAACTAGAGAGGATGTGGTGATGATGCACTTAGGTACAAAATAAAGTGTTATTATGTTTGTCATTGGCTTCTTACATAACCTTTGAGATTTATTATAAGAACTTAGTAATTGTTACATAGTTTCGGTTTTATGAGAAGAATGTTTGTTCAACTTGAAACTATACTCCATAGTAGACGGATTATTTTTATAAATCTTGATGTTGATATGTTGGGGATATACTTTCCGAGTATACCCACTATGACTCACTGACCAGGGTGGCCCACTTCAGGTTAGATATTTGCTTCACAGGTGGCCCAGTCAAGGGAGAAGATGGAAGCCCATCCGACGATGGGAAGGCCCAGAAGACTTATCGACTTAGGACTATATAGTTACTTGTAGTTCAAGACGTACTCTGTAACCGACTCTGTATCGTAGCCGGGTAGGTATCTCCTGTAACCCTAGGCTGAACATCTATATAATCCGTCTTAGGGACCAGCATTTAGGGAACCCACAACTTACAATCTCAACTCGCACAGGAGAAACCTCTCTTGTAATCTTTACTTATGGCTATGTCGTATTACTAGATTGCTAGCAAGAGTAGGATCCATCCAAATCCGATGAATTCAAACCTGGGTAAAACCCGTGTGCTCACCGTTCCTAGAATACTATCTCCTCACACCCCATCTTTCCACATGCCTCAAGGACCCCCTCTCAACGTACATGTCTTCAATCTGACGACAGTTGGCGCCCATCATGGGGTAGGTGAGTTTCAGATCTGCGTTACGGGTGGAATCAGCGTGAATCGGAATCAGCGAGACAATTGCCATCAGCTGGGTCCTCTACGCCAGCGACGTCCGTCACATCATTCTCGATGAGATTTGGATTCCGGCTAGGGAACCTGTGACCACGTACACAATTATGTCCTTTGGCGAGATCGATGTTTACCTCGGTTTCGCTGAACCTGTCGAACCCACCCCAGCGGTGATGATAGAGAAAGAAGAAATTTATAGATCCACTTTGTCAGCAGAGGCGGCCGAGTTCCAGGTCTCAGAAAAGAGAAAATTCCTTCTATGACACTACTTGTAAATTTGTTTCCTTATATGACACTCAAAACTTTTTCCTTACCTACATGACACTATATGTAATTTTTTCCTTATGTGACACTCCAGTGTATTTTTAGAGCTAACGGTGTCAATTGGTGACTTACAAAGATGCTTTTGCCCATTGTGTAATATGTGACAAAATTATAAGAAACGTTGATGTACTATGAAATATGGAAACGTTGGTGTGTAATATGTGCCTCATTCAGACTATACTAATAACAAACATAATTCAAAATAAATAATTTTTTCGGTAAAATCTCCCCTATATTTTGATACCATATCCCCTGCACATAGTTCACATATATATAATTTGACCAAACAACATGCTAATAGCTGCCATAAGCATCCAGATTCACCCATAAGTCACCACTAATTCACATGTATCATAAATGATAGGCTAAAGGACCTCCAAAAGAACCATTACATCACAAGAACTCCAAAACAATCATTACATCAATGGCAGAGCACACAAGCATATTGAAATTACAACCTGAGTGTTCTTTTGCTTCTTGTGCTCATAGCAGGGCTAGGAGGGTTAAATTTTCTGCTCCTTGTGCCTATTACTGGCCTATCAAGTGGAACCCTAGGAATCTTCTCAACAATTTCTCTCTTCTTCACCTTGGCTTTTATCTTCACATGAGTAATCTTCTCAATGGAGCTGGTTTTCGATCTGCACACATGCATGCATGGCAGCAGTAAGTTTATGGCAGTAATTGCAGCAGTAAATATGGAAGCAGTAAGTTTAGAGAAATTTAATAACACTTGTGAACAAGAAACACAAAATACCTCTTTGATCCTCCATATTCAGACTTGACATATTGTCTCTTTTTCTTAGTTGTAGTTTCTTTAATTTCCAAGATCGGTGGAAAGTACATCCTTGTTGGTGCTCCATCCTCGCAAGGCACAATGGATGATTGGGTTGTTTTGCTAGTCTTTGTCCTCTTCTTTGGTGGTTCCCTACATGAGCAATTGGAAAAGTAGTTAATATGTTTTTTGTTGCAAAAAAATAGTAAAGCAAGAAAGAGTAATCTATAGAGATATCTAATCTATATTACCTAATAGCCATCATTGCAGTAATATCATCAGGGTTGCCCTTATTGCAATTGTGCCAATGATGCCCATATTCCTTACAAATTGGGCATAAGTGCTTGCCTTTTTTTCTATACTTCTTACTACAACCTTTATACCTCTTAGTTTTAGGCCCGTCAGCTGTAGCTTTCAGTACTGGTGGATGCATGAAGAATCCATGGTGAGATTCAGGCTAGTGGTTCTTGTCAGGCATAGCAGGGATTAGTTGATCATAAGTTTCTCTAAATTTTTCAATGGAGTAATACAAGTCAACATAATTCTTTATATGTGCATCGCTAATTGATGTGATGAACGCAAGAGCATGTTTGCAAGGAAGCCACAAACATGCCATTGTCTACAAGAACATGTTCGATCTTGCAACTTGACGACAAACCTAAAGCCACTGCCTCCTAATGCAGTCAATTCAGCCACTTCTTCTAAGCATTGTACCACCTCCAAGTTTAATTCTCGGGTCATCGCATTCAACTTCTTCATTATGTGGGGGCAGAATCAATCCATCTAATTTCTTTGTCAGTTTTCTCCTCTCGTTCCACTTGATCAAGATAAATTGCCTTGCCTTATCCATGAAATCGTTCATGTTCAGTGACTTGTAGTTCTTGATCCCATTGTTAAAGCGCTTCGCCAAGTTGTTGGTTACATAGTCCACCTTGCATATGGTCGAGAACTGACTCCTAGACCACAGCCTATTGTGCCACTTCCTAAGATATGTAGTTGCGGCTACCTTTTCTGCCTCCATTGCAACCCATTTTTTATCAAATAAATATGGGTTCCATGAGTAAGCAGCTGCCCATAGGTGGTCATCAAATACTTTTCCATGAAACTTCTTGAAGTTACTGACAAAGTGAAACATACATTCCCTATGCTCTGCCACCAGGAGCACTTCTTTTACCCCTGCCATCACTACTTGGCTAGCATCAGTGCATATGGCTAAACCTATTGGTGATCCTATGGCTTGTCTAAGCAATTGCATGAACCAGATCCAATTTTCATTTGTTTCAGAGTCAAAAACACCAAAAAAAAACTGGGTACATCCAATTATGGCCATCCACGGCAGTAGCACTAGCCAACTGCCCCTTGAATTTGTCTGTCATGAATGTGTTGTCCACTGCCAAATATGGCCTGCAACCACTACGAAATCCATCTATGCAAGGTTTCAAAGCAACAAAATTCTTCTAAGCCTGGTTTTATCATTTATTGTATGATGGTCGATCTGCACTATGCTATTAGGGTAGCAACTATCAACTTGTGCCTTAAACCTATAGAAATTGTCAAAGCTGCTATCTCAATCACCATATAGTTGCTTCAAGGCTAGTATCTTACCCATATATACTCTTTTGTAGTGCATTTTGACCTTGTAGTGTTCTTTCAGCTTCTTTTGCAATTCAGTTGCTCCTAAAGTTGCATCTTCAATGAGCCAATCTTTCACCTTCTCACATATCCAAAAATTAGTTGCGTTCTTCACTTCCTTTTTCCTTTTTGTACTAGAGAAATCATGATCACAAGGGTTTCTTACCTACAAAATAGGAATACAAGTAAATTAAATACTCATAAACATTTATGCAAGAAATATTCAAAACTGAATAAAGTTTGACAATTACCACTACAGTCCGCATATCAGCTGTTGTAGAAGCATGTATCCTCCATGGGCAATCATCTTCATCTCTTCTTTTACAATAGCCCCTAAACCTACGTTGTGTACTCTTCTCCATGTTATACTATAATTCACGTTTGACTACATGTTGAGAAAGGGCCAACCTAAACTCATCCATATTGGGATATGTAGGCTACGTTCATTGGAGGGTCTTTCTTGTCATACTCTATATTTGGGGCATGATCTGGCTCATGCAATTCTTCCTCCTCTACTTCAGGCTCATCCTCGCTCTCATCCTCGCTCCCATCCTTGATCCCCTCCTTGCTCCCATCCTTAGGAACAAAGGTTTTGTCCTTCTCTTTATCTCGAAAAAGAACCACATTTAGAGGTATAGGTTCTTTCTACAAATAAATTTTCTCCTCATCAATACCAACATGCTCATTCTCAGGGATTGGGTCGCAAAGATAACTATCATCAACCTCTTTTGTGTTGTCGTCGGCTTGGATATGCCCATCACTACAGTGCTCCATGAATGGCTCATATGGTTGAGAGGGATCATAGTATGCAATTTACAACTACACTATCTTTGTATTGGTGTGTTTCTCAAACATAGACAACAAATCTTGGTCAGATTTTACTTCTAGGAGTATTTTCAGAACATTGTCATAATAGTGAACATGTGCAACTTCCAAATAACGTGGTGCGTACTTCTCAATGATGGATTCCACCAAATCCTTATAATTTGTTAAATCACTATCAATAACCTTTTCAAAATAGAAGTATACAGTGGCCTTTCTAGCTCTTTTTAGGTCTCCAAACAATCTAATTTCTAGCAAATAACACGAGTTTGGATCCATCCTATCAACATCATAAACCTATTTTACTAGAAAAGCACCAGACAACATAGCAATTATAGAGAAACTGGTCAAAATCACTCACCCTTCCATGCCGAAATTTTCATAGAAATTGGTTGCTGGAGTTGAGCTTCTCGAAGGGTGATCCACTACGCTCGGAAGCCCCATTCCGTTCCCCTACAAATCTAAGCTTGGGCCGCGCTCAGCCCCCCCTGTTTGGCCGCCCTCTACCCCATCTTCTTCCGCGTCTAGAGCGCCGCCTCGGCCTACTGCCTCACCTAGTCCCCCATCCACAGCGCTTCCCTTGTCCATGGCCAGAGCCGCCGCTCGGAGCAAGCAACCGTCGCTGCTGTGAGAAGGTAAGTGCCACCGCCGCTAGGGTTCAGGAGCGAGCGAGGGATATTTCGTGAGAAGGCAAGTGCCGCTAGTTCCCGTTCTGGTTAGAGTTTTTTATTTTTTTGTTGACGTGATTGAGAGAGGGGGATATTTAGCGACTAGGGAATTTTAGTCCAGACGGATAAAATTTAATAGAAAAAGTTAATAGATCCAACAAGAGTGTTACATTAGGCACAAAATTATGGGAAGTATCATATAGGTAAGGAAAAAAATTGAGTCTCATATAAGGAATTAAATTTAAAAGTAGTGTCATATAAGAATTTTCTCCCCAGAAAACCCTAATCCCACCCAGCCCGCACCTGAAGCGGAGATAATGGAGAAGATCGGATCTAAAGAAGATCTCCCTAAGGAGGTCGAGCCTGAAATGGATCTCCCCAAGGAGGTTGAATCCTAGGAGGATCTCCCCAAGGAGGTTGATTATCAGGAAGATCAAAGAAGCAACAACTCTGAATCCGGCTTCGCCGATGCTGGAGCAGGAAAATCACTCTTGAGGAACATGTTGAGGCGGATGATGCTGCGCGGAAACACCAGCATGGAAGATAACCTTGGGACCATACAAAGGTTCGAGGAGGCCAATGAAGAAAGTCGCAACTACCTCAGGGCGCACACATCGCACTTCATTGGATACGTTGGATGCGGATCCGGCTTTGCCGATGTTGGAGATGACAATGACTCGGTGCTGGACACAATAGGAACAAACACCGACTTACCGGGGTCCTCTGAGGATTCCATTGTGTCGGCACAATTTCGAAAAATTTCTGCGGAAAACAAAGAGGAGATCAACTCCAAGGCCTTGGAAGAAGGATAGGCTATGGATCAGAGCCCTCGCAATAGCATGGATGAAGGATTCGGAGAAAACTCTCCCGAACCACGTGATGCTATGGATATTAGAGATAATCCCGATGTCTAGATGTTAGAGAGTACTGATAGAAGCTTGGCTCTAGGAATCGGACCCAAAGCCATCTTTGCTATAGGTGCCGCTAAGGCCAACAAGGCAAAGAAGAAGAAGACTCTGGCCAAGAATCCTTCGGCAGAGGAGGTAATCACTGAGGGGTTCGAAGAGGATTTAAATGGAGATCTGATCCTTGACAAACCAAAAAGCACTCTGTTGGAAGGACACGTGGTTACCCCTAGTGCCCGTTGATGTCTACGCACTTCTATTCTTGTAGACAGTTGTTGGGCCTCCAAGTGCAGAGGTTTGTAGACAACAACAAGTTTTCCTTTAAGTGGATCACCCAAGGTTTATCGAACTCAGGGAGGAAGTGGTCAAAGGTATCCCCTCTCAAGCAACCCTGTAATCAAGATACAAGAAGTCTCTTATGTCCCCAACACACCCAATACACTTGTCAGGTGTATAGGTGCACTATTTCGGTGAAGAGATAGTAAAATACAAGTGGTATGGATATAAGACAACGGTGCTAGAAAATAGCTTGATGGCGTGGAAGAGACTAAAGGCAAACTGAAATAAAGATGGCAACATGTAACAGATCTAGTTGCAAACGGTATTTCAATGCTTAGAAACAAGGCCTAGGGATCATACTTTCACTAGTGAACACTCTCATATAAATATATTATCTCCATGATACTACTCTGAACTACTCTCTGGTTGGACACTCTAATCCATGGTAGGGCTATAACAACACACCTCAAAGTAAGCCTTTCACATCTAGATAACCCCACACTGTCACCTTGAGCACTAGATGGTTCCAACAAACACCACAATTTCATAAAGACATCCAACTCCAAATATAACTCATAACAAGTATTTGTAATCTCTAGCCTAAGTGCCACCATGGTGTGCACGCTCTCACTTTCACACACATGGGGAGAGCAGAGATCTATTAAAGCATTTGAGTAGCCAGGTCGATCTACTTGATTACAAAGCTCATGATCACAATATGATCATGCATAGAGAGAGATGAACACATAGCTACTGGTAGAACCCTTAGCCTTGAGGAATAACTACTCCCTCATCATCATGGGAATCAGCAATGGTGATGGAGATGGTGGTGGAGATCGATGGAGATGGCTCCGGGGGCACTTCCTCGTCCCGGCAGGGTGCCGAAACAGAGACTTTCTATCCCCCGAATCTCCCCTTCGGTGGCGGTAGCGCAGCGGAACTTTTCGTGGATTTCTGATTGATGATCTAGGGTTTTTGCATCGGGAGGACTTTATAGGCGTAGGAGGCAAGGTCAGTGGCCGGCCGGGGGCCCACACCATGCCCTAGCGCGACCTAGGTGGACTCGCGCCCAGGGGTGGTGTGGCCACCCTGTGGCCCCTCTCCGTCTCGTCTTCTGGCTCCGTGAGTCTTCCGGTAAAATATCGACTTTGGCTTTTGTCCGGTCCAATTTCGAGAATATTCATTTTCTGACTTTCCTGGAACCAAAAACAGCAGAAAACAGGCAACTGGCACTATGGCATCTTGTTAATAGGTTAGTCCAAGAAAGTGTATGAAAATTACTCCAAAGTTGGAACAAAACATAAGAAAGTAGATAAATCAAGCACGGAACATCAAAAATTATGGATACGTTAGCAACGTATCAACATCCCCAAGCTTAACTCCTGCTCATCCTCGACTAGGTAAGTGATAAAAAAGAAAGAATAATTTTTGAGGTGACATGCACCATCATAAACTTGATCAAAGTATTTGCAAAACATTCAAAGTTGGGATCATAGTACTTCAATCATAGCATGAAAGACAAAGTTCTAACAATAAGACAAAGTAACTATGTTGTAACATGAAAAGGCACAAACAAAAGATTCATAAATAATAATGCTTTGCAAGACGTTTGTTTGTTTCACATAAAGAAAACATAGCATAGTGGCATTCAGCTTCTCCCTCATAGAGTAGCAAACATAAATGCATAGGACACCTTCAATGTTCATAAGAGTGACTAGATACAAGTAGTTTAAGAACAAGCAATATCAAGTTATGCATCAATCAACAAGTCTTGGGACAATGCACATAGAAATAAGAATGGCCACTATGCTCTCTAAGTAGGTGCATAAAGGTAGAATGTGGAGACACAACATAAAAGTAAAAGAAAGGCCTTCATAGAAGGAAGTAGAGATTCAAGTTTCATAAAGAGCTTCCAAAAATTATGGTACTTGTTAGCTTTCATCTCTCATTGCCCTATCATAAGCATCTTGAAGTGATTAAGGTTAAAGTGAACAAACTATGAAGTATATGTGATGAGGATATATACATGGATTATGATGATTCTGACTGCCTGAACTGGAAGGAAATATTGAGTCAAATCAATAATGACTATTAGGTGAATTCATTCTTAATTGAACCTGATGTTTTACTTAATGAGAACTTTATACTACCTAAGTCTATGCATCTTTGTATGATCAGGTTTATTGATAACACAAGCGTTGCGCGAGGAGGAGGAGAGTTGCAGCAAGAAGGACAAGCGCTGATTTCCAATATCAACAAGTGCGCGAGGGAGGAGCGGGAGGCAGGCGCACTAGGACGCAATGAGGAAATCATGTATGAGCAAGAGAGAGAGAGAGATGGCGCACCAAGAATTACATGTTTGAGGTGTTCCACGATGTTTGGACTGCGTGCCAATAAGGCCGAACCCATATAGGGGTCGGTATGTATCAGTTTGAGTCGAACCGAGTCAGTTTGGGCCAAGTTATGGCTGTTTTTAGGCCCGTTTAGAGGGGAGGACGCCCCAGCCCTCATATAAACCTCCGTAGCCGTCACAAGTTAGGGTTTAGACCACGTTAAAATATTTTGGAGTTGTTTCTTTCATAGAACCTCTGGAATTACCCTGTGTTCGAATCTGCCAACTATAATTGAGTGTGATCTGTTGTTCCATTGGGAATTAGTAGATTGCATACTACCGTTCGTGGTCACGGCTGCGTGCGCAAGAGTGTGGTGTTGTGAATATCCTACAAGGTTCGAGATCTGTTGCACGGGCATCAGGGATCGAGTGGGAGAGATCATAGCTACGCACTAGTTATCTATTATCCGACATCATCATCGCCATCCGCTTACTGAGAAGATCGGGCCACCCCATATCATCTTGGTATCAGATTTCCTCGTTGCCTCGGTAAGCAATCCAAAATCCATCCATAGATTAGAGAGTGTTTTGCATCCTATACAGAAAAGCCCCACAAAAAGAGTTGCCATAGCCTAGATTACATCGTATTTGAGTAATAGTTACTGGTCGCGTTCCTCTATTAGATTAGATCTAGATCTGTTCTTCGTAGATTTGTTTTCTAGTTGTTCTAGTTGTTTTCCACCATCTTTTTCCGCTACCATCAAGTCAGATCCGATCCAAGTAAAGAGTCCTAGTTGTGTACTACTTGGCGAGTCAGGATAAAAAAAATTCGGATCGCTGCCTCACACTTGACCGCAGACAGGTCTGTGCTCCAGCGTGACAAAAAAAATTCCGAAAAAAAAATAAAAAAATAAAAAAAATCGAACTGTCGCCTTACCAAAGACTAGTCTGTGCTAGTACGAGAAAAAAAAATTCTGCCGCCATCCTGCCGCGGCAGGATTTTAGGCCGTTTTTCTGCCGTGGCAGAGACCAATTTTCAGGTCAAATTTTTTTCTTTTTTGTTTATTTTTTTACTGAGTCCACATAGCGTACCTATCCTTGTGAGCCTTAGTAAGCCTTTCTTTGTGTCTAAAACTATCCTACGAGACTAGCGTGCTTAGTGCTCTACGGGTTGCTCAGTTAAGCAATCTTGTGCCCGTTTCATTGAGACATTGCTAGCGTCTCTCCTTGTGCATTGCAACACGAGCATTCCTCCGACATACCTTATTTTTTTGAGCTCATTTTCATAGTTGCAATTGCCCCATTTATCTCCACCGTGTGTGTTTCCGTGGGTCTTTGTCATACGATCAGCACTAGGACTTGTTTGCGGTGTAGTTAGGATACCATACCTACAGCTCCACCATAAATACCCTGTGTGCCCTGTGATCGTTCTCTATACCTTTGATATTCACTTCATCACATCAGTGCATCCGTTTTTGATTTCGTTTGGTAGATCATCTCTATTCACTTTGGAACGGTAAGATCTCCTTTCTTATTAGTTGTGAGTGAGTTGTGAGAGTTTCCACCATACTGATTTTGATTTGTGCACTAATGTACTAATCATGTCTTCTAGTAGTGTTGATGTGATGCAGAAAATGGAGGCAGGTGATGTTACAAATAATGTGGAGACGTATAGTTACAAATTCATCGACAATTGGCGTTGTAGTGGAACTTTTTGGAAGGAAGAACGCGGTATTTTTGATGGTGATGGTCTTTTCCACCATAGTGTGATGATTGGTGAGCGATGTGCTTCCATTACCATTGATAGTAACTCTACTATTAATTTGATCAGTGCTGAAGTTGTACAAAAGTTGCAGCTACCCACATGTCCCCGTGCGGTGCCATATCTCTTGCATTCATCATATGGCACATTGCTGATTTCACACACCGCTGATGTTCCTATGACTTTTAAAGAGCATAATGAGATTGTGCGCTGTGATGTATCTCCTATACCACTTGATTCTTGTCACATACTATTGGGAGAACCTTGGAGCACAAGGTTTGACGCTCAAATATGTCCTGTTGTTGGAAGGATTTGTTTCAAATGGAACATGAAGAGGCGTGTTATGCTCAGGATTTCAGCCGACAAATTTCATGAGTATCATCTTCTTCGCAAGGAGAGGACAAAAGAGTTCAGTTTGTCTGCTAAGTACAAGGTCATGATGAACGGTGACAATTCTATTATTTGTCATTTTGAACACGGTGTGCATTACAACCCATGTGAGAATGAGAGCCACATAGCCAAGCTGAGTGAGAGTGTTATCAAAAGTGAGCTGTGTGATTCCTTTAAACGTGAGGTTGAGAGCATCCATTCTAAGAGTATGAGAGAAAAAGAAAACATCAGTGCAGTAGATGCTAATACATGTGAGGATATTTCTACTAATGTAATCATCTCTACTCCTGGTATTGTTTCTTGTGCTATGCAGGTTGCTTTTGAAGAAAGGGAGCAATCTATTTTACAACCTACATCGTCGGACTGTGCATTGTCACTTGCGGCGGATGTTTTAGTACCTACTACAACTGAGGAGATTGTTGATGACATTGGTACTGTTTTGGAGCTTCAGCCAACATGTGCGACATATTGTGAGCCTATTCCTTTACTGAAGCCTCCTTGTGATTTGCCTTGCACTACTGTTTCAGCACCATGTGATAGTTTACCAAATTCAAATTTTGATCATGTGGTACTGATAACACATAAGGAAATACTTGCTCGAATACGACCTGCTGATGTTGTATATTCCATCATGCTAAATGAACCTATGAGTATGAGTTGTGCTATGGATAAGATTTCTGAAATTTCATTTCTGAATTCTAGCACATATTCTCCTTGTTTCACTTTCAATCTGATTGGTGAATATAGCATGCATGAAAATTTTCTTGTGGATCACATATGCATTACTTGTGATAGAATCGCTGAACTGACACATGCTGTTTTCAGCCATACATCACAAAATGTTTGCTATGGGACAATAGCTCATGTTCCAGATATTATGGAAATACATTCTGGTCTAGTTGATATATTGCAACCAACACAAGTAATTTTACCTATGTTGGATTGTTCTAATCTTGCTAGAATAGGACCCAAGTTTTCATATTCACTATGTTTGTCCCAAAAGTCTTTGTCTAGTTTTGTTACTACTTTAGACTTCCTTGATATTTGCAAATTGAGTTGCATTTTACATACGGGACAACATGATCATGTTCATAATAATCAGAGTAGCGCAGTTGAAACATGTCATGATTCAATTTGGTTTTCAGACATATTGAATTGGTTTGATCTTGTTCACAAATTTGATCATAGATCTTCTTTGAGAAAACTAAATTTAATATTGAAGAACATGACTATCTATTTAGTTGTTTTTCACCATGATCATGATTCTTTGTACTTCACTTATACCTGCAATTTAAGTTGCTTGATGTATACTAGACATACTTTTCATGTGAACAACAATAATACAACATGTTATATATACATATACTTTGCGTACACGTTGTTCTTTTTGTTTCTCCCACTTTCAGCTTACCCAAAGCCGAGGACGGCTTTTCATGAAGAAAGGGAGGATGATGAGGATATATACATGGATTATGATGATTCTGACTGCCTGAACTGGAAGGAAATATTGAGTCAAATCAATAATGACTATTAGGTGAATTCATTCTTAATTGAACCTGATGTTTTACTTAATGAGAACTTTATACTACCTAAGTCTATGCATCTTTGTATGATCAGGTTTATTGATAACACAAGCGTTGCGCGAGGAGGAGGAGGGTTGCAGCAAGAAGGACAAGCGCTGATTTCCAATATCAACAAGTGCGCGAGGGAGGAGCGGGAGGCAGGAGCACTAGGACGCAATGAGGAAATCATGTATGAGCAAGAGAGAGAGATGGCGCACCAAGAATTACATGTTTGAGGTGTTCCACGATGTTTGGACTGCGTGCCAATAAGGCCGAACCCATATAGGGGTCGGTATGTATCAGTTTGAGTCGAACCGAGTCAGTTTGGGCCAAGTTATGGCTGTTTTTAGGCCCGTTTAGAGGGGAGGACGCCCCAGCCCTCATATAAACCTCCGTAGCCGTCACAAGTTAGGGTTTAGACCACGTTAAAATATTTTGGAGTTGTTTCTTTCATAGAACCTCTGGAATTACCCTGTGTTCGAATCTGCCAACTATAATTGAGTGTGATCTGTTGTTCCATTGGGAATTAGTAGATTGCATACTACCGTTCGTGGTCACGGCTGCGTGCGCAAGAGTGTGGTGTTGTGAATATCCTACAAGGTTCGAGATCTGTTGCACGGGCATCAGGGATCGAGCGGGAGAGATCATAGCTACGCACTAGTTATCTATCATCCACCATCATCATCGCCATCTGCTTACTGAGAAGATCGGGCCACCCCATATCAATATGCTTGACGAAGTATAAGTTGGAAATCTCATGTCCCTTGAATACAAGGGCCGCTCCTCATGCTACTCAAGTTTAGTCACTGGTAAGTTCTTATCATCGTAAGTACAAGTGTATCATAGAGAACCGCCAACGGGGTACCCCTTGCCCGAAGATACGGAAGAATCCACATATCAAAATGACAAGGCAAGCAGACAACGAGCATCTCAGCAATCTTCTTATTTACCATGGGAAAATGGTGCTTTTTTCTCTATTTCCTCTTTTCTCATATCTCTTTTTTCTTCTTCTTTTTCTATTTTCTCAATCTTCAACTCTTTTTTATGAGAAGAATGCTTCATAGACAGCTCATTATGGTTACGCTGCAGGTTTCCACCATGACAGCATGGAGTAGACCGGCGGCCCAGGCGTTTCTCTAACACACATACATAACTCCATGGACTTACAAGCTCCCCTTTATTTCACACCGACGACATCCATAGACAAAAGAGCATGATATCAACTAGGTACAAAGTACAAGTGCAATGTTGAAAGCGTTCTCCATGACAGCATGGTTCTTCTAATCCCCAACATATAAGTGAAAGCATATACAACATAGACGACACAACGGTTCAAGTTTATTAAGGGCAAGAAAGTAAAGTGTGCAATCAAGTTCGTGAGAGCTTTAATCACTAATTTTCACATAACAAGTTTAATTCCGAAGGTAGATAAAAACATGAATATACTTGTAATAGCAAATGCTAATAGGTAGGTATGGTGGACTCTTTGGAATAACTTGATTTTAGAACTTGGATGCATGAGTGGAATTCATACTTGGTTATGGAGGCTAGCAAAAGACTGGGAGCGACCAACTAAGAGAGCAATAATGGCCATAATCATGCAGAGCGAGAAAACATCATTAATCAAAGCATAAAGTGATACTAGAAGTTGAAAACTAAAGGATCATAAATGCTATGGTGACTTGGGATAGTCATAACATGGTGTGAGCATGCGCCAAGTCAACCCAAATAAAGCATCAAAGGAGAATGCCACAATACTATGCTTTAATATGCTAAAACAACGCATAATCCTTCCAAGGCACATTAAGCAATCTCAATTGTTTATAACATGTCATGCTACAGCAAAGAATACTAAGCATAAAGCCAAAACAATATGAACTTTCCTACTCTTCTCCAATCCAAAACCAAACTATTTGAAAACCAATGTATGAAAGAGGGGGTCCAACCAATTTATTCAAGCAAATTAAGCAAACCAAGCAAACAAAAAAACAAAATGAAAACAAAAAAGAAGACGCTCCAAGAACAACACAACTATGCATGAAACAATAAAAATGAAGTGTTTGGAAGAAACTTGGGATTTTTATTGATGAAGAAGGGGATGCCTTGGGCATCCCCAAGCTTTGACGCTTGTACTTCTTGGATATTTCTTGGGGTGACACGCGTCGCATCCCCAAGCTTGAGCTTTAGTCCATTCTTCATCTCATTACTCATTCCTTCCATACACCTGAAATTTTTCCTTCATACAAACCTTCACACAATCTTAATTAGCAACATTAGTGCACTCAAGATAATAAGTCTTTTGGTTCAATTTCAGCACTAATAAAACTTCCATTAGAACATAAGCTACTGTAGCACTTCCCTCAAAAATCTCAATTCCCCAAAAGAACTCAAAAAGGAACCAACAAGAAGCAAGTGCAAATAATGGCAGAAAGCTGTCAAAACAGAGCAGCAGGTAAAGACGAATTTTTTCAAAGACCTTCTGTTGCTCAAATCGAAAAGTGTTGAACTACCGAAAGTTATATAACAACCTGAGGCAGAGGCACAGAAATTCACGCCTCAAAAAGACGTACAGATATTTTACACGAATTTTTACAGTGAAGCACAAAAATCTGTTTCGGGACAACAACTTTTCCAATCATCACTTCTCTCTCATTAGAGGTTACTCTTGGCACAAAAGGCAAATAAAAAGGATAAGGAGCGGTTATTACAGAGGTAATAACTTCCGAGACTCACTAAAACTTTTGGGTTATCTCCTAATAAGTACTTTTCTTTAACGCCTTTAAGTTAGGCATGATAGTTTGAGAAGATGCTCACATAGCAAATATGAATTGAAATAAAAGAGAGCATCAAGAAGAAAATTCAAAACACATTTAAGTCTAACCCACTTCCTATGCATAGGAATCTTGTAAAGAAACAAGTCATGAAAGCACAAAGCAACAAGCATAGGAAAGCAAAACAAGTCCAACTTCAAAAATTTCAACATAAAGAGGAGAAACTTAATATTGTTGAGAAACATAAAACCATCTTTGCCTCTCTCATAATAACTTTCAGTAGCATCATGAATAAAATTAACAATATAACTATCACATAAAATATTCTTATCATGAGCCACATGCATATAATCATTATTACTCTCCACATAAGCATAGTCATTCTTATTAATTGTAGTGGGAGCAAATTCAACAAAATAGCTATCATTATTATTCTCATCACCATAATCATCAAATATAGGAGGCATATTGTAATCATTAATTTTCTCCTCAATAGTAGGTTGACTGAAAATATCATATTCAAAATTGTAAGCATCATATATTGGAGGTTTTGTATCATCATAAGCAAAAGAATAGCTATCTTCCAAAGCTGGGGAACTAAAAAGATCATTTTCATAAAAACTAGCTTCCCCAAGCTTAGACTTTTCCATAGCATTAGAAATAATGGTGTCCAAAGAATTCATACTAACAACATAGCTATTAGCATGCAAATAAAGTTCCATATGTTTTTTAATTTTCTCTTCAAACACTTCATGTCCTAACTCAAGATAAATACTATAAAGCTCTCTAATTTTGTTGTTGTTTTCCATTAAGCCTAACTAGTGAAAACAAGAAACAAAAAGACAAAATTGCAGAATCTAAAGGAAATAACTTCGAGCACTCACACCGGAGGATGTGAGTACCTTTTACATTACCTCCCTGACAACGGCGCTAGAAAATAGCTTGATGTCTACGCACTTCTATTCTTGTAGACAGTTGTTGGGCCTCCAAGTGCAGAGGTTCGTAGACAGCAGCAAGTTTTCCCTTAAGTGGATCACCCAAGGTTTATCGAACTCATGGAGGAAGTGGTCAAAGGTATCCCCACTCAAGCAACCCCGCAATCAAGATACAAGAAGTCTCTTGTGTCCCCAACACACCCAATACACTTGTCAGGTGTATAGGTGCACTAGTTCGACGAAGAGATAGTAAAATACAAGTGGTATGGATATAAGACAACGGTGCTAGAAAATAGCTTGATGGCGTGGAAGAGACTAAAGGGAAATTGAAATAAAGATGGCAACATGTAACGGATCTAGTTGCAAAGGGTGTTTCAATGCTTAGAAACAAGGCCTAGGTATCATACTTTCACTAGTGAACACTCATATAAATATATTATCTTCATGATACTACTCTGAACTACTCTCCGGTTGGACACTCTAATCCATGGTAGGGCTATAACAACAGACCTCAAAGTAAGCCTTTAACATCTAGATAACCCCACACTGTCACCTTGAGCACTAGATGGTTCCAACAAACACCACAATTTCATAAAGACATCCAACTCCAAATATAACTCATAACAAGTATTTGTAATCTCTAGCCTAAGTGCCACCATGGTGTGCATGCTGTCACTTTCACACACATGGGGAGAGTAGACATCTATTAAAGCACTTGAGTAGCAAGGTCGATCTACTTGATTATAAAGCTCATGATCTGATGGGGATATAAAGAGGGATTATGATGATTCTGACTGCTGATGGCTCAATGCACGGCGCCCAGAAAAATGCTTGATGGCGGTGTTGATGTAGAGCTCGTTGGGAACCCCAAGAGGAAGGTATGATGAGCATAGCAGCAAGTTTCCGTCAATTATGAAACCAAGGTTTAATCGAACCAGTAGGAGCAAGGAAACACCCCAAAGGTGTTACTAGCTGAGCTTTGGCAGGGCGCACTACCGGTGCCAACATCAACGTGGAGACCTGCACAACACAACCACCGAACTTTGTCCCCAACTTGCGATGAGGTTGTAAATCTCACCGTGTTTTGCGGAAAACAAAGGATTAAACGTATCGAATGGAAAGAAGTAAAAGTTTGCAGAAAGTAAACACAAAGCAGTAAAAGTTTATAGATTGTATGTAAAAGACAAGGACCAAGATCCATAGTTCACTAGAGGTGGCTCTCCTTAAGATAGATAACATGCTGGGTGAAAAAATTACAGCGGGGCAATTGACAAACATCGAGAAAGCAATACATGCATATACTAATCATCTTGACTCCTTTGATACTTGATTGGGCATTACAACATTATACATAGACCGCCATCCAACTGCATCTATGACTAATAATCCACCTTCAGGTTATCATCCGAACCCCCTCCAGTATTAAGTTGCAAACAACAGATTATTGCTTTACGAACTGCGTGTAAAGTAAACAATACGATTGTTCTATGAACAAAGGATTGTTGTTTTCTCCCTAGTAGCAACAGCACATCTAGTACCTTAGAGATTTCTATCACTTCCCTAGATTACCAGAGGCATGAACCCACTATCGAGCATAAATACTAACTCTTGGAGTTGCTAGCATCTACTTAGCCAAGATAGCTACTAGCAACGGAAAGCAAGCAAGATCACAAACAACAAAGACATGATAGAATCAATAATCAATCTGAAATAGCATCTCAATATCCATCGGATCCCCGCAAACACAACATGCAGAATTACAAATAGATGATCTTGATCATGAACGGAGCTCACAAGATCTAAACATGAAAGCACAAAGGAGGAGAACCAGCCATCTAGCTACTACATGGATCCGTAGTCCAAGGATGAACTACTCACGCATCACACCGGAGGCTTGCATGGTGATGAAGAAGGCCTCCAGGTGAATTCCCCTCTCCAGCAGGGTGCCGGGAAGAGCTTCAGATCCCTCCCGATCTAGGGATGGAGATGACGGCTGCTACAAACTCTTTCGTGGATTTTTGATCGGGTACTTAGGGTTTTCATCCCGAGGGCATCTTATAGGCGGAAGGAGAGACCGAGGGGGTGCCAGGGCTGGCCTCACCACCCCCTGGCACGGGCCAAGCTGGGCCGGGCGGCCAGGTGGTGTGGTGCCCCCCTGGCCCCTCTCCGCCTCGTATTCTGGCACTTGACGACTTCTAGAAAAATAGGCACTTTGGCTTTTGTCCTGTCCAATTCCGAGAATATTCATTTTCTGACTTTCCTGGAACCAAAAACAGCAGAAAACAGGCAGCTGGCACTCTGGCTCTTGTTAATAGGTTAGTCTAAGAAATCATATGAAAAGCACTCCAAAGTATGGACAAAACACAAGAAAGTGGATAAAACCAAGCATGGAACATCAAAAATTATAGATACATTTGCAATGTATCAACATCTCCAAGCTTAACTCCTGCTCATCCTCGAGTAGGTAAGTGATAAAAGAAAGAATAATTTTTGAGGTGACATGCACCATCAAAGACTTGATCAAAGTATTTGTAAAACATCCAAAGCTGGGATCATAGTACTTCAATCATAACATGAAAGACAAAGTTCTAGAAATAAGCAAAGAAACTATGTTGCAACATAAAAAGGCACAAACAAAAGACTCATGAATAACAATGCTTTGCAAGACGTTTGTTTGTTTCACATAAAGAAAACATAGCATACTAGTATTCAGCTTGTCCCTCAATAGAGTAGCAAATATAAATGCATAGGACACCTTCAAAGTTCATAAGAGTGACTAGATACAATAGTTTCAAACAAGCAATAACAAGTTATGCATCAATCAACTAGTCTTGGGACAATGCACATAGAACTAAGAATGGCCACTATGCTCTCAAAGTAGGTGCATAAAGATAGAAAGTGGAGACTCAATGTAATGGTGGAAGAAAGGCCTTTGTAAAAGGAAGTAGGGATTTAAGTCTCATAAAGAGCTTCCAAAAATTATGGTACTTATAGTTTTCAGCTCTCATTGCCCCTATCATAAGCATCTTTAAGGTGATTAAGGTTAAAGTGACACAACTAAGAGGATATGCTTGACAAGTTATCAACCGAAATCTCATGCCCCTTACTTACGAAGACTAATCCTCATGCTACTCAACTTCTGTCACGAGTAATCTCTTGTCATTGTAAGTACATGTGTATCATTAAGAACCGCCAACGGGGTACCCCTTGCACATGATACGGGAGCTTTCCCATAATCAAAATGACAAGGCAAGAAGACAATGAGCATCTCAGTGATCTTTTTATTTGCTATTTGTATAGGTTTTTATTGAGGATGCTTCATAGAGTGCTCATTATGGTGATCCTGCAAGTTTCCACCATGATTAGGCATGGCTTAGGCTAGCGGCCCAGGTGTTTCTCTAACACACATACAAACTTGTAACAACCTCGGACCCTACGCTCTAAGGTCAAGCCTGGATGAATAAAAAGTGGTTAAGGGATTTTACAGCGGGGGCCCAGGGCCACCCATGTGTAGGCCCGTCGACCGCCCAAACCACTTCCAAGAACATCGGGACAAGAGCAAGCGGCGTAGGCAACAGGCAAAGAGATCAAATACATACACAAGTGAGTATGTATGCAAGCTACCTTACAACAATTCTCAGAGCCATACCATCTAAAAGAAATAGAAATATTGCAACGCCATACGGCAAGATCCAAATATCCTAGATAGAGATAATAGTGTAGGATAGCTCCTCATACATCAATCAACAGAGCATCAAGCAGAAGCGGGAAACAAGATCTGAGTATGGATAAGAAGCAAATCGGCATAAGATGCCACATAAATAAGCACATCCCGCCCACAGATCTCACGGATCCCCATCCCCGGAATCTCTACGCCGAGTGATCATTGCCAACATCATCTGTTTCCTCCACCCAGTATCCATCTTCGAATACACCTGTTCATCTGAATCAAACAATTTATCGTGTGAGACCCTAGGGGTACTCAGCAAGTCTTTATGCCTCTAAAGGGGACATATACTGGGGTGACGCAATTGCAGCAAAGATAATAACTAACAATTCTATAGATACTCGCTAACCATCCGCCTAACCAATGATAGACGGATGTCCGTTAATTAGAACCAACAGTTATAACAGTATAAAGTAACAGATCCATCCTCCTTCTCGCTACCAACGAGAAAGCGGACGAACAACCCATCCGTTGGCAGTTTTGTTAATCATTCCATGAATACTGCACTAATTACTAGTCAGATATTTAGTCAAATTAAAGATGGTACTTTAGTTATACTTGTCTATGATCGAGAAACTGTGCTCCAAGTCGTCCATAATCGCGGACACGGCTTTCAGAAAGATTTACCCTGCAGGGGTGCACAAATAGCAACACACACTCGATCAACCTCGGAAAAACCTAATCAAAACCCAACGAGGCATTCACGACAAAGCAATCACAGGATTCATAAAATATTTCAGGGGGCCACCCCATTAAGCTACCCGCAACGAAGTTGGCCGGCTCCGAGACCGACCCAAGGTTTGTGTCAATGGCTATAAACGACTGGGAACCCGAAAGTGTAACTGGGCTTGTCGATACCGCGAAAACATTCCACGATCCAAAATAGTACAGGTGCTCCACGCACAATCATAATTAAAGCAGTAAAGCATGGCATAAGTACATGATAATAATAAAGCCCCCAAACTACTTTGTGGCCCCAAGAAATAGAAATGAATCAAGCTCTGGCTCAGGGGGGTCCACAGGTCCTCCCGGATGTGGATAGTGCGAATAGTCAAGGAACAGGAATCAAGTACTCGGGGTACTAAGGGACACAAGTGGACATAAAAGCCAAATAACAGATACTGCCCACCGGTGCCTCTTTCATTAGTTATCCCATTAATACTCAGGTTAAGTTGTTTAGATACCTTGTTTTCCACCAGACACTCACAAACCCTACACATGCTGTTCTACGACTCGCCTGGCTCAAACAAATCCTGTAGTAGTGGCTCATGGGATGGAGGAACAAGCTCGGTGGGGTTTAAAAGTAAAGGCTATGCAGTACTTGGGATTCAATTTAATGCATTCGCGACTCCATGATGCAAGAATAAGATAGAAGCAATATGTACTATATGTATGCAAGCATGTGGTAGTGCTTGCCTGGCAGCTCAATTGAAGCGAGAGATGGATCTGGGTAGTACTCCTAGGATTCCTGATAATTCCCCTGCTCAGCGTCTATTCGAAAGAAGAACCAAACAAACAAGGGCCAACATAAATAAAATCCGACAAGCAACCAAGCATGCCATGATGAATGATGCACAATTTTCATGGCAATAATGTAGCATGGCAAGGGTGAGGTGTGGGGACAAGAATAAATCATTTTATTAATTATTTGGTCAAGTTTTATTACCATAAACAGTTCTGATTATTTAATATTTATATGATGCATGCTGCAATTCATATCGTGGAATGCATAATCAGAACGGGCTCGTCGCGCTGATCGATTTAGACATATTATTTGTCAAATTTGGAACTACAGAATTAAAGTTATTAATTTATTGAGATAAAGACATTTATTGCAAATTTAATCATCTCGAAGATTTAAATTAGTCAAACATTATTTTGGATGGCATATTTGAAACCCTCATATTTTTCTGATTCAAAAACATATATTATTTGTCAAATTTGGAATTATCAATTAAAAGTTATTAAAAACTGGATTTAAAAACATTTAAACAAATTCTGAAATTGATTTTTATAAAACAGAAAAGCTCACGGACTTTTTGTACTCAGAAGAAACTAGCCACTTACAGCTGACATGTGGGACCTGCGTTGAACTGGTGGAAAACGTGCAGCAGGGATTTTTCTCACCGCAGGGTTGTCTAGCCAGGGAGACACGCAGGTGGGGTCGGCGGCCATACGGGCCCACGCGACGGTGGCTGAGCGGGCGGGTGCCACGCGGCAATGCCGGGGACCGCGGGTTGAGGCCAAGACTTTTGCGGGTGCCTTTTTGTAAAACGACACTGCCGTTGACTTGTGGGGCCGTGTGGAGCGCGGTTGCGAAACAAAAGACGCAAGGGGGGTATAGGGAAAAAGGTCACCGCGCACTGTTTTTCTTCCAACCTTGTCTGACAAAACTGACGGCCGAAGGGAACGGCGTGGCGAGGGATCGATCTTGCGACCTGGCGCTGGCGCAGGCGGCGGCGGCTACCGCTGCGGTGGTTCGGGTTTGATGCCAGGTAACGACAACGCGGCTAGATGAGGCTACCGAGGTGGGACGACGGCAACGACGCCACGCACAGAGAGTGCTCGACGCAATGTTCTGCTCGTCCAGGAAGAGACGATGTGTGAGAGGATGTCAGGGGGGATCGGAGGCTCACCGAGAGTGGGTTGGTGGTGGTGGTTCGAGCCGGGGTGCAGGGGAACGGGAGGGTAGCTGACGATCCGCATCTAGGATTTCTTCTCGGTCACATCGGCGTGCAGCAGGGCTGGGCCTCCTCCTTCTCATCGCCGTGTATTGGGATGGTCCAGGGGCTGCACTGGTTCTTCCCCAACACCCAGTCGCCACGCCCGCCTCCTAGCTACGGTGGTAGCGGTGGATGTCGACGATGGGTGGTCGGAGATGGAAGAGAGGGGTAGCAGGGGTAGGTGGTGAAGGGCAGCGCCCAGGTGAGATCTAGATAGTGCAGCCAGGCAGGGGAGGGAGTAGATAAGGACAGAGGGAGGGAGAGATGCACAATGGGGGCTCGGGTGGGAGAAAGGTGGTGGTGGCCACCTTTCTCTTCTCCCTCTCTCACGCGTGCTGCGAGGCTCGAGAGGCTAGGGGAGGCTGCAACGCTAGGGCCAGATGTGCAGCGCAGGGTGGCTCGGGTGGGGCTTGCTTGGTAGCGAGGGAAGAGAGAAAAAGGAAGAGGGGGATGGGGTTCGGCTGGGCTAGCAAGAGAGGTTGGGGCGATCAAGACGGGGTGGCTCGGGCTAGATGGCTAGGTTAGGGTTGGGCCAAGCCAAACCACCTGGTGTGGACTCGGTTTGGGAGAGGGGAAAGGTGAGTGTGTGAGTAGCTAGGTGTAGTGTTGTATAGGTTTAGGGTTAGATAGGGAGGTTAGGGTTTGATGATGGCACCAATTAGATAGAGAGGGAGAGAAGCTAGGCTTGATCATGAGGGAAAAAGCCATGCTCCACTCAAAACCGAAGAAAAGCCAAAGTAAAGGGGGGAGGTTGATCTTGCATGGCCCATGCATATATAATAAATGCAATGTTTATTCTTGTGAAAACAATTGTAAATACCATGGGCATTTATTAACACATGCTTCCAAAAATATGGAATTAAGGCCAAGCCAAAAGAAAAGAGTTGTGTCCCAAGTAGAATAGATGGAATATGCTCATATGTGAATATAAATTGGGAATTCTAGTGTGTGTGTTCCACTAGATGCATAAATAGACTCAATATATTCCAACATGAGCATACATTCAAAAACAACCCATATGGGAGCTTGACAAGGCATTCTACTCCCATAGCATGCAAAGGTGGCCATGTGGCTCTCCACATATCAATATTGTGAAAACAACATGATGCATATCTGGGAGTATGTTGAAGTAGGAGTGGATCCATCTTAAATATATGTGAGCTAGACAAGAGCCAAAAGAAAGTGCAAAAGCCCACACATAGTTTGGATGGTGGAATTATGGGGTTGTGACAAAGAAAGGTGGTGGAGTCAAAAGAGAGATGCCCCCAACTCAACTTGGGCATGAGAAGTTCATCAAGAAGCAAATACATTTATATCAAGAGGCAAATACAATTAATAGTGCATATGAGATAAGAACCAAATGAAAAAGGGTTTTATATGATGCTCAAATGCAATGTGGCATGATGACATGAGCATGATATAATTATGATGCAACAATTATATGTAGGAAGTAGCATTTTATTATTAGACCATGTAGCATTACAGATGTTAGACAGATGGGATGCTACAACTCTCCCCCACTAAACAAGAATCTCGCCCCGAGATTCTAGGAAGAAGAAGACACAAAGAGGGTAGGATACTTGGTATGAAGCTCATCCTCACATTCCCAAGTGGCTTCATCAACGGAATGGTGCGACCACTGCACCTTGCAGAACTTGATAGACTTGTTGCGAGTCTTTCTTTCTGCGACTTCTAGGATTTTTGTGGAGTGTTCTTGATAAGACATATCTTCTTGGAGATTGATGAGCTCATGGTCCACGGTCCTGCCGGGGTCCTTGAAGCACTTCTTGAGTTGAGAGATATGGAAAATATCATGGACCTTGAGTTTTTCAGGGAGCTCAAGAGCATAAGCGACTTCTCCTCTTCTTCCACGAACTTTAAAAGGACCGATGTATCTAGGAGCCAGCTTCCCTTTGATACCAAATCTGTGCATGCCTCTCATGGGAGTGACACGAAGGTAAACGAGATCACCAGGGACATACTCCATGTCCGTGTGCTTTCTGTCGTAGTTGCTCTTCTGGCGACTTTGAGCAACCTTCAGGTTTTCGAGAATGATGCAAACCTTCTCCTCTGCTTGAGTTACAATGTCTGGACCAAATAATGTTCTTTCACCTGCACCCGACCAACCAATCAGAGTTCTGTATTTGCGGCCATAGAGAACCTCAAACGGTGCCATCTTTAGACTCTTCTGGAAGCTATTGTTGTAGGAGAATTCGGCATAAGGAAGGCATTCTTCCCACTTCATGATGAAAGAGATGACGCAAGCACAGAGCATATCTTCCAGAATCTGATTGATCCTTTCAACTTGCCCTTGTGACTGAGGGTGGTAAGTTGTGCTGAAGTTCAACTTTGTTCCCAAACCATTTTGGAAACTTCCCCAGAACTTGGAAGTGAAGATGCTTCCACGGTCTGAACTGATCTCAAGAGGAACCCCATACAGAGAGACAATTTTGTTGATATAGAGCTCAGCCAACTGAATTGCCGAAATTGTCTCCTTGACGGGGAAGAAGTGAGCCACTTTATAGAGCCTGTCGATAACAACAAAGATTGCATTGTTGCCTTTCTGCGACCTTGGAAACCCAGTTATGAAGTCCATCTCGACTTTCTCCCATTTCCATTCCGGAGGCTTCAATGGTTGATGACGACCAGAAGGTTTTTGATGGACAGCTTTAACTCTGCGGCAGACATCACACTCCGAGACATACTTCGCACAACATTGTTTCAACCCCGGCCACCAATATTGTGTTTTCAAGTCCATGTACATCTTTGTGCTGCCAGGATGGATAGAAAGAACCGAATCATTCGCCTCCTTAAGAACTTGCTCTCTCAAACCCGGGTAGTTCGGAACGAACATCCGGCGTTCAAAGAATAGAGCTCCTTGATCATCGACATGGAAGGACTCATACCTCGACAGCTGAATGTTGGAGATGATGTTTTTGGTGTAAGCATCACCTCGCTCACTAGCACGAATCTTTTCTTCCAAGAGAGGGGTTGCCAGAAGATTCAGAAGATACCCTTCATGCACAATCTCAAGGTTGAGTTGGCGGAATTCCTCGCACAAGAGAGGTTGTTGTTCTTCCACCATGAGGTTATTCACATATGCCTTACGACTGAGGGTATCGGCCATCACATTTGCTTTGCCCGAAGTGTAGTTGATCGAAAGATCAAAGTCGTTGATGGTTTCAATCCATCTCCTTTGACGAAGGTTGAGGTCCGGCTGAGTGAAGATATACTTCTGGCTTTTGTGGTCAGAAAAGATCTCACAACGGTTTCCAAGCAAGTAGTGCCTCCATACTTTCAAGGCGAAGACAATCGCTGCAAGTTCTAGATCATGTGTTGGATAGTTGAGCTCATGAGTTTTCAACTGACGGGAAGCATAAGCAACGACTTGCTTTTCTTGCATGAGGACCGCACCCAATCCTTGCAAGGAGGCGACACAGAATATCTGGAAAGGCTTTGATGTATCTGGAGGAATCAAGACTAGTGTGGAAGTGAGCTTCTCTTTAAGTGTTTCAAAACTAGCTTGACATGCAGGAGACCAAAGGTATTTCTTGCCTTTCTTGAGGAGATCGGTAAGAGGTTTCGCAATCTTCGAGAAGTTCTGGACGAAGCGATGGCAATAACTAGCCAAACCAAGGAAACTCCAGACTTCTTTGACATTTTTGGGTGGAAGCCACTCAACAATTGTCCGAACAGTTTCAGGGTTGATGGTAATGCCCTTAGCAGAGATGACGTGACCAAGATAGGTGACTTCGGGAAGCCAAAATTCACACTTGGAGAACTTTGCATATAGACGGTTCTCCTGAAGCTTGTTTAGGACACACCGAAGGTGTTCTTCATGTTCTTCCTTTGACTTAGAATAGACTAGAATGTCATCCAGATAGACCACGACGAACTTGTCAAGATACTCCATGAAAACCGAGTTCATAAGCCTCGAGAAGGTGGTAGGTGCATTGGTGAGACCGAAAGACATGACCGTGTACTCATACAGGCCATAGCGGGTGGTGAAAGCTGTTTTGGGAACATCTTCCTTGCGGATGTTGATTTGATGATATCCACTTCTCAAGTCAAGCTTAGAGAATACCACAGCTCCAGCTAGCTGATCGAAGAGATCATTAATCCGCGGAAGGGGATATTTATTCTTGATGGTTTTTGCATTGAGAGCTCGGTAGTCAACACAAAGTCGATCCGTCCGGTCTCGCTTCTTCACAAAGATTGTTGGGCTGCCCCAAGAGGAAGTGCTATGCTGAATGAAACCCAACTTCTCTTGTTCATCAAGCTGACGTTTGAGTTCAGCCAACTCAGCAGGACCCATTTTATAAGGCCGCTTGGAGATAGGAGCAGTACCCGGTTCAAGCTCAATCACAAACTCGACCTCTCGGTCAGGAGGCATACCTGGTAACTCTTCTGGAAACACATCGGGAAACTCACAAACCACAGGAACATTTTGCAAGTCTTCCATAACATCAATGTTTTGGACACCCAAAGAGTAGAGCTGAATAGAAGGAGTTTGCCTTGGAGAATAGACTATGTGGCCTTCAGGAATTTTTAAGGAAACCGAATGTTCGGCACAATCAATCACAGCTTTATTTGCAGACAACCAATCCATGCCCAATATGACATCAATATCTGAACTACCAAGAACAATCAAGGAAGCCAGAAATGAAGACGCACCAATTTGAATTTGGTTACCATGACTGATCTTGGTAGATAGCATTCTTGCCCCGGGTGAAAGAACCATTAACTTTTTATCCAGTGGGTCTATAGGTAGCTCATGGTCATTTGCAAACTTGTGAGACACAAATGAATGCGATGCACCAGAATCAAACAAAACTCGTGCAGGGACTGAGTTAACGGGAAGCGTACCCATCACAACTCCAGGTGCATGTTTAGCTTGAGCGACGTTGACACAGTTGGCACGAGCAACAGTCGACCCGGGCTTGGTGTTGATGTTGAGAGCCCGAGGTGGAGGCGCACGAACCATAGAAGGACTTGCTGCAGGTCTTGGAGGTGGTGGAGGAAGAGCCTTGTTGTTCATGGGACAACTCCAGTATTGATGCCCAGTGTACCCACAAGTGTAACAAGCACCAGGTGGACGTGGAGCAGCGTAGCCAGGGACTCCACCAGGCGCTCTAGGGTAGTTGTGGTTGTAGCCCCTAGAAACAGCGTTGAAGGAGTTTGGTGGCCTTGCCACGTAGCTTGGAGGTCTTGGTGGAGCCGGGAGCGGCGGTGCGGTATTAGGAACCCACACGCGGCGCTTAGAAGGAGCTGTCATAGCTGAAGAGCTTGCTGCGTCACGATTGTGTTTCTTGGACTCCTCGAACACTTGCCTACTGGCTTCTTCCTGTAGAGCTGTATGTTGGAGTTCCAGAAAAGACCCCGGCCTTGCATGAGTGATTGCATATTTGATAGATGCATTGAGCCCTTTCCTAAACCTCTTTTGTTTCTTCTTGTCATCAGAGATCTCATCACCGCCATACCGAGAAAGATTCATGAAGTTTTTGATATAGGTGTTGACATTGTCATTGCCCTGCTTGAGGTTGAGAAATACCTCCTTCATTCTCTCCATGACAATTTCTGACAGGTATTGCTCTTTGAAAGCCCCAGCGAACTGCTCCCAAGTAGGCTGAAAACCAGAGTGGTTTGCCTTTAGGTAATTCTCCCACCATAGAGTTGTGTCTCCTTTCAGAAGGTGAGTGGCGCATTTTACCCATTCTTGTTCAGGAACATCAGCAGTCATCAGCAACCTTGACATCTCACGAAGCCAATCATCAGCATCCAGTGGCTGATCAGACACCTCAAAGTGGCATGGGTTAAACATTAGAAAGTCCTTGATGTCTCCTCGCTTGGGAGGTGGAGGTAGCGGGGCAAACTCATTCCTCCTGACACTTTCTTCAAAGCGTTGCTGGTTCTATTGCATTGTTCCCAAGGCATTAGCAATACTTGCCAACGCAGCTCCCAGTGCAGGTGGTATGTCATCCTCAGTGTGACGTGGTGGTTCCATCCTGTGATTGATATAAAACTCAAGTCAGTACCATAATGGAGAATAATAATAATCCAAAATAGTACCAAAATGGAATTAACCAAGATTAAAGGATACAAATTACTAAGATGATATTAAAATATCAACAAAGTTCAAAGCACCTAGAAGATAGTAAGCACATCGCACACGACTGAACAAGGAGTGTGGTACACCAAGCTATCAAAGAAAATTTTTGCGCAAATTTCGGCATTAAAATACCACTATATGCGCAAAACCACTTCATGAATCGAGATTAGCACTCTACCAATTCAATATACAAGAGCGAATGATAAAAGTAGTGGTATGGTCGCGACTCCATCCCGCACTGAAAGCATTACTCTGCACATGAATAAGTAAACACATATCCTGACTCTCTTCCTTCTTAAGATGAACCTAAAGATTAGCAACTTCGGAAAACAAACAACCCTAACAAGATAGCGTCGGATAACAAAGAGTAAGACAGATCGCGTCGGTTTACAACGAATCAGATAAATCGCGTCGGTTTAGAAAAGCCTGTCGGTATGGAACGTACCAATAGTTGATAACCAAAAGGCAGATAGCGACAACAAGTTGGATGCAATAGATAGAAAAAGAATTACCCACACACACACACACACACACACACACACACACACACTCACACAACCTATGGTACTACGGAACCCAGAACACGTGAATCCTAGTTTGAATTTTTAGAAGAGGATTGAAAACATTACACTTCCTTTCCAGAGAAGGGTGGGTGGGTGGGTAAGAAGAAAAATGGAAGCATTCCTACTCTCGCGTTTTGTTTTTCCCTAGTATACATAACTACCAAAATATTTGCTAGACTGACAACGACCATTTTGGCTGAGACCCTGAAGGGCGGGATGGCTCTGATACCAATTGTAACAACCTCGGACCCTACGCTCTAAGTTAAAGCCTGGATGAATCAAAAGTGGTTAAGGGATTTTACAGCGGGGGCCCAGGGCCACCAACGTGTAGGCCCGTCGACCGCCCTAACCACTTCCAAGAACATCGGGACAAGAGCGAGCGGTGTAGGCAACAGGCGAAGAGATCAAATACATACACAAGTGAGTATGTATGCAAGCTACCTTACAACAGTTCTCAGAGCCATACCATCTAAAAGAAATAAAAATATTGCAACGCCATACGGCAAGATCCAAATATCCTAGATAGAGATAATAGTGTAGGATAGCTCCTCATACATCAATCAACAGAGTATCAAGCGGAAGCGGGAAAAAAGATCCGAGTACGGATAAGAAGCAAATCGGCATAAGATGCCACATAAATAAGCACATCTCGCCCACAGATCTCACGGATCCCCATCCCCGGAATCTCTACGCCGAGTGATCGTTGCCAACATCATCTGTTTCCTCCACCCAGTATCCATCTTCGAATACACCTGTTCATCTGAATCAAACAATTTATCGTGTGAGACCCTAGGGGTAGTCAGCAAGTCTTTATGCCTCTAACGGGGACATATACCTGGGGTGACGCAATTGCAGCAAAGATAATAACTAACAAGTCTATAGATACTCGCTAACCATCCGCCTAACCAATGATAGACGGATGTCCGTTAATTAGAACCAACAGTTATAACAGTATAAAGTAACAGATCCATCCTCCTTCTCGCTACCAACGAGAAAGCGGACGAACAACCCATCCGTTGGCAGTTTTATTAATCATTCCATGAATACTGCACTAATTACTAGTCAGATATTTAGTCAAATTAAAGACGGTCTTTAGTTATACTTGTCTATGATCGAGAAACTGTGCTCCAAGTCGTCCATAACCGCGGACACGGCTTTCAGAAAGATTTACCCTGCAGGGGTGCACAAATAGCAACACACACTCGATCAATCTCGGAAAAACCAAATCAAAACCCAACGAGGCATTCACGACAAAGCAATCACAGGATTCATAAAATATTTCAGGGGGGCCACCCCATTAAGCTACCTGCAACAAAGTTGGCCGGCTCCGAGATGGACCCAAGGTTTGTGTCAATGGCTGTAAACGACTGGGAACCCGAAAGTGTGACTGGGCTTGTCGATACCGCGAAAACATTCCGCGATCCAAAATAGTACAGGTGCTCCACGCACAATCGTAATTAAAGCAATAAAGCATGGCATAAGTACAGGATAATAATAAAGCCCGCAAACTACTTTGTGGCCCCAAGAAAAAGAAATGAATCAAGCTCTGGCTCAGGGTGGTCCACAGGTCCTTCCGGATGTGGATAGTGCGAATAGTCAAGGAACAGGAATCAAGTACACGGGGTCCTATGGGACACAAGTGGACATAAAAGCCAAATAACAGATATTGCCCACCGGTGCCTCTTTCATTAGTTATCCCATTACTACTCAGGTTAAGTTGTTTAGATACCTCGTTTTCCACCAGACACTCACAAACCCTACACATGCTGTTCTACGACTCGGCTGGCTCAAACAACTCCTGTAGTAGTGGCTCATGGGGTGGAGGAACAAGCTCGGTGGGGTTTAAAAGTAAAGGCTATGCAGTACTTGGGATTCAATTTAATGCATTCGCGACTCCATGATGCAAGAATAAGATAGAAGAAATAGGTACTATATGTATGCAAGCATGTGGTAGAGCTTGCCTGGCAGCTCAGTTGAAGCGAGAGATGGATCTAGGTAGTACTCCTTGGATTCCTGATAATTCCCCTGCTCAGCGTCTATTCGAAAGAAGAACCAAACTAACAAGGGCCAACATAAATAAGGTGCACAAGCATATAAATAAAATGAGACAAGCAACCAAGCATGCCATGATGAATGATGCACAATTTTCATGGAAATAATGTAGCATCGCAAGGGTGAGGTGTAGGGACAAGAATAAATCATTTTATTAATTTTTTGGTCAAGTTTTATTACCATAAACAGTTCTGATTATTTAATATTTATATGATGCATGCTGCAATTCATATCGTGGAATGCATAACAAAAACGGGCTCGTCGCGCTGATCGATTTAGACATATTATTTGTCAAATTTGGAACTACAGAATTAAAGTTATTAATTTATCGAGATAAAGGAATTTATTGCAAATTTAATCACCTCGAAGATTTAAATTAGTCAAAAATTATTTTGGATGGCATATTTGAAACCCTCATATTTTTCTGATTCAAAAACATATATTATTTGTCAAATTTTGAATTATCAATTAAAAGTTATTAAAAACTTGATTTAAAAACATTTAAACAAGTTTTGAAATTGATTTTTATAAAACAGAAAAGCTCACAGACTTTTTGTACTCAGAAGAAACTACTACAGCTGACATGTGGGACCTGCGATGAACTGGCGAAAAACGCGCAGCAGGGATTTTTCTCACCGCGGGGTTGTCTAGCCAGGCAGACAGGCAGGTGGGGTCGACGGCCATACGGGCCCACGCGACAGTGGCTGAGCGGGCGGGTGCCACATGGCAAAGCCGGGGACCGCGGGTTGAGGCCAAGACTTTTGCGGGTGCCTTTTTGTAAAACGACACAGCACAAGTGGGGCCGTGTGGAGCGCGATTGCGAAACAAAAGACGCAAGGGGGTATAGGGAAAAATTCCACCGCGCACTATTTTTCTTCCAACCTTGTCTGAGGAAACTGACGGCCGAAGGGAACGGCGCGGCAGGGGATCGATCTTGCGACCTGGCGCTGGCACAGGCAGCGGCGGCGGCTACTGCTGCGGTGGTTCGGGTTTGATGCCAGGTAACGACGACGCGGCCAGATGAGGCTACCGAGGCGGGACGGCGGCAACGACGCCACGCACAGAGAGTGCTCAACGCAATGTTCTGCTCGTCCAGGAAGAGACGATGTGCGAGAGGATGTCAGGGGGGTCGGAGGCTCACCGAGAGTGGGGTTGGTGGTGGTGTTTCGAGCCGGGGTGCAGGGGAACGACAGGGTAGCTGACGATCCGCGTCTAGGGTTTCTTCTTGGTCACGTCGGCGTGCAGCGGGGCTGGGCCTCCTCCTTCTCGTCGTCGTGTACTGGGATGGTCCAGGGGCTCCACTGGTTCTTCCCCAACACCCAGTCGCCACGCCCGCCTCCTAGCTATGGTGGTAGCGGTGGATGTCGACGATGGGTGGTCGGAGATGGAAGAGAGGGGTAGCAGGGGTAGATGGGGGAAGGGTGGTGAAGGGCAGCGCCCAGGTGAGATCTGGAGAGTGCAGCCAGGCAGGGGAGGAGTAGATAAGGACAGAGGGAGGGAGAGATGCACATGGGGGGCTCGGGTGGGAAAAAGGTGGTGGTGGCCACCTTTCTCTTCTCCCTCTCTCACGCGTGCTGTGAGGCTCGAGAGGCCAGGGGAGGCTGCAAGCTGGGGCCAGATGTGCAGCGCAGGGTGGCTCGGGTGGGGCTTGCTTGGCCGCGAGGGACGAGAGAAAAAGGAAGAGGGGGATGGGGTTCGGCTGGGCTAGCAAGAGAGGTTGGCGTCGAGCAAGAGGGGTGGCTCGGGCTAGATGGCTAGGTTAGGGTTGGGCCGAGCCAAACCACCTGGTGTGGACTCGGTTTGGGAGAGGGGAAAGGTGAGTGTGTGAGTAGCTAGGTGTAGTGTTGTGTAGGTTTAGGGTTAGATAGGGAGGTTAGGGTTTGATGATTGCACAAAATAGATAAAGAGAGGGAGAGAAGCTAGGCTTGATCATGAGGGAAAAAGCCATGCTCCACTCAAAACCGAAGAAAAGCCAAAGAAAAGGGAGGAGGTTGATCTTGCATGGCCCATGCATATATAATAAATGCAATGTTTATTCTTGTGAAAACAATTGTAAATACCATGGGCATTTATTAACACATGCTTCCAAACATATGGAATTAAGGCCAAGCCAAAAGAAAAGAGTTGTGTCCCAAGTAGAATAGATGGAATATGCTCATATGTGAATATAAATTGTGAATTCAAGTGTGTGTGTTCCACTAGATGCATAAATAGACTCAATATATTCCAACATGAGCATACATTCAAAAACAACCCATATGGGAGCTTGACAAGGCATTCTACTCGCATAGCATGCAAAGGTGGCCATGTGGCTCTCCACATATCAATATTGTGAAAACAACATGATGCATATCTGGGAGTATGTTGAAGTAGGAGTGGATCCATCTTAAATATATGTGAGCTAGACAAGAGCCAAAAGAAGTGCAAAAGCCCACACATAGTTTGGATGGTCCAATTATGGGGTGGTAACAAAGAAAGGTGGTGGAGTCAAAAGAGAGATGGCCCCAAGTCAACTTGGGCATGAGAAGTTCATCAAGAAGCAAATACATTTATATCAAGAGGCAAATATAATTAATAGTGCATATGAGATAAGAACCAAATGAAAAAGGGTTTTATATGATGCTCAAATGCAATGTGGCATGATGACATGAGCATGATATAATTAGGATGCAACAATTATATGTAGGAAGTAGAATTTTATTATTAGACCATGTAGCATTACAGATGTTAGACAGATGGGATGCTACAAAACTCCATGATCTTACAAGTTCCACTTTTATTTCACACCGCCGGGATCCGTAAGCAAAAGAACATGATATCAACGGGGTACAAAGTACAAGTGCAATGTTGAAAGCGTTCCCCATGAAACATGGTTTTTCTAAATTCAACTTATAAAGCGCAAGCATATACGCAACAAAGAAGGACCCAATGGTTCAAGTTTATTAGATGCAAAAAAATAAAGTGTGCCATCAAGTTCGTGAGAGCTTTAATCACTAGTTTTCTCATAACAAGTTTAATTTGGAAGGTAAACAAAAGCATGAATATACTTGGAATAGCATAAGCTAGTAGGTAGGTATGGTGGACTATTTGGAAAACTTGGTTTAGGGAGTTGGATGCATGAGTGGAACTCATACTTGGTTGTGGAGGCTAGCAAAAGACTGGGAGCAACAAACTAAGAGAGCAATAATGGCCATAATTATGCGGAGCGACAAAACATCATTGATCAAAGCATAAACTGATACTACAAGTTGAAAACTAAAGGATCATAAAGGCTATGGTGACTTGAGATAGTCATAACATGGTGTGAGCATGCGCCAAGTCAACCCAAATAAAGCATCAAAGGAGAATACCACTATACTATGCTTTAATATGCTAAAACAACGCATGATTCATCCTAGGCACATTAAGCAATCTCAAATGTTTACAACAAGTCATGATACAGCAAAGACTACTAAGCATAAAGCCAAAACAATATCAAGCATGGCATGACAAAGCATAGGCCACAGTCAAAAACGAGCTCTTTTTACCACATAAGCATGAACTTTCCTACTCTTTTCCAAACCAAACCAAACTATTTGCAAACCAACGTATGAAAGAGGGGGTCCAACCGATTTATTTACAAAACTAAGCAAACCAAGTAAACTAAAAAACAAAACAAAAATGAAAAAGAAGACGCTCCAAGAAAAACACAACTGTGCATGAAACAATAAAAATGAAGCGTTTGGAGGAAACCTGGCATTTATTGATGAAGGAGGGGATGCCTTGGGTATCCCCAAGCTTTGACGCTTGTAGTTCTTGGATATTTCTTGGGTGACACGCGTGGCATCCCCAAGCTTGAGCTTTAGTCCATCCTTCATCTCATTACTCATTCCTTCCATACACCTGAAAATTTCCCTTCATACAAAACTAACACAATGTTTATTAGCAACATTAGTGCACTGAAGATAAAAGGTCTTAAGGTTCAGTTCTACAACCAAATAAACTTCCATTAGAACACTATCTACTGTAGCACTTCCCTCAAAAAGTTCAATTCCCCAAAAGAACTCAAGAAGGAACCAACAAGAAGCAAATGCAGAAAATGGCAGAAATCTGTCAAAACAGACCAGAAGGTAAAGACGAATTTTTTCGAAGACCTTCTGTTGCTCAAATGAAAAAGTGTTGAACTAACGAAAGTTAGATAACAACCTGGGTCAGAAGCACAAAACTTCATGCCTCACAAATACGTTCAGAGATTTTACACGTATTTTTACGGTGAAGCACAGAAATCTGTTTCAGGACAGCAACTTTCCCAATCATTACTTCTCTCTCATTAGAGGTTACTCTTGGCACAAAAAGCAAATAAAAAGGATAAGGAGTGGTTATTACAGAGGTAATAACTTCCAAGACTCATCTAAAACTTTTGGGTTATCTCCCAATAAGTAGTTTTCTTTAACGCCTTTAAGTTAGGCATAAGAAGCAAGAAAGAACCAAGTGTTCTCAAATGAAGAATCATTAAGACCAAATTTCTTGCCCTTACCTCTCTTACTTTTATTCTTAACCTTGGGGAAAATATGATTGTTTGGTGGAGAAGATAGGTGCATGGTCCCCTTTCCCACATCTATTATTGCTCCAAGGAGTTCTAATAGGGACCTTCCAACTGTAATTTGTCCTTTTCCTGCACATTCAATGACAATGTAATCAATAGAAATCGTTTTCCCAAGGATCTTTGTAAACACCCCTTCAGCTATTCCAAGAGGTAAAATGGTAGTATTATTAGCAAGAGATATTTCTTTTCCTCCTTCAGTGAGCCCCCAAGTATTCAGAGATTTATAAATATCTTTGGGCATGAGGCAAAATTCAGGCATGATATCACAGCGAGCTTGAAAAGTTTCAGTGTTCATCTCAATCTTTACTGTAGGGAACCACTTTGATGGTTTAGAGTTTATTGGAACATAATTGTGATGCTCCCTAAGCGTATTATAGCAATTTTCCAAGCTAGTAGTTCTAGTCTCTAGGGTGTTCAACCTAGCAAATATTTTTGCAAAAGAAATATCAGCTTGGCTTGGCATGTTGTAAGTGAGGATCAATTTCTTTATAACATCAGTAGCATCATTCACATTACATTGGAGGAAATCTCCTCCCACAACATCATCTAGAGCATATCTATAGCAAAGAGCAATCCCAAGGTAAAAAATGCTAAGAAACAAGCTTTGAGTCATTTTAGGCTCAGTTTTTTTCATGTAGATCAGAGATTCTAGACCAAGCTTCCTTAAAACTTTCCTCAATTCCTTCTTTAAAAGTGAAAATCATTTCCTCGGGTGACATAGTGATTGGAGCAAGGCAAGACATAATGGCAACTTAGGATAGGAATTAATTTTTTTGTGTTTTTGAAATAAGAAAGCAAACTTGTAAAACTAGTTTTTTTGTGTTTTTGATAAAGAAACAAGCAAACAAAGCAAAAAGAAACTAAGAAAAACAAAAACAACAAAGTAAAGAGATTGGTTATGAGGGACTCCCCTTGTGAAGATGTCCTTGACTCCCTGGCAACATTGGTGAGAGCTTTAATCACTAGTTTTCTCATAACAAGTTTAATTTGGAAGATAAACAAAAGCATGAATATACTTGGAATAGCATATGCTAGTAGGTAGGTATGGTGGACTCTTTGGAATAACTTGGTTTAGGGAGTTGGATGCATGAGTGAAACTCATACTTGGTTGTGGAGGCTAGCAAAAGACTGGGAGCGTCAAACTAAGAGAGCTATAATGGCCATAATCATGCAGAGCGACAAAACATCATAAATCAAAGCATAAAGTGATACTACAAGTTGAAAACTAAATGACCATAAAGGCTAATGGTGACTTGAGATAGTCATAACATGGTGTGAGCATGCGCCAAGTCAACCCAAATAAAGCATCAAAGGAGAATACCACAATACTATGCTTTTAATATGCTAAAACAATGCATGATTCATCCAAGGCACATTAAGCAATGTCAATTGTTTATAACAAGTCATGCTACAACAAAGAATACTAAGCATAAAGCCAAAACAATATCAAGCATCGCATGACAAAGCATAAGCCACAATCAAAAACAAGCTCTCTTTACCACTTAAGCATGAGCTTTTCCTACTCTTTTCCAAACCAAACCAAACTATTTCAAAACCAATGTATGAAAGAGGGGGTCCAACAAATTTATTCAGCAAACAAAAAACCAAAACTAAAATGAAAAAGAAGACGCTCCAGGAACAACACAACTGTGCATGAAACAATAAAAATGAAGTGTTTGGAAGAAACCTAGGATTTTTGTTGATGAAGAAGGGGATGCCTTGGGCATCCCCAAGCTTTGACGCTTGTACTTCTTGGATATTTCTTGGGGTGACATGCGTGGCATCCCCAAGCTTGAGCTTTAGTCCATCATTCATCTCATTACTCATTCCTTCCATACACCTGGAATTTTTTCCTTCATACAAAACTCCACACAATCTTTATTAGCAACATTAGTGCGCTAAAGATAAATAAGTCTTAAGATTCAGTTCTAACACCAATAAACTTCCATTCGAACACTAGCTCCTGAAGCACTTCCCTCAAAAAGCTCAATTCCCCAAAAGAACTCAAAAAGGAACCAACAAGAAGCAAATGTAAATAATGGCAGAAATCTGTCAAAACAGACCAGCAGGTAAAGACGAATTTTTTCGAAGACCTTCTGTTACTCAAATCGAAAAGTGTTGAACTAACGAAAGTTAGATAACAACCTGGGGGAGAAGCACAAAAATACACGCCTCAAAAAGACGTTTTGAGATTTTACACGAATTTTTACGGTGAAGCAAAAAAATCTGTTTCGGGACAGCAACTTTCCCAATCATTACTTCTCTCTCATTACAGGTTACTCTTGGCACAAAAAGGAAATAAAAAGGATAAGAAGAGGTTACTACAGAGGTAATAATTTCCAAGACTCATCAAAAACTTTTGGGTTATCTCCCAATAAGTACTTTTCTTTAACGCCTTTAAGTTAGGCATGATAGTTTGAGAAGATGCTCACATAAGAAATATGAATTTAAGTAAAAGAGAGCATCAAGAAGCAAATTCAAAGCACATTTAAGTCTAACCCACTTCCTATGCATAGGAATATTGTAAAGAAACAAGTCATGAAAGCACAAAGCAACAAGCATAGGAAAGCAAAACAAGTGCAGGTTCAAAATTTTCAACATAAAGAGGGGAAACTTAATATTGTTGAGACACATAAAACCATGTTTCCCTCTCTCATAATAACTTTCAGTAGCATCATGAATAAAATTAACAATATAACTATCACATAAAACATTCTTATCATGAGCCACATGCATAAAAGAATTAATACTCCCCACATAAACATAGTCATTCTTATTAATTATAGTGGGAGCAAATTCAACAAAATAGCTAGCATTATTATTCTCATCACCATAATCATCAACTATAGGAGGCATATTGTAATCATAATTAATTTCCTCCTCAATAGTAGGTGATGTGAAAATATCATATTCATCATTGCAATCATCATATATTGGAGGTATAGTATCATCATAAGAAATAGCATAGTTATCTTCCAAGGTGTGTTCATTTGTAAACATATCATCATTGGAAGGAACATGGATAGCACTAATAGTACAACAATCATTAATATCATCATTTTCAAAATTGGTACCGAAGAGATTTTCAATATTAAAAGAAGTGTGCTTTTCCCAATCATGATCACTACTATAGGTAAGAGGCATAGGGACATCATCGAGTTCAGACTCATCAAAAACTATAATAGGAGCAACATGCTTAGGGGAAAATACTGTTTCCTCTCTCCTTTTACTTCTCCTCTTCTTCTTTTTCTTATTCTCTGTAGGAGGGAGAGGCTTGAAAGGAAGCTTCTCCATATACCCTGGTTCATTATTAGAGACAATAGAAGCAACTTTGGAGGATTCCTCCTTTTTATTAATAAGATCAAAACACATATTAGTCCTATCATATTTTGGTAAAATCTGATCTTCTATAATATTTTGTATGTAAGTATTTGTGTGACAATTATCAACACAATAAAGATGACAACCATGCAAGACACTATTCATATCAAAATCACCCATATCTACCAAAGAGGTTTTTCTTGATAACTCTTCACAGCCCAAAAATAATGTAAGTTCATCATGCTGATTAGGAGTGATCATGTCATCACAATACAAACCTGCAGTACTCATTGGATTAGAAGGGCTATTATTATGGCCTGAGCATGGAAAATTGAAATGACCCACTTCAAAGCAAAGTTCACAAATAAAAGGATAAAGGGCACAAACTTTATTTACCAAGATCATTTAAAGCCCTATACCACATCCTAGTTTGTTCATTCCTGTGGGTGATACAATATTCTTCTTCAATTTGATTATTCTCACGAGGTCTATGTATTCCACAAAAATTAACATGCTTATAAGAAATAGTACTTTTAGAGGTTTGAGCATGTTTATTGCTATCATTAACAACAATTTCATTTTCCATGCAGGTGTCTTTAAAAGGCTCATGATACATGTCCCACTTTTCTTTAGGAGCATTAATATGAGAAGCAAAGGTTTTAAAACAATCAATAAGAATTTGAGGATCAAGACCATATTTAGCACTAAGCCCTTGAAAATCAGCAGTTTCAGCAAAAGACTTAATGCAATCATACTCATAGTTTATACCTGGTTCTTTACCTTTGTTGTTATCCCAATCTTCAGTATTGCTTTGAATTGTTTCAAGAAGATCCCACTTAGCTTTGACCTCCTTACTCGTGAAGGATCCCTCTAAACAAGTATCTAGATAGTCCTTGTAATGTCCTGAAAGCCTTGCATAGAAATTATTAATAACAATATTCCGGGGGAGCTCATGAATGGGACATTTGAGCATTAGTGACTTCAATCTCCCCCATGCTTGGGCAATAATTTCTCCATCATGAGGATGAAAATTATAAATATAATTCCTATCTTTATGAATTTCATGAGGAGGATAAAATTTAGAGTAAAAGAGAGATTCAAGTTCCTTCCACTCCAAATGATGAGGATCATCTAGTAGCTCATACCACTCCCTTGCTTTGCCCTTAAGTGATAAAGAGAATAGCTTCCTCCTAACTTGGTTCATTGAAATACCTCCACACTTGAACAACCTGCATAATTCATGTATAAAGAGTAAATGATCAACAGGATGGACAGTTCCATCTCCAAAATAAGAGTTATTCATAACATGTTCAACAATTTTTATAGGTATATTAAAAGGGATGCTTTCAGTATGTGGATTTAAAACATCACAAGTATCATTAGAATTACCACATATGGGAGATAAAGTATCATCAGAGCAAATTTTCTTCCTTAAAACTGGGGAACTAAAAAGATCATTTTCATAAGAACCAACTTCCCCAAGCTTAAACGTTTCCATAGCATTAGTAACAAAGGTGTTCAAAAGATTCATACTAATAACATTGTTATTAGCATGCAAAGAAGGTTCCAAGGGTTTTTTAATTTTCTTTTCAAAGAATTCAAGTTCTAACTTAGGAAAAATAATAAAAAGCTCTCTAATTTTGTTGTTGTTTTCCATTAAGCCTAACTAGTGAAAACAAGAAACAAAAAGACAAAATTGCAGAATCTAAAGGAAATAACTTCGAGCACTCACACCGGAGGATGTGAGTACCTTTTACCTGACCTCCCCGGCAACGGCGCCAGAAAATAGGCGTTGGCCGTGGGAGGTTCTTCTTATTTAATCGTCCGGTGTGAATACCTTTTACCTTTCCTCCCCGGCAACGGCGCCAGAGGAAGGTATGATGAGCACAGCATCAAGTTTCCCTCAGTTATGAAACCAAGGTTTAATCGAACCAGTAGGAGCAAGGAAACACCCCAAAGGTGTTACTAGCTGAGCTTTGGTAGGCCGCACTACCGGTGCCAACAGCAACGTGGAGACCTGCACAACACAACCACAGAACTTTGTCCCCAACTTGCGACGAGGTTGTCAATCTCACCATGTTTTGCGGAAAACAAAGGATTAAACGTATAGAATGGAAAGAAGTAAAAGTTTGCAGAAAGTAAACACAAAGCAGTAAAAGTTTATAGATTGTGTGTATGAGACAAGGACCAGGATCCATAGTTCACTAGAGGTGGGTCTCCTTAAGATAGATAACATGCTGGGTGAACAAATTACAGCGGGGCAATTGACAAACATCGAGAAAGCAATACATGCATATACTAATCATCTTGACTCCTTTCAGACTTGATTGGGCATTACAACATTATACATAGACCGCCATCCAACTGCATCTATGACTAATAATCCACCTTCAGGTTATCATCCGAACCCCCTCCAGTATTAAGTTGCAAACAACAGATTATTGCTTTACGAACTGCGTGTAAAGTAAACAATACGATTGTTCTATGAACAAAGGATTGTTGTTTTCTCCCTAGTAGCAACAGCACATCTAGTACCTTAGAGATTTCTGTCACTTCCCCAGATTACCAGAGGCATGAACCCACTATCGGGTATAAATACTAACTCTTGGAGTTGCTAGCATCTACTTGGCCAAGATAGCTACTAACAACGGAAAGAATGCAAGATCAGAAACAACAAAGACATGATAGAATCAATAATCAATCTGAAATAGCATCTCAATATCCATCGGATCACCGCAAACACAACATGCAGAATTACAAATAGATGATCTTGATCATGAACGGAGCTCACAAGATCTAAACATGAAAGCACAAAGGAGGAGAACCAGCCATCTAGCTACTACATGGATCCGTAGTCCAAGGATGAACTACTCACGCATCACACCGGAGGCTTGCATGGTGATGAAGAAGGCCTCCAGGGTGAATTCCCCTCTCCAGCAGGGTGCCGGGAAGAGCTTCAGATCCCTCCCGATCTAGGGATGGAGACGACGGCTGCTACAAACTCTTTCGTGGATTTTTGATCGGGTACTTAGGGTTTTCATCCCGAGGGCATCTTATAGGCGGAAGGAGAGACCGAGGGGGTGCCAGGGCTGGCCTCACCACCCCCTGGCACGGGCCAGGCTAGGCCGGGCGGCCAGGTGGTGTGGTGCCCCCCTGGCCCCTCTCCGTCTCGTATTCTGGCACTTGACAACTTCTAGAAAAATAGGCACTTTGGCTTTTGTCCTGTCCAATTCCGAGAATATTCATTTTCTGACTTTCCTGGAACCAAAAACAGCAGAAAACAGGCAGCTAGCACTCTGGCTCTTGTTAATAGGTTAGTCCAAGAAATCATATGAAAAGCACTCCAAAGTATGGACAAAACACAATAAAGTGGATAAAACCAAGCATGGAACATCAAAAATTATTGATACATTTGCAATGTATCAACTTCCTAAACTGGAAGGAAATATTGAGTCAAATCAATAATGCCAATCAGGTGAATTCATTCCTAATTGAACCTGATGTTTTACTTAATGAGAACTTTATACTACCTAAGTCTATGCATCTTTGTATGATCAGGTTTATTGATAACACAAGCGTTGCACGAGGAGGAGGAGAGTTGCAACAAGAAGGACAAGCGCTGATTTCCAATATCATTAAGTGCGCGAGGGAGGAGCGGGAGGCATGCGCACTAGGAGGCAATGAGGAAATCACGTATGAGCAAGAGAGAGAGATGGCGCGCCAAGAATTACATGTTTGAGGTGGTCCACGACGTTTGGACTGCGTGCCAATAAGGCCGAACCCATATATGGGTCGGTATGTATCAGTTTGAGTCAAACCGAGTCAGTTTGGGCCAAGATATGGTTGTTTTTAGGCCCGTTTAGAGGGGAGGACGCCTCAGCCCTCATATAAACCTCTATAGCCGTCACAAGTTAGGGTTTAGACCATGTTAGAATATTTTGGAGTTGTTTCTTTCATAGAACCTCTGGAATTACCCTGTGTTCGAATCTATCAACTATAATTGAGTGTGATTTGTTGTTCCATTGGGAATTAGTAGATTGCATACTACCGTTCGTGGTCAGGGCTGCGTGCGCAAGAGTTTGGTGTTGTGAATATCCTACAAGGTTCGACATCTGTTGCACTGGCATTAGGGATTGAGCGGGAGAGATCATAGCTATGCACTAGTTATCTATCATCCACCATATCATTGACAAGAGCTTGCTGAGAAGATCGGGCCACCCCATATCATCTAGGTATCAGATTTCCAGTGTTGCCTCGGTAAGCATCCACAAATCCATCCATAGATTAGTTGTTTTTGTCCTATACAGAAAAAGCCACACAAAAATATTAGGGTTCATAGTTCATTGCCATAGCCTAGATAACACTATTCGTGAGTTCTAGTTGCTGATCATAATCCTTTTGTGTAGCCTTTCTTCTAAATCGGAGTCGTAGTTTTTTTTCTTGTTTTCGTCTGTTTTTGATCCGTTGTCGGAGTCCCTAGACTATTTCTAGACTGTTCGTCGTGTTCTTGAGTCTTAGATCTATTAGATCTGTTTTATTTTAGTCTGAGGTTGTAGATCCGTTTGAAAGAAGGAGAAAAAAGGCAAACCGATCAGATCTGTAGTTGTACGTGAGCTTGCTTCACGTTGAAGTAAAAAAAAGTCACAATCGTGTTAGGCTTGTTCTACGTGAGTTTCCTCACGTCAAAGCAAAAAAAAAGACGGGTCGCTTTGCTCTCGCCTGACGACAGACAAGTCAGTCCTCCAGCAAGAGTTTTTTCCCTGCCGACATCCTGCCGCGACAGTATTTTGACCCCTTTTTCTGCCATGGCAGAGACCAATTCTCATGTCAATTTTTTTTGTTTATTTTTTTTACTGAGTCCACATAGCGTACCTATCCTTGTGAGCCTTAGTAAGCCTTTCTTTGTGTCTAAAACTATCCTACGATACTAGCGTGCTTAGTGCTCTACGGGCTGCTCAGTTTAGCAATCTTGTGCCTATTTCGTTGAGACATTGCTAGCATCTCTCCTTGTGCATTGCAACACGAGTGTTCCTCCGACATACCTCACTTTATTGAGCTCATTTTCGTAGTTGCAATTGCCCCATTTATCTCCACCGTGTTTGTTTCCGTGGGTCTTTGTCATACGATCAGCACTAGGACTTGTTTGCGGTGTAGTTAGGATATCATACCTACAGCTCCACCATAAATAACCTGTGTGTCATGCGATCGTTCTCTATACCTTTGGTATTCACTTCATCACATCAGTGCATCAGTCTTTGAATTCGAATTGGTAAGCATCACTATTCACTTTGGAATGGTAAGATCTGCTTTCTTGTCAGTTTTTGAGTAATTTGTGAGTGTGCCACCAAAACAATTTTGTGTTTTTGCACTAATGTACTAATCATGACTTCTACTAGTGTTGATGTGATGCAGAAATCAGATGATGTTTACCATGACTATTTATCTATTGTGGTTGGCATGGCATATGATCCAACTACAATCAAGTGGCGATTGGAAAGTTCTGCTAAACCCGCAGAATATCAGATTTGGGAAATTGATATGGGATTTGGTTTTGCGAGATGTCGTACTTTCGATAGCAAGTTTAATGGGCATATATAATACATTCTTGCTCACCGACGTGTGGATGAAGATGTAGCTCGTTGGTGGAAGGACGCAAGGATTGTGTATGGTGTCATGGGTAAAAAAATCCTTTGGGAAGATTTCAAGCAATTTCTACGTTCTATGTTTTTGAACAACTACAAATGGCCTATTCCAGAAATTTTGAGAGTGGACACTAATGAGACATGTGAGTTGTCTACTAACGTAATCATGTCTACTCCTAGTGTTGTATCTTGTGATGTACAGGTTGATTTTGAAGAAAGGGAGCCGCCTATTTTACAACCTGCATCACACGATCTGGTATTGTCACTTGAGGAGGATATCGTGGTACCTACTACAGCTGAGAAGACTGTTGATGACATTGGTACTGTTTTGGCGATTCAGCCAACATGTGTGACATATTGTGAGTTTATTCCTTTAATGAAGCCTCCTTGTGAGTTTCCTTGCACTAATGTTATAGCACCATGTGATAGTTTACCAAATTCGAATTTTGATCATGTGGTACTGATTACACATAAGGAAATACTTGCTCGAATACCTCCTACTGATATTGTGTATTCCATCATGCTAAATGAACCTATGAATATGAGTAGTGCTGTGGATAAGATTTCTGAAATTTCATTCTGAATTCTAGCACATATTCTCCTTGTTTCACTTTCAATCTAATTGGTGAATATAGCATGCATGGATTTTTTCTTGTGGATCACATATGCATTACTTGTGATAGAATCGCTGAACTGAAACATGCTGTTTTCAGCCATCCATGTTGTGTGTCGACGACTTTGTGTTGTGGGATATATGCTAAAATTCGTGAGAATATGAAACTAAAGTCAGATCTAGTTGATATAATGCATCCAACACAAGTACTTTTACCTATGTTGGATCGTTGTAATCTTGCTAGAATAGAACCCAAGTTTTCATATTCGTTGTGTTTGTCCCGAAATTTGTTGTCTAGTTGTGCTAATGCTTTATACTTCACTTATATTTGCAAATTGAGTTGCATTTTACATACTAGACAACATGATCATGTTCATAATAATCAGAGTAGCGCAGTTGAAGCATGTCATGATTCGATTTGGTTTTCAAACATATTGAATTGGTTTGATCTTGTTCACAAATTTGATCATATATCTTCTTTGAGAAAACTGAATTTAATATTGAAGAACATGACTATCTATTTAGTTGTTTTTCACCATGATCATGATTCTTTGTACTTCACTTATACCTGCAATTTAAGTTGCTTGATGTATACTGGACATACTTTTCATGTGAACAACAATAATACAACATGTTATATATATATACTTTACGTACACGTTGTTCTTTTTGTTTCTCCCACTTTCAGCTTACCTAAAGCCGAGGACGGCTTTTCATGAAGAAAGGGAGGATGATGAGGTTATATACAGGGATTATGATGATTCTGACTGCCTGAACTAGAAGGAAATATTGAGTCAAATCAATAATGACTATCAGGTGAATTCATTCTTAATTGAACCTGATGTTTTACTTAATGAGAACTTTATACTACCTAAATCTATGCATCTTTGTATGATCAGGTTTATTGATAACACAAGTGTTGCGCGAGGAGGAGAGTTGCAGCAAGAAGGACAAGTGCTGAATTCCAATATCAACAAGTGCGCGAGGGAGGAGCGGGAGGCATGCGCACTAGGAGGCAATGAGGAAATCACGTATGAGCAAGAGAGAGATGGCGCACCAAGAATTACATGTTTGAGGTGTTCCACGATGTTTGGACTACGTGCCAATAAGGCCAATCCCATATATGGGTCTGTATGTATTAGTTTGAGTCGAACCGAGTCAGTTTGGGCCAAGATATGGCTGTTTTTAGGCCCGTTTAGAGGGGAGGACGCCCCAGCCCTCATATAAACCTCCGTAGCGGTCACAAGTTAGGGTTTAGACCATGTTAAAATATTTTGGAGTTGTTTCTTTCATAGAACCTCTGGAATTACCCTGTGTTCGAATCTATCAACTATAATTGAGCATGATCTGTTGTTCCATTGGGAATTAGTAGATTGCATACTACCGTTCGTGGTCACGGCTGCGTGCGTAAGAGTGTGGTGTTGTGAATATCCTACAAGGTTTGAGATCTGTTGCACTAGCATCAGGGATCGAGCGGGAGAGATCATAGCTACACACTAGTTATCTATCATCCACCATATCATCGACAAGAGCTTGCTGAGAAGATCGGCCACCCCATATCATGATCATAATATGATCATGCATAGAGAGAGATGAACAAATAGCTACCGGTAGAACCCTTAGCCTTGAGGAAGAACAACTCCCTCATCATCATGGGAATCAGCAATGGTAATGGAGATGGTGGTGGAGAATGATGGAGATGCCTCCGGGGGCACTTCCCCATCCCGGCAGGGTAAGAATTTCTGTCCCCCGAATCTCCCCTTCGGTGGCGGCAGCGCAGCGGAACTTTTCGTGGATATCTGATTGACGATCCAGGGTTTTTGCATCGGGAGGAATTTATAGGCGAAGGAGGCAAGGTCAGTGGCTGGCCAGGGGGCCCACACCATGCCCTGGCGTGGCCTAGGTGGACCTGCGCCCAGGGGTGGTGTGGCCACCCTGTGGCCCGTCTCCGTCTCGTCTTCTGGCTCTGTGAGTCTTCCGGTAAAATATCGACTTTGGCTTTTATCTGGTCCAGTTCCGAGAATATTCATTTTCTGACTTTCCTGGAACCAAAAACAGCAGAAAGCAGGCAACTGGCACTATGGCATCTTGTTAATAGGTTAGTCCAAAAAAGTGGATGAAAAGTACTCCAAAGTTGGAACAAAACATAAGAAAGTAGATAAAACCAAGCATGGAACATCAAAAATTATGGATACGTTAGCAACGTATAACCCATAAAATCATCGGAGTGGCACTTACCACACCTATTCCGACACCTGCAGATCTTACACTTGCGGAGTTGGAGGACAGGGCCTAGGCCCTAGAAGCACATTGCCAAGTACTCCTTGATGAAGCAACTCATATCCTCAAGGAGAAGCAGCGCATCGCAACTGCGGGGTAGCCTAATTCCCTGCAGCATCAGAAGACGCGGAATGGCCCTGAGTTGGCTAATACAAATACAGAAGTTCACAAGACCCTTTTTGAAGGAGACATAGCTGCTAGAAAACCTTGGTTTGATAGCAAGGGAAACTGGGTGTATGGCACGCCTGTAGAAAACGCTGCTGTGGCCCGGGATATCCTGGCAAATAATCCAAGCCCAGATCAGGTCTGGCTAAGTGTGAAGCTACTCACCAAGGGCCTAGAGCAACAGAAGGTCGCCATTTTTGCCAGCGGAAAGCTGGTCTCCAAATCCAATCAATGACGCTCAGACACTAGTCGTCATCAAGATGTAAGGCCCTGATGGGAGCCGGAATGACGCTACTGTTCTGACCCTCGGGAAGACAATTATTCAATAATCGGATCTTCAGGACAGCAGCATAGACCCGCACGAAGCTGGAGCAACGTCGCCCCACCTGCAAAGTGAGACGATGTTGTAGCGATGGTCCAGCAGCAACCTCCCCAATGGCAGTCGGATAACCGCAGGGATGATGAAGAAGCTCAACCTCGGGAGCAGGACTGGCAAAGAATGCCCCCTCCTAAACATACAAGCCGTCCGGCTGAGCCAGGTCACCATGTCGGCAATGACGGACGAAGGAACGACGAACACCGCGCTAGATCAATCCAGCATGGTGGCCGTCATCACGAAGCTCCAGCTTGAGGAAACAACACACCGACACCACCCTGTCCACGAAGAAGCTCCCATAACGGCTCGCATGGAGGCCAAGGAGGGAACCGAGGTGGAGGAAGTGGTGGAGGAAACATAAACTCGGCTCCACGACGTTGTAGCCACAGCGAACATCCGAGACGGTGATGTCTGCAAGTGCACAGATCGTTTGTAGCTAGTTTTGAAGTATAGATATCGATCCCACAGGGAGCCCAAAGGTAAGTGTTTATGATGAAGTCTCTGTCACACTCAAAGTTGTCACAGGTCTTCGAGTGAATTAAATGCAAGTGTGGAAATTAGAATGTAAACTTCAGGAATAAAAAGTATAAAAGTAAAGAACGATTCAATTGTTTGTGGTTTTCTACAGATGATAAACAAGGCGTAGGGAGATACAGTTCATGGTGATAGTGACTGTGCTAGGTGGACGAATGATGAGTGTAACAATTATAATCTTATAAGTATATGCGTAGGTGAGCAACCCATCATTAGCCGGAATTCCTCTTGGTAGATTTCATCCCAACTTCAATAATCCTACTAGTCTGTTACCAAAACCATGGCCAGTTACTAGACGATTAAGATCCTTCATGTTGCTTAGCAATTAAGCTCCTTGGATTGGACTAATGCAATAAGCACAGTGATTCTCGTGATCCTCGAGTCAAACTAGTTTCCCATTAATATCCCCGTGTCACTCGGGGGTCGCCGGTCTGCTCGCAAACACGATCCTATCTATGTAGAACAAAGCATCATGTTGTCTGGGCCCTTAATTGGACAACAAGCATTAGGCATTCCACAGATAGTCAAGCACACATAATATAATAATTAAAATCAATCACAAACTAATGGAAAATATATGGAGGCACGTCACATCTCACCAATCCCTTACATCTCACATGCTCAAGGAACTTACTCACACATGAGAGAAGAAAGCATCGTCGATATAATTAAATAAAGGGAGTTCTTCTTGATATTACCATGGAGATCCACAATAAGAATGGAAAAGTAATCCAACACAATTCAAGATAGGAAGAAACAATCTCAAACCCTAATCTTGTAAACTGAAGATCTCTCTCTCACGTACAAGTAATGTCTATGATGGTGTGATGGCTAGGAGGACGAAGATCGTGGAGCAAGATGAAGAACATCTTCCCCTTCTTCTTCGGATCTCTTCTCTCCTCTTTGGATGGGATGGCCACTATTGTGTTATGATTTCGCGTCCCTTCTCTTCAGGAAAATTGTCCTTTTTGACAAGACGAAGGCGGGGGAAATTATATGGCGGGAACTATACGGCCGGAAAAATATTCCCGTCGTATAGTTGCTCGTTAAAGGTTCTGTATGCCTCCCCTGATTGCTTCCGAAAAGAGAATTTCTTGTTTTCGCCTGAATATTGTGTTTCCCTTGTCAAAACCCTCTGTTGATGTTCAGAACCTGAAACACACATTAAAAACCAATTTTTCTTCGCTACCGAAGTACTAGCGTTAGGTAAAGCTAGAAAATGATCAAATCTAGAAGAAAACCATCAATAAAAACCATCAAAAATATGTTGAATCTCACAACTATCAACTCCCCCAAGCTTAGAGGTTGCTCGCCCACGAGTGACAAGAAAATAAGGAAGATTAGCGGAGATTTGAGACTGAAATAAAAGACCTTACAAGCTCGAATTGGTGTCAAATTCTTTTCTTCACAACTCCTGCCATCTTAAACATGATCATACAAGTATTCACAAGATTGCACTGAGTCCACTTCCTAACCACGTATATCTTGCTAGCAAATAAATCATATGCCTGAGCAAGTATCAAAAGTTTAGCTAAGAAAGTGAAACGCATTCTTTTGGTGTCTCTCTTTGTTGAGAAATGAAAACTTTTTGCTCTTGTTTCTTTAATCAATGAAGAGTACTCAAGTTGGCACCAAAAACATTCAATTTAAGAAAAACTTATCTATCCCCATGTCGAAATTTCTAGACTCTCAAAGCACCTTTTTCTATTCCTTGTTTTTCAAAAACTTCAACCCTTTCATAGAGAAATCATGCCACTATTTTTAACATGTTAACTGGGACTGTGTTACGCACTCGTGACCATGCCAATAGATAATCGTTGAGCAATAGTGGGTCAGAGGAGTACTACAGCTTCACTTGGAACGTGAAACCACGAGGAGACTAAAATTTTACCCGTCATAGCATTGCATCTACAGACGCTTACATAACTCAATAGCCGAAATCAAGTTGTTTCCCACATTTAGACCGTTCGTTGGCTAGCGGAGTTAATAGTTCCCCATGGAGCACGACAATGTTGTAATGACACACGTAAAGCAATATCTTACTATAATTATTAGAAAAAGAAGTGGCATAATCTCTACTACTTCGAAGCATCCATTTTATCAGACAATTTCAGTCAGGAGTGCTATCGAGTCTATTTACATTAAGCTCATATGGGGTTGAGTAGTTCTAAAATCAAATTCTTTGGGATAAACATGGACTCAAGTCATCTTTTGGATGCTTTTTCTTGTTGTAAAAATGTCGGAAATATTTTTAACCAAGTTCATTGCTCATTATTTCGAAGCTAAAAAGGAGACACTGGGAAAGGAGTAGAATTTATAGGATAACAAGCTAAGTGGGGAGTGGCTCAAGTGCAAGTGAGTAAATAATTGTAGGGTCAATTTAAAGTTGCAGAAAAGGTGATGAAAGGAATGTGATACCTCCTCTTGCTTGCTTCGTTCTCGTACTTGAGTCGGGCCCCCTCTATATTTCCCTATTGCCAAGTCACCTGGAATTGAGAAATCTTCGAGGGAAACAAAGAAACAAATTTGCAATAAGAGTTACAACTAATTTTTGTGTGTTTTGGTTTAGGAATGCAAACTGAAAGTAAACATGCAATTTTGAAGAAGTAAAATTAATCAAAAGAAGAAATAAAAATATGAATGCAAGGTTTAGAGGTTTTCAATCCTCCCCCAAGCTTAGGCTATTGCCAGGCTCAGTTGTTGCCGTTGTTCAACGGCGGGTGCGGATACTACTGTTAGCAGTCGAGAAGTGGGTCATGAAGTGACTGAAGTTGTGAGTTAATGCACTAACATACTCATTCACTCCTTCTAGCGTGTGGTCAATCTCCCCAACACGCTGGTTGAGCTGCAGAAACTCTTGATATGGGACATTGTTGAACCCATGTTGCTGCTGATTGGGCCATGGGTCCCAGGATCCCCCTTGTTGCTACTGTTGTCCCTCCCAAGCAGGGTTGTATTCCTGCTCTTGGTCATCCTGCTGCTCTCCTTCTTCATCTTCTTCTTGATCAGGTTGGAATTCAGCCATGATCTCCACCACTTGATCCTTTGTGAGGATCCAGTTGTCCTTCGCCACAATCGAGAAGGCTTGTGGACAGGGCAACGGAACCTGCTCAACCTGTGCATCACCAAGATAACAAAACTGATATGCTTGGAGCCTCTTATCAGCTTGGTACACACCGAGTAAACCACAAGCAGTTAAATATTTGATATCCATAAGTTTGGAGCCATCAACAGGTTGCATAACAGGTAATGAAATTTCCAATGCTAGGACAAGGTGGGTTACCAATCCACTAATGCGAATGTCACTTTTGTTTTTATTGCTCTGGTGGCAAAGGTGCTGGAGGAGTAGAGCCGCAGGACTAGGGCTTTACGGTGCATAGGGGAAGAGTGCCTTGGTGATCACGGCTATATCCGCATTGGCCATGTAACTGATATCTCCTCTTCCCAACAGTGTATTGTCAAGGAACAAGGCGAAGTAGCGAATTGTTGGGTTCTGAATGGTGGACATCTTCTTCTGGTAGAAGTCCTTGCCACCGTTAACAGAAATAACCTCCCAAGTTTCTCCACTTGAGACACTATATAAGTTTTCAATAGTTAACTCCCCACCATGAGGGAAGCCAAAAGCATCACAAAATTGTTGGAAAGTTATTTCATATGGCTGCTGGTTTATGGTGAAGCTTACCATGCACGCATTACCTTTCTCCTTGTGGTCATCGTAGAAAGAGGCGAGGAACTCATAGGTGAGGTCGGTGTAGGTATTGTGGCCTATGTAGGCGAGTAGTGATAGCCCTTCATTTTCACACATGAGGTCGAAGTCCGCCTTCAACCCTGCCGCGGTGAGGAAACTATCATCGGTCCAGCGTGTGGGCATCACCCTCGATGAAAGCATGGCCAACTTGCTATTGAGATCGGCCCGGAGCCCCGAGATCTCACCACGTTGGCCCTTGCTCTTGCTAAAAATGCTACCAATTTTGTTCATCTTCATGCACTGAAAATTTTCACCATGAAACCTTAGGCATACAGTTTCTACATGATATACGAATGATTCTACGTGGAAAATTTTAATCCTAACGCGAAAAATCAAAAGGAAAAACAAAATAAGCTTGAGTTCATCAACTAGATCAATGTGAGAGTTTCAACCATGGAATTCTAAAAATAAAGCATGGATAGGGAGAGAAATAAAACGATCTGTTGATTCCCCAACTCAAACAAACAAAATCCGTGAAGAATCAAGAATTCTAGGTGGGTGTTGAGGGGTTTGGAGAGAGAATATGAGAGAAAAAGTGAGGAGGAGGAAGAACCCTAGCCGCCCCGGTCCGATTAAGTGGTCGCGCCAAACTATACGGCCGCAACTATACATGCGAGATAAGTAGTTCCCGCCGTATAGTTGTGGAGGCATCGACAATTAGGGTTTATTTATGCCAGATCATAGCTATACAAGCACAACTATACGGCCGGATCAAAATGGTCTTGCCATATAGTTGGTAGTCAAACTTTCTGTGTCCTCGAGATAAATTTTCTTAGACAGGCATCGATAACTATACGGCCGGATCAAAAATGGTCCCATCGTATAGTTGGTCGTTAAACCTTCAGTATCCTGGGAATAAAAATTTACAAAGGCAACGATAACTATACGTCCGGAACTATACGGCTGAAATATTTATTCCTGCCGTATAGTTGGTCGTTAAACCTTTTGTACCAAGTTTTTTCGCCCAAAATTTTAAGAGATTCACATTTTAATCTATACAAAAAGATTAAGCTAGTTCTTGTAGGTAAAACTCAAACTTTTATTTTTATACTTATTCTACGCTTGTTCAATCGATATTTCTACTACCTTTTGACAGCCGCATCCTTACGGGCATGCTTCCGCAAGAATGTCTGTGAAAAAGTTGTAGGAATGCGATGAACATTTTATTCTTTAATTTATTTATTAATGTGATGGGTTGACTCCCATTAAGCATTTTATTAAGAATGGTGATGTCTGCAAGTGCACAGATCGTTTGTAGTTAGTTTCGAAGTATAGATATTGATCCCATAGGGAGCCCAAAAGGTAAGTGTTTATGAATGAAGTCTCTATCGCACTTAAAGTTGTCACAGGTCTTCGAGTGAATTGACAACAAGTGTGGAAATAAGAATGAAACTTGGATTAAATTGGATGTATTTACATAAAACAAAAATGTAAACTTCAGGAATAAAAAAGCATAAAAGTAAAGAACGATTCGATTGTTTGTGGTTTTCTAAAGTTGATAAAGAAGGCGCGGGGAGATACAGTTCATGGTGATAGTGACTATGCCAGGTGGACGAATGATGAATGTAACACTTATAATCTTATAAATATATGTGTAGGCGAGCAACCCATAATTAGCCAAAACTCCTCTTCGTAGATTTCATACCAACTTCAATAATCCTACTAGCCTGTTACCAAGACCATGGTCAGTCACTAGACGATTAAGATCCTTCAGGTTGCTTAGCAATTAAGATCCTTGAATCGGACTAATGCAATAAGAAGAGTGGTTCCTCGTGATCCTTGAGTCAAACTAGTTTCCCATTGATATCCCCGTGTCACTCGGGGGTCGCGGTCTTCTAGCGAACAAGATCGTATCGACGTAGAACAAAGCATCATGTTGTCTGGGCCCTTAATTGGACAACAAGCATTAGGCATCCCACGGATAGTTAAGCACACATATTATAATAATTAAAATCAATCACAAACTAATGGAAAATATATGGAGGCACATCACATCTCACCAATCCCTTACATCTCCCATGCCCAAGGAACTTACTGACACATGAGAGAAGAAAACATCATCGATATAACTAAATAAAGGGAGTTCTTCTCGATATTACCATGTAGATCCACAATAAGAATAGAAAAGCAATCCAACACAATTCAAGAAAGGAAGACACAATCTCAAACCCTAATCTTGCAAAGTGAAGATCTCTCTCTCTCTCAAGTACAAGTAATGGCTATGAGGGTGTGATGACAAGGAGGTCGAAGATCGTGGAGCGAGATGATGAACGTGTTCCCCTTCTTCTCCGGATCTCTTCTTTCTCCTCTCGAGATGGGATGGCGGCTGTTGTGTTATGAATTCGCATCTGGCCTCTTCAGAAAAGTTGTCCCTTTTGACAAGACGGAGGCAGCGGAAACTGTACGGCCAAAAAAATATTCCCGCCGTGTAGTTGCTCGTCAAAGCTTGTATACACCTCCCTTGATTGCTTCCAAAAAGAGACTTGTTTTCGCCTGAATATTGTGTTCCTCTTGTTAAAACATTTTGTTGATTTTCAGAACCTGAAACACACATTAAAAACAAAGTTTTCATTGCTACCAAAGTATTGGCGATAGGTAATGCTAGAAAATGATCAAATCCAGAAGAAAACCATCAATAAAAAACATCAAAAATATGTCGATTCTCACAGCTATCAAATGGTTGAATAATCCAACCCCTTCGAATTCTTACCTTGGGTTGCCCCTTATCAAAGGTGATGGGGATATGCCGAATGGGGTATGCTCAGCAGGACGTTCCGATTGGGCCAAAGGTCTCGCGAGTGGGCCTGCAGGACGACGTCTAGGATGTGACTAAGGAGAAGGCCTAGCGACTGGAGACTGGAGGCCTAGAAGCGTACTCGAAGCCCAGTCGGATTAGGTTAGAGCCTCCGAATCCATATCTTGTTCGGTTGTAAACTGTAAACCCTAGCGAGGTGCCTCATATATAAACCTCCCTAGGGTATCCTGAGGACTTACCTTCCATCATACACCCCTTCAAGCGACTCGCTGCTTAGACACTAAGCTCGCCACCCCTGTAACTCGCTCTCCATCAATATAATCTAGCAGGAGTAGGTATTTACCCTCCAGGGGGACGAACCTGGGTAAACCATGTGCATCCGCCCCCATCTCGCACCGTAGATGGCCGCCAGCTCTCGCTCCAAATCCAATCAATCGCTGCCAGTAGCAGCGACTGCTGTGGCCATTTCCATGACAGTGGCGCCCACCGTGGGGCCCAGCCGGACTAGCCTGAGTTCTGCGGCGAGACCCTACTCGTTGATCGCCACCGGTCGCATGATCGCCATCGGCGGGATCTTATAGATCCTGCCCAGTAGCTACATCCCGGTGTCGCGTCCGATCACCCACAGCGCGATAATGCCGGTCGACTCCATTAACCTCTTCGTCGGCTTCACCGGCGCGGTCAACCCAGCGACAACGATGATCGTCGGCGGATCGCTGCCGCACCGTGATCTGCTCTCAGAGGAGCAGGTCAGCTCCATCAGGAGCCTCGCCACCAAGTACGACCCGGCCGCTAGTAGCGCGGCTGGGACCAACGCTGACACGGACAACGCGGCCCTCCACAATGACGCTGACTCCGCGACCCCTGCCTCGGTCGACAGATCTATCACCGCAGCGTCACGGGAGGACTCCATCACGTGGGTCTCCAACCCTGAGGACTTCGAGGACTCCTCCATCCTTAGGATCTTCGACTCCGACTCCGGCTCGGAGTACCCCGAGGACTTCCGCGCCAGATCCAATCGCTTCAACGCGACCAACATGGCGGCAACACGGTCGCTCCGCCAGATCCATTCTCCACGCCGATCTCGCCAACTACCACAGCCACAGAGGTGGAGGAAGCCCACCTGTGACTCACAGAGGCGTAGCGCAATGAGCTCACCGAGCGCGAGAGATTCCGCCTCGAGCGGGGAAACGGCGCGGGAGCTATCGCTCTACCACTAGCGCCGCATTAGGACCTGCCTGAACTCCAACGTCCAAAGCCACGTCCTAAACTTCAACGACGAAAGCGACCCCACACGCGCGGCTACGCGCGAGTACTACGAGAACACGCCACCAGGTGAAAGCAACCGACCACCACCTGGCGCACCGACGACTGGAGCCCCACCACCACCCATTGGTCACACGCCTCCATTGGACCTGTCGTGGATCATAATCTCTCCATTGGCGCGTGACGCCAACGGACTCCCACTCTACTCCACCCTGATGGACAACGTCGTCGCGACCGATGCCGCAGTCGCCAACCTCGACATCCAGGGAGAAGGCACGCTGCAGATCAAGTACGCCAAGGCTCTACTCGCTAGGGCCATCGAGCAATAAGCCGCGGGGGTCGACCCATGGGGGCGGATGTATTCCCGCTCCTCGGCAAGCAGGGCAGCCTCAAGCGGTCACCCCACCATCGCCAACACCGTGACATGCCCACCACCGCAGCCCCTGGCGAACCAGCCACGGCCCACCAACCCCGCGCTCACCAACAACGAATCGCGACCGGTGAACAACACGGTCGCCGCTAATGGGCAGCCCATCGACGCCCGCACGCACATCGTCAACAACCAGGCCTAGCGGGTGCGCGAGCCCAATGACTTGAGGCACACCCTCAGTAACAGTGACGACCCCGAACCCAGGAGCTAGCTCAGCCGAGTCGGCCCCCAGTGCTTCAGGCCTATCATCCGAGGGGAAAGTACCCTGCCAACTTCAAGGCACCCAAGGAGATCGAAAAGTATGACCCAACATAGGATCCAGCGGTCTGGCAGGACACATACCTCATGGTGATGGGAATCGCTGGACACACCGACCAACTCACCGCTCGCTACCTCCCCCTGATGATGGAGGCTGCGACCCGACAATGGATCAACACTATCCCCGCCGACAGCATCGACTCTGTAACATCCCAAAACTTCAATCCAATCTTATCAAGATCAAATCAATCAAAAATGGGATTAATAAAAAACTTTTCCAAAGCTAATATGAAAGCATTCATATATGTGTGCATTTAAATTAGGAGTTGTTTGAATTGCCATGATTGAATGATCCAATGCTTGTAAAATGTTTCTTAGGTGATTTAAACGTCATATGCATCATTCCCAAACTTTTCCTAAAGAAAATCAAATCAAAAAGAATTAAAAATGAGGAATGGTCATTTTGGCAAATTTAATTCTCATGCCTACTTTGGCTATTCCTAGTACTCAAATTTTAACAGAAACAATTCTTGATCTTGGTACCCCTTGCTAGTACACATAATGAGGTACCAAGGCCCACCTTTTGATCTACTAAAAACATTCTGTAAACTAATTTAAATGGCAGTTTAAAATTGAATCTAATGCATATGCATAGATCACCCCCATTTCAAAACCCATCCATTTGAGCTCCACTTTTAAAACCCTTACAACCACAGACTGCCTAGCACTAGGGAAGAACACCCAAAAATTTTGAACTCAAAATTCAAAACTTTCTTTCATGCGGCCATTTAATCAGACACTTGGCATGCATAATCTCTCCTCTAATCCTAGATCACTGTTTACTACATGGTTTTGCCCCAGTTGATCCCCATTTAATCCCCTTGTCCCCTCTTGATCTAACCAGAGCCTAACCAGCATCTCCCCTACCCCCTAGCTGCACTGCCATGCCATGCCGAGCACCACCTCGCCGGCCGACAGTGCACTCGCAGAAGTAGCCCTCTCCAGCCTCTCTCCTTATGTCTAGCAGCTTGCTTATGGTCCACCTCCACCGCCCAAACAGCCCCAGGCCAGAGATAGAGGGCAGAGCGGCCAGGAACCGCCGCGCCCGGAGCTGGTCGACCATGCCGACGCCGCCCCCAGAGCACGCCCTGTCCCCGCTCGCATAGACCACCCCTTGGCACCAGCCCGCACCCACCGCTCCGCCTCGACCTAGAGAACATCCCAGACATCCCCATTCGCCGCCCAAAGCCTCACAGCCACCGCTCGCCGTGGACACCGTCGCCTCTACCGCACAGAGCGGCACCTCGCCCCGACCGCGTACCACCGCCCCTACGGCCGCATTTAAGCTCTAGAGCACCGCCAGGGAACCGCCCATCGATCGCCACCCCCAGCCATGCCTCTACCTCGCCGTAGCCATGTCGCCACCGTCGACCGCCCATCCCGCTCGGTCTCACTGTCGAGCCTATAAAAGGAGCCCTCCCCAGCCTCTCTTCTCCACACCATTCCACTCCCCTCACCTCTCTGAACCTCACCCACCTCTAGCCAGAGCAAGTGGAGCAGCAGCTCGCCGGAATTGGAGCCGGAGCCACCGCCTCGAGAGGAGAAGGGTGCCGTTGACTGTGACCGCCCCAAGCTCCACGCGACCATGCCTCACCTCGCCGTCGTCTTCCACGTCGTTTGCCCGCCTCGCCGACCCCGCTAGAGCCCTGGTACGCCCCCAGCAGACCCCCACCGAGCCGCCAGGGTTCGCGCTCGCCGGCGACCTGTTTGTCGTCGACGACGACCCTCAGCCGTAGGTTCCTATTCTAATCGCACGGCCCACAGAGCGCGTACAGTTTCGCGTTTTAAGTGTCGCTGACACGCGGGACCCCCCTGTCAGCTGAGCCCTGCACGGCGGAGCGCCACTAGGCCGGCCCATTCCTTTTCCCGCGCTAGCTCACTGATTCAAATCTGGATTTTTCTTTTTTAGTTAAATCTAGTTTCTGTCTAGTATTTCAAAAATCAATTCTGTGAGTTTTACAACTCCAAATTGCATGAAACCAATTTTGTCTGAAAGGTATTAAGATGATCTATCCAAGACCGTTGGATTTAATTCAATTAGAGTTATAGATCTCTTCTAATAAAAATAAGAAGACAGAAGCTTTTGCAACTTGCAACATTTTTATAAAATTAACCAAGTTAGCTTTTGAGTTGATTCCAACTCTCAAAATCCACATTTCACCATATCTATCCAAATATGTAATAATATTAAGGTTTACAGGTAGTGACTTTGGACTAGTACCAAAATAATGCTATATAGGCATTTCTAGTCACTTTAAATCATTAAATGATGAACTTAAACCAAAGTAATATTGATCCAACCCTTAAATCTCATTCCCACATGTTAGAATATGTGGTGAGGACATGTGTCCACATGAGCCCATATTTTGGTGGTGAATATTAAATTTTAGTTAATTTTTTAATGAGTAGAAATTACTTTTCTAAAATAAAAAGAAGGAAATTTTTGATTTAAACTTGTGATGCTTGTGATGATAATAGATCATCAATTGTGTGTCTTAGAATGCTATCTAGCCTAGTTAAGTATTGTTTGGTGATTGTGCACTCCCTATGTATTTATAGACGATAGTACCGACCAAGCTTTCGAGGAGGAGGAGTTCTACCAAGAAGAAGAATAAAACTTCAACCACTGCACCAACCAAGGCAAGCCACCATTAACAATGCCAGCTACTATTAGCAAGCTAGCACTATCCAAGATTAACCCTTGCAAGTTAGCACTTGCAAGTGTAGTACTTAGCAAACTAGAACCAAACTAGATGGTTTAACAAAGATGCCTTAAGCATACTTTGATCACACCCTCCCTTATTTAACTAATAGTAACCCAAGTCCTAGTTACAAGTTTTACCCTTCCTAGGTTATACAAAGTTCTTTACTGGTTTTGAAGGTAGCATAAAAAGTATAAAACTTGACCTATTTAGAAACCTTTAGATGTCATTCTATGGCATGAGATTGAACCCATCTTTACCACCTTAGTGAACACTCTTAACTTAGTAGTTTAGAGTAGATCAAAAACTTGAGTCACTTTAGATGGGAACACTTGGTGAAAATGAATTATGAAAACCTTGGAATGATGAGTCATTCTATTGAGATGTTTTGACATGTGTTGAGAAACACAAAGGATTGATGTTGATGAAAATGTTGAGGCATGAGCCTTAACCCTTTTATAAAACTGATGGTTGGATTCGGATGCGATACCATTCCAAATTTACCGTACAACCACATTACCTGAATTGGGTAAGGCTTAGCTAGAAATTTATATGCATTAGTATTAGTTCCCTCACGGGAAAGGTTTGAGCTGAGGCTACCTCTCAATGTTGTCCACCTATGCAGTGCCCAAGATGACTGATGGTCATGGTTGGGAGGCCATGCTCATAGGAGAGGTGCTTATACTAGGGTGTGTAAAGGGAAGGTTATGTTTGATTATCTGCATACTAAGTATGATGATTCAGGGTTATCCCTGACAGATGTATCGAATCTTGTGGTGAAAGTGTACCACCTCTACAGAGTGTCAAACTATTCGAATAGCCGCATCTGCGGTTATGGACAGTTGGAATGGCCATACTGTTTCGTTGTTAGCTGTTTTCTAAAGACTTTGAAAAGAATGATGAACCTTGACTTGACCACAACAGGGTTGTGTTTATGAAAATAGTTTCCCCAACTTAAGTGATTTTAGAGTTTTATCTTATCTTTCTTTGCTTCAGAACTTAGTTTAGGTTTTAAACTTAACTTAATTAGTTAAGCATAGAGTTAGCACTTTAACTTAGATTCATACTACTTGTTAGTGGTAGTTTGCGAAATGAGTTTCAGAGTAAAAGGGAATTAAATAATATGTATTTAATATTATTTAGTTGAATTATTATTAAATATATTATTTATTTAGTAAATAATGGCAGCCCACCTTAACTGGGCCCCTCCCAGAGGGAAATCCCACTAGGTGGTCGGCCAGGCCTCCAAGATGGGCCCTAAGAGGCCCATGTGCCTGTGAAACCCTAGGGCTAGGGTTTGGGGCGCCCTAGGGCTGCTCCCTCCCTCCCTTGGCCACCAGCTAGGTGCCTTGGGGAAGGGTAAAGCTTGCACCCTCCCCCTTATATAAAGCCCCCCTTGGAGGAGGAGAGACACACCAAGTGATGGGTTCGCAGCATAGAAAACAAAAAAATCCTACGGTGGGAACTATACGCCAAGATCTATCTACTAGATACAAGCAACGGGTGGATATACATCCATAGAAAACTTACCCTCGAAGACAACAAAGCTTTTTTAACGAGTTGGAACTCGTGGATGATGTAGTCGTACACTTGCCGGTCTCAAGATCGTGATGAAGTCCATCAGGTCCGGTTCCAGCACGTCCATCAGCTCCAGCTCCAGCAAGTCCAGCACCACAAAGCAGCGGTGCATCCGTGATCGCACACACGTCCGGTACCCCGACAACCTCTGTCCCTCGCTCCAGCAAAGTAGCGGAAGCAGTAACTCCTTTCCAGATAAAGCCACCGGGAACATGTATCTCGCTAATCCGAGACAATGGGGAATAACTAGAGGGGAAGATAGATCCTTCACGATGAGGTGTGTGTTGTGAGTAGGAGAGGGGGGCCTTTTATAGGGGAGAGGGGGGCACCCAAGGGCCATGGCGTGGCAGCCATGGTAGTGCCCCCACCTCTTCCACATTCATGTGGGTGGAGCTCCTACTCCCATAAAAAGCCTCCACTCAAAATTCCACTCACATATGCATTAAATTTCCACCAAATTTAATGCAAGCTCTCATTAAATAAAACTATTTTATTTATTTTATTCAGAGTTTTGTTAATTACTTTAATTAACAAACATTCACATAAAACCCCCTGCAACATTTCAATATCACATGCAGAACCGGTTTCAGCAATTTCACCCGAAATAATTCTGGTTTCCATCGAAATGATTCCAACGCTTTATTAAATCTTTATCTGAAACATATTTGCTCCAAATGGTGTCGGTATCCATTAAGTGTGTCACCCTACTGTTCGTGCATAATGCAGACATGATCGAGACCCCTCTCCGATCAATAATCAGCAGCGGGACCTGGAGATCCGTACTGACTCCCACACATTCAACAATGACTCTTGTGATTGTGTGAACCTTTAACGCTAGTAACTTAATCCCTTTGTCTCACGATATATTACATGTCCGAGATTCGATCATTGGCATCCAAATATCTAGTTTGATCTCGTTACCAACATGCACTCTTTTCTCGTTCCCGTGATATAACATTCTAATGATCACATCACTTTCTTGCAAGCTATTTCAATGTGGTATCACTGAGAGGGCCCAGAGTATATCTATCCGTCATCGGGATGGAAAAATTCCACTCTTGATCCATGAGCCTCAACATAACACCTTCGTAGCACTGAACCCACCTTTATAGTCACCCTGTTAAGGTGTGACGTTTGATATTATCAAGATATTGTTCCGGTGTTAGCAATTAACATGATCTCATGGTCTATGGACTAAGATTACTTTGTATGATGTATAGCAATATAAACATAATGACTCTGATCGTAATGCTATACTTCGGATGAATGTTCAACACATCATTCCACAATCTTGTGACCTTGTTATTAATAACATCCAATGTTCATGACCAGGAAACCTTGATCATATTGTTAATCAACGATCTAGTTTATATGAGAGGCATTACTAGGAACTTTGTATTTTGTTTATTAACACACATGTATTAACATTTCCAATTAATACAATTATAGCATGCAAAATAAAAATTTATCATAATCATGGAATAAGATAATAACCACTTTATTATTGCCTCTCGGGCATATTCCCTTCAGTCTGCCACTTGCACTAGAGTCAATAATCTAGTTTGTAAACTTCTATATACAACACCTAGGTGTTGAATATACGCGTTTACTAGTGGTTAACATAATCTCCGGATCTGGCACTTTCATATCCGTGTGTATTTGCATGTCTTCGCGTCTCTACGGATCACTCATTCTCTAATGAGATGGCTTTGTATAAATTTAGTCCTTTGGTGAGACCTTTAGTTCTTCTTGGGTTAAAACATGTCGATAGTATTGTCGTACAATATATCTTCATAGTATTATCCCACTGTGAACCACACCTAGTTTAATAACAAACTACTTGACACAAATGCCCTCCTTTGCTGCTACTATAGCAGTCATATACTTAGCCTTTTGTTGTAGTATCCGTCACAATGTCTCAACTTTGGAACTCATCCAAATCCATCATGGAACATCCTTTCCATTACATTGTGCCACCCATAGTCTAAATTGAGATTTTAATATGTATCTTGTGACAAAACTAGTATCAACATAACACTTTACAATGAACTACCTTAAACTATTTGTCATTTATACATGATATATTCTTAGTTCTTCCAAAGCTCATAAGAATATCTTTACTATCGTCCAATGATCATCTTATGAATCATTCTGGTATATGCTCATAACATTTACAGCATTGGACATATCTGGATATGTACATATCATGGCATTATTGATCAAAATCTTCATGTGATTTTACTCACTAAGTGTTGAAAACACTCGAATCTTGATATAATCCTTTCCAAGCAGCAAGAACCTTTCTTGTTGTTTCCATATTGAACCCTTTCAATATCTCATGTACGTATAGCTTAACCATATTAGCGCCTCAATCTATCCATATAGACATTGATGCCAAATATTCTAGTTTTGCCCAAGTCTTTCATCAAAATCCTATTTTAATGAAATTCTTAACTTGTGTCAATAAAAGATACATTATTTCCAATCAACAATATGTACTATGCATAATCTATTGGAAATTTGTCTCAGCGCTCCCACTTAATTTCTTGCAAATGCAAGCATCTTCATCATCTCCGATGAAATTAAACTCCTTTAACATTTTCATCATGGTGAAGATTCCAACTTCGCTATGCTCACTTCAACTATTGAAGTTTGCATGCCCTTTTAGCACCCTTTGAATTAACAAAACCCTTGGAACATGTCATGTACACATCCTAGGTAACCATTCTATTAGAAGAACCTTTTTTTGTTTATTCAACTACCATATACCAAATTATATGTAGTGGTTGCTACATTAATCCGTCAAGACTAAATATCGCAATGAAAGATCAAATCTTGTCATAGTCAACTCCTTGAACATTGCCGTAAACTTGTTTCCGACATGTCGATTATTTCATAGATGTTAAACATCCATGTCTATTTCAATATAGATCCAAACACGACCGATAGGCTTCACGCCTTTCCGGAGGGTCTTCCAAGTTCAGAAACTTGATTCCTCGTGTATGGATACTATCACGGATTCTATGACTTCTAGTCATTTTATGGAGTCAGGGCCCATCACCACTTCTTTGCATGCAGTCAGTTCATCATTGTCAAAACAATAACAACTTCTGTTTCAAATCTTACTATTTGGTTCTTACCGGCCCATATGGTTCAATAGGAACTCTAATCTCCAAGATCACACCCTTTGTAATCACGGGAGCCATGAGCATTGTGGGCACCACCGGGACACTTTCCAGCGCTGCGCTACTTAGCACATATAGCTAAGGTTCAACAACCTTATCAAAGTTCTATTGTCCTCCGACTTAACTTTTCACGAAAATTTCCTTCTCAAGAAACTTGACGTTTCAAGCGACAAAACACTTTTGTCCTCGGTGTTATGGAGGAATTCCCAACAAATTCTTTGGGATAACCTACAAAGACGTGCTTATCCGACTTTGGCTGTAAACATTTTACTTATGCATAGTATACCAAAATTTAAGAAAAGACAATTCGGGTTTTATCCCAAACCATAACTCATATGGTGTCATTTCAACGGATCACGATGGTGCTCTTTTCAGTGTAAAAGCGGTAGTCTCTAAAGCTTTAATCCTTAAAACATAATGGCAGTTTTATAAATGACACCTTTGATCTTACCATGTCAAACATGGTTTGATTTGATCTCTCGAACATACCAAACTCATGTGGTTTATCGGGAAATACAAATTCATGGAACAATTCCTAAAATCTTAGGTGTTTTGCTAAACCTGTAACTCAAATATCTTCCTTTATGATCAAATCATAAACTCTTTTATTTTCTTATTACAATGATTTTTCAGTTCATGTTGAAAGTCTTCGAACAATTTTCAAATGTTTCATACTTCTTCCTTATTAAGTAAATATATAGATATATGCTTTCAAATTTCTGAAGAAAGCATATGAAGCAAAAAGATCCATCACATATGGCTACACATAATGGACTATATACATCAACATGCATAATATCCAATAAGTTAGTTATCCATTCCTCTTTGGCCTATGGACGGAGTTTCAATTATCTCGAGGAAACTTTCACAAGCGTCAATTGATCAAAATCAAAAAGTCTCCAAAAATCCATCATCATGGAGTTTCTTCATGTTTACTTTCCAATATAATTCAAACAGTGATGTCACTTCATAAGTGATCTTCCAAACATTTGTCTCACGACATTTTAGCAATAATGTTTATGAATGTGATTTCTCCAACTAGACTTTGTAAAAGTTCATCCATCCTTTATGGAATACGGTAATTATTTGAACAACCATTATTCTCGTAATACCAGAACAAAATAACAATTATTAAAACAAATCTTGAAGGCTAGGTTTGATGACAACAAAAACACGATAACACTTTATTTGTTTTTGATGAACATCATCACTTATTCTTTTGCTAGTTAGTTAGGCCGTTGCAGTTCATGAATTGTGTTGTTCTGTATGACACTTCACACCAACCAATTCGGTATCCAATACCAGTATCCAATACCTCAGAACTACATTGTTTAATAAGCAAGGAATACATCCATAACATGTATATCTTCTATATACCTAAGTTGGACATCTCCAACCTTTTCTTTTCTGCCAAATATTTATAGATTCTCTTTCAACAATTCCTTTTCTTTTAAAGAATATATCAACATTAATAGTGGTGTCATTCACATGGCACATAGTACAAAGTGTATATAGTCAAATACTAATACCTTTGGACTTGCACTTTGAAGTGGATCACCATCATCAAATGTTCGGTGTTCTTTCAAAAATCCATTCTTTAGTAATCTATTAGTGTAGTAAACATTTTACTTACATCTTCTATTCATCCTTATCATGACAACTTTCATGATCAAGCTACTATAGCCTATAAGGAAGAATCGCGAGTATAATGTTAGTTCCCAAACCTTTTTGGGAGATCCGGATGCCTAGCATCTCCATCCTTCACAAATTCTCATACAATATGAGAACATGTATTTTGCTAAATTATACTATGTCATAATGCAACCAAAAACATTGTTTCAGATATCACAATATCTTCCACACATGATGGTTTCTGAAATAATTTTTCAGCTCCTAGATAATCTTGATATTAAAACAACTTTTGAATATCAATAATCATGGAGGCAAACATGATACTTTAGATACTAACATTGGAATTCTTACTCTTGATTTAATACTACTTATTAAACTTTATGAAGTAAATAGAGTTTGCTGAATGTTTGCAATAGGACTTCTAAACTTTAAACTGACATTCCAAGCAATACGATACCAGTTCATAAAGTAAATATCTAGAATTCTATAGTTCTATTATCTCAATTAAATCTAAGCATAAGGTAGTGAACATATACCAATGACTACAACAAATTATCCAAATTCACTTCGATTTAGTTTATGACAAATTGAGTTCGACTAATCCAAATTAGAAATGTACTCCCACTCAAAACGACATCCTTCGTGCCTTTTTGGTGATTACATGAACCAAATCCACTACACCAAGTCCAATCATCACGTGAGTCAGTGTAGCTTCAAAGACGAGCATCAATATGGGCATCACATCAACTATATGACTCATGCTTAACCTTTTGGTCCGTGTTCCGAGGCCATGTCTGTACATGCTAGGCTCGCCAAGTAAGAAACTTAGTATTCCGTTTGTGTAAAACTGTCTTACACTCATTCTATGAAAGCGCGGAGTCAAGTACACCCGATCATCACGTGATGTCTCGAAACACGATCCATAGAACGGTGCATACTGAAGGAAGAACACATTTTATCTTGGTATCCAAATGAGGGATCATCTTACAATGCTACTAAAAGCGCCAAACTAGCAATATAAGATGCTAACATCTAATGTGTAAAGTGAGATGATATGGTCCATGAATTTGATCACCATCATATGCATCATGGTATGATCTCTATCATTCCTTTGTGTGTAAGACCAAGGTCTATGGAACTTACACCTTAAGTGTGTTGTAAGAGTATCTACCATACACCTACTTACATCATTACCATATCATGACACTAGCCCAGCAACAATCTAAACTAGACGCCTCAAATTTATCCATTACAAGTTTTACGTGGCTTAGGGCTTTTGGAGATAGAACCGGTCTTACCTACGAACATGAACCACAACAAGGATAACCAAGTTATTAGCAACTCATTGTAAATCAGATATTGACTATAGTAGGAGAGACAGACAACCGCTAGCCACTTATGCAAAACTAGTTGCATGTCAGTCGTGGAACTGGTCTCATGTACGATGACATGTAAGGTTGGTCCGGGCTGCTTCATCCCACTATGCCACCAATATCCAAAATACATAGAAGATGCAATAATATTATCATCATCACCCACATATAAACATACGTGTACTACCCGTGCAAAGCACCTATGCATAGATCAGGCTCTGATACCACCGTTGGGTTCGCAACATAGAAAACAAAAAAATTCCGACAGTGGGAACTATACGCCAAGATCTATCTACAAGATACAAGCAGCGAGTGGATATACATCCATAGAAATCTTACCCTCGAAGACAACAAAGCTTTGTTAATGAGTTGGAACTTGTGGATGATGTAGTCGTACACTTGCCAACCTCAAGATCGTGATGAAGTCTAGCAGGTCCAGCTCCAGCACGTCCATCAGCTCCAGCTCTAGCAAGTCTAGCACCACCAAGTCCAGCACTGCAAAGCAGCGGTGCATCCGTGATCGCACACACGTTCTGTACCCCGACAACCTCCGTCCCTCGCTCCAGCAAAGCAGTGGAAGCAACAACTCCTTTCCAGGTAAAGCCACCGGGAACATGTATCTCGCTAATCCGAGACCATGGGGAATAACTAGAGGGGGAGAGAGATCCTTCACGAGGAGGTCTGTGTTGTGAGGAGGAGAGGGGGGCCTTTTATAAGGGAGAGGGGGGCACCCAAGGGCCATGGCGTGGCATCCATGGTGGTACCCCCACCTCTTCCACATTCATGTGGGTGGAGCTCCCACTCCCATAAAAAGCCTCCACTCACAATTCCACTCACACATGCATTAAATTTCCACCAAATTTAATGCAAGCTCTCATTAAATAAAACTATTTTATTTATTTTATTAAGAGTTTTGTTAATTACTTTAATTAACAAACATTCACATAAAACCCCCTGCAACATTTCAATATCACATGCAGAACCAGTTTCAGCAATTTCACCCGAAACAATTCCGGTTTCCATCGAAATGATTCCAGCGCTTTATTAATTCTTTATCTGAAACATATTTGCTCCAAATGGTGTCGGTATCCATTAAGTGTGTCACCCTACTGTTCGCGAATAATGCAGACATGATCGAGACCCCTCTCCGATCAATAATCAGCAGCGGGACCTGGAGATCCGTACTGACTCCCACACATTCAACGATGACTCTTGTGATCGTGTTAACCTTTAACGCTAGTAACTTAATCCCTTTGTCTCACGATATATTACATGTCCGAGATTCGATCATCGGCATCCAAATACCTAGTTTGATCTCGTTACCGACATGCACTCTTTTCTCGTTCCTGTGATATAACATTCTAGTGATCACATCACTTGCTTGCAAGCTATTTCAATGTGATATCACCGAGAGGGCCCAAAGTATATCTATCCGTCATCGGGATGGACAAATTTCACTCTTGATCCATGAGCCTCAACATAACACCTTCGTTGCACTTAACCCACCTTTATAGTCACCCTGTTATGGTGCGCCGTTTGATGTTATCAAGATACTCTTCCGGTGTTAGCAATTAACATGATCTCATGGTCTAAGGACTAAGATTACTTCATATGATGTTATAGCAATATAAAATAATGACTCTGATCATAATGCTATACTTCGGATGAATGTTCAACAGATCATTCCACCAATGTTGTGACCTCGTTATTAACAACATCCAATGTCCAGGATCAGGAAACCTTGATCATCTTGTTAATCAATGAGCTAGTTTATATGAGAGGCATTACTAGGAACTTTGTATTTTGTTTAATAAACACACATGTATTAAATTTTCCAATTAATACAATTATAGCATGCAAAATAAACATTTTTCATAAACATGGAATAAGATAATAACCACATTATTATTGCCTCTCGGGCATATTTCCTTCACCAAGGACACGAGTTGGGAGCTCTCCTCCCTCCTCCATGCGCATCCCTCCTCTCACTTTCCACCTCTCCTTCCCATGTGGCTCCCCGAAAGGCTACCTAGGAATGAAGGTCAACTCCACCGTTGCATGTCGTCGTGCTGCTAGAATTCTGGATTTGATCCAAACCTATCTACTTCCGCAATCTTGGCTGGATCAGAGATCCAAAGATCATCATCATTCATCGTATTTGTATGAGTACTATGAGGTGCTACCACTTGTGGCACTAAGTCGTTGAACCAGTGTTGTTGCAACATCGGGATCTACATGACCTTGAGGTCGGCTACGTCGGCTTCGTCATCAACGCTTGTACATGAGTGTAATTCCCACAGCGAATCTCCTTTAATCGTTACAACATTAGGATCTACACAACCTTGCTGCATGGAAGACACCTTGATATGTACACAAACAGATATGCCATATGCTCTAAGTGTTGTGAGTATATACCAGAATGATGCATATGATGATCATTCAACATAATAGAATATTCTTATTGTTGGGAATATAACCAAGAGTCAATAATGAAGTTGTTATTATTATATTCAACTATACTTCTCCCTGTACCCCCGGGGCGCTGTCTGTAGGCAGAACGCCTTATGATATGGTCATGCTACATCCACGTGCAAGAGAAAATATATGTTCTTAGAATGCTAACCGGTAGCCTTTTTTGGGAACAATCACATTCTTATGATGTAGATCTTAGCTCTGTGCCCCGGTGACAACACGTCTACGATGGTCTGACTCTATAGATTCATGTGGCCTGACAGTATAGCATACCTTAAAAATTCTACTAAACCATCATTCGAGAAAGACTGGAAATAATAAAGATTATACGTATGCTTTTCATACAACCAGGACGTGACTGTTAGACTAAACACAGAAGGTAAATGTAGTCGATGTTAGTAGAAAGGGCCTAAGCAAGTGATATTGGTTGAAAATAGAGTACTATCTTCACTCATAGAAGAAAACAGGAACGGAAAGGATGCATCAAGCAAGGCACTATCAAAGATTACTAAGCAGAGTAGACAACACAATTAGGAAGATAAAGTTGCATTATTATAGAGTTCGAAAGCAGGCCATCTAAAGAAAATTCTAAATCTAATTATGAGAATTTAGGATTCCTTGTCTTGTAGATCAATTCCATTTGTTAGCAACCGCAAATGGATCATTGAATGACCATGCTATGACACCATAATACGGTTCTAACTAGCATTATTGTCATGGCATGCATTGACAACCTCACGGATGATCTGTCTACCATTATTGTCGCGACATGCACCAATGATTGCTCATGCCACAATTATGGCCGCGGCATGCACTGATGACCTCGGGGATGACCCGACTGTCATTGTCGTCATGACTGTAACATACGAGCATTAGAGCTTAGAAATAATCTGAGCTCAGGTGTGTGCATTGCATGCATAGAAAATCTGGATAATTTTCGCGCTTTTAAATAAAACTTGTCAATGTGTTTGAAGCTTCTCTTAACTTGGTGGAACTGAAGTAGATCATCAAGTTGATTGCGATAAGTTTCAATATGACCTTTGTTAAAACCTTATGTTTGGGTAATATAATTTGATCTATGGGTAGATCAAATAGAATAAAGCTAAAACCATAACACATTACTTAATGAACAAAAAGGGATCTTATAGAGATCATATCAGCGTACTCATTATAACAACTCTTGAATAATCAACTAAGTCTATAACTTAAGCTAAGACACTTAGTAATTAAACCTTGTACACATGTTCACTATAGTTATTCCTACCATGAGAATCATGGTAGTTCCTAAACACTCACTCTTATCACAAATAGAGTAGAAAGGAAGTTGAGCCAAGACCATTCATCTCATATCTTTTGTTGCCATATTAGTAGGTGACATTCCTATTTAACCAAGTCCTAGTTTCAATTGATCATCAATGTTGAGTGATCAATTCTTGACCTAGAACGTATTTACTCTTAGCTTTGACATATTATATTGACCTTCCAAAGACCTTAAGTAAATTAATAAGAAGAAGGAACTAGGTTTGGTAGAGTGTGCCATCATCAATGGAATGTGATCCTTAGTGGTGATCAAACCATTTGATATTGGAGGAGTTGACTCACTCATAAGTTAACTAGAAGAAGTATCTACACCCAAGAAGTAACTAGTGCTTGAGGAGCTATGAGAAAGCTAGTAGTATTAGTGTATCAAGTAATAATCTTGTTAAGCCAAGTAGGTATAAACTTAAAGTAAGTTTCCTTAACAAGAGAATCCTATAGAGAGACTAGTACAAGTCTACTACTTAGTTGATGATAAACCTTGATCAAATGATGGTGGTCATTATTCTCAAGTCACTTGAGGATAGATGACTAGGTGTTGAAGTAGAGTTGTGAGTATACCAAATTAGGCAAAACCCTAGTAAGATGAATCATCTAGCTTGATCATGAGAAGTCAAGATAGAGTATGATGAAGTTTATAATATGAATGGTATGGAGTAGTTGGAGGCATAGTAGTTTAACCAAGCTAATACAAGAACAAACTTGTATTATGGGAGTAGTACCATACCCATCCCAGAGAAAACTTTTTTCCCATCTTCATGGCCCTCTACTGCGACGAAATCACTAAAAACATGGAAGAATTGGTGCATGACAGAAGTAAGATTTTCGGTTCCTCGTGCGATGTTGACTCACCAAAATCATTTGAGGTGTGTGGATCCTGGATGTCAGTGTCTCTAGTGGACCATACTTTTTGGTCGTGCCTCCCTTATTTGAAATCGATAGCGTTGCTGGATGCATCTGCAGTTTAGTCAGGCTGATGGGTCCCCATTTCAGCCTCTCATTAGAAGAATCATGTGTATGATTGAATTTTTTCCTTCGCTCGGGCTACCCTGTTCTGAAATTGATAGCGTTGCTCGATGCATCAGTCGTTTCTTCAGGTTGCTAGGTCCCATATGTCAGCCTCTCATTAGAAGAAACATGTGTATGATGGAATTTTTTTCTTCGGTCATGCCTCCCTGATTTGAACTCGATAATTTTGTCTGATGCATCTACCATTTAGTCAAGCCTATGGGTCCTTGATGAGTCCTTTTTTGAAGCATTTTTACCTTATGTTTTTTCACAAGTAGAGTAGGATTTTTGGTATTTTACTGCTCCTACATGCACCTTTTGTCCTTGTTTCAACATGATCCCTAATTATCAAGCCTTTTGTAAATATATCAATTGAGACTATCATGTTATATGTAATATGATATTTCTAAGTGATAAATGTCATTTAAATGATTTTTTTCACGCACATGGGAGAAGAAAGGATGCAAGGAAAGGTTAAAGTGGGTTTAACGACATGTGGTATGGGTAGAGCTTGCCCGTACAGTCCACATGTACCACATATCAGTGTGTCTGCCTCGTCAAATACTCTCACCACACGAAGACAGATCTGAGATCCGAAATTCACAAAATCTTTCAACCTCTAAACACCACACCAGAGAGAGATCTAGAGGAGGAACTAGGAGAAGGGTGAATCCTTGCTATTTCACGGATCATTGGATGACATCACATCATCCCATCATCATCAACCGCTGCATATCCGTCACCATTACTATTCCCCTCTTCCATACATTTGATCTTGTTGTAATTCCAAATACAATTGTCGTTTGCATTAGATCTGTCTTTACACTTTTACCCATCCATATGAATATGATGAAGTTTTTGATTTGTTACATGTGTGAGTAGATTCCTTCGGGGAGATGGAGAAATCCTAGCATTATTATCAAATGAAATAAATATGATCTATTACTTTGGTCCATGATCCATTGATCTATGATATTGTGCTAAATCTCTCTCTTTAGATGGTAGTGAAGTCAACCACATAGCATTTGCCCATTCAGACTAAAGAGATGGAGGTATCTTTGAGATGTGCATGGGAGTATGTCCAGTGCTACTTGGTGATAACGAGCATTAGCTTATAACCTACACAGCTCATGGGGGAATTAAGAGAGATTCACTAAGCTTATTACGATATCCATGTGGAAACCCTTAATTGTGGTGGCCTGTACGAGTGATTGCTCTCAGGCATCACAGTGGTTATTTAGAGATGACCTCAATACCTAATTCAAGAAGCGACTGATCACGAGTCTTGTAGTGAACATATTATTATGGATCTCTCTCCACCATATCATGGAGAAAGAAATAGATTATCCTAATCATGAATAATTGTCATATGCTAGCGGTGTATTCTACATCCCCAAGAATTTTTTAGCCTTATTGAGTCCCAACACTATTTCCCAGTGCTTTCACTGCACTACAAGGAAGGTGCTAACTTGTGACCCCAAATATTGGTCATAGAAAGGTCATAGTAATTCATCTATGACCTTTTCTATGACCAAAAACAGTAGGTCACATAGCGAGGGTCACTATAGATAGCTAACGACCTTTTTTTGAATTGGTCATGGAAAATTATGACCAAAATAGATGGCCATAGTGTCTATGACCAAAAAATTAGGTCACAGGCTATCTGCCCTGTCCATGTTATCCAATCCTACATGGCAGATTTTTGTGACCAAATCAATTGCTCATGGATCAGATTCAGCCCGGTCCAATTCAACCTTCTAAATGGGCTGATCCCAATAACTTAGCCTATGTAATTTCTTTTTAGGCTGACTATTTTAATTCTCTAAGCTATGGCCATTTTACTGTCCATTTCCTTTTGGGTTGAAGCCTTTCTATACTCTAACTCCTTTTGGGCCTGAGCAATTTTACATCTTGATGGTTTTTGAATCTTGGTCCTTTTATTCTCCAATTGATTGATAATTTTCAAATTTATATGAATTATTTTTCAAAAAATGTCCATCATTTCTTGGGCCATGGTCTTTTCACAGCCCACTTATCTGTCTAGTATTTGGGCCATTTCACTTCTATAGTATTCGAGCCAAGTATGTAAATTTAAACAATTATTTTCCTTCGCATATTTTAGTAGATAATATTTCAGCATAGCACACATCTTTTTAGTACATAATTAATATCATTCTCATCACCTGATTCACAATTCAACAGGAAAGATATTCCACATGGCATAAACAACCAAAGATATTACCAACGACATCCAAAATGACAGCCACACATGGCATCCAAACTGACAGCCAAAAAATGACCAACGCACAGCCACACATGGCATCCAAAATGACAGCCAAAAAATTACAACCACACATGGCATCCAACACAGAAGTTGTTCACAGTGCATAACTAGTCTAAGCAAAAACAAAACCAGTTCACACAACTAGTCATCATACCAAAGATTGAGCTAGCTCCCATTAGCCTTAGCTCCAAGGAGTTCCATTAAGTGCGAGAACTTCTCATCCTGTTCTTGATGCTTCTTCAGAAACAGTTCATACTTCCCATCTCGATCAGCTTGTAAGGCTTCAACTTCTTCGGAATTCTTCTTCAATGCATCAACTTCTTCTCGCAAAGCTTCACCTTTTTCAGTTCGGACCTTGCCAGCTGCTCCTTGAGGTCACGAACATGTGCAGCTATAGCAGTAGACTTAGTGCTAGAAGACTTTGACTGCAACCTAGCATTGATCAAGAATGTGCTTGACGAGCATTCCTTTCTCGACACTTCAGCAACAACTTGGACATCGAACATTGGTTTTTGACCATCAGGTACTGGGGCATCCATCCTCCTCTCCATTTCAGCCTGCCATGAATAGATATAAGATGCAAATAAGATGAATAAAACAACAAAGCTATTCTATCAAAAGAGAACACAGCAGTTCAAATGACTTACAATAGCGACCTTAGTTAACTCTGAGAAGACATTCTTTGAGCTATTGTGGTTTCCCTTGAACAAGTCAACCGCGTTCAGTTCCTCACCATTGTGCTCCTCCTTCTGAAATGGCATTCAATCAAGAATCAAACTACAAGCTTTCGGCATAAAATTTATTTGGGCCTAATAAATAGAAAAAAAGCTTTGTTCTTACAGTGGCATAGATATGTGCCGCGTAGGACGTCGAACCGGTCTTCTTCTGAAACTTCACCTTCATTTTATTTTCCTTCTTTGATTCACAGGTTTTCTAAAAAAACATAGACTATTACCATGGGCTAGCACTACCAATATAGACCAACAACTACTTGTTAAAAAGATGCCACACATATACATCAATGAAGAACAGATGATCACATACATGTGAACAAAAGCTGAGAGCATGTACATGCAAACATCAGCATATACATCAAAGATGGTACATGTAATGAGACCAATATCAAATGTAGAAGCATACCTTGTGTTGTCCTATGGACCACAACTTCACCAGTGATTGCCATTCATCACCCGACATGCCTTTCACAGGAGACTTCATGCTAACTTCATTAGCAGCTACATTGTCAAAAAAGCTCCTTGATCTAGTGCCGCCTATTCTTTGTTATTCTCTGCAGCTTACTAGTGCATGCTTCTTGAATGGTCCAAGAGTTTGTGTCCATATAAAAATTTGAATACAAAGAAAGATAAAAAGGAAATGGACATGATTAGCGATCATATGGAAGTTGCAACCGAAAGAAAGAAAAAATTCAACAAACAAGTAAGCAAGTAACTAACGATAACTTTGCCGACGTAGTCCTTAATCAGGTTGGTGTCTTTTTTGTATTCTTTGAAGTGGGGAAGAACTGGTGCATGGGTTCTTGCAGTGAATCCACACCCTGAAGCACAATTTGTAGCCAGCAAAGGCTTCTCATGACCCTTCATCCCACCTCCGATAAAATCACTAATAGAAAATCGCTTGTTATTTTTTGTTTTGTGCATCATCATGACCACATGCTCATTTCATCATGCCATATTGCATTTGAGCATCATCATGACATCATGAACATATTTGCCTAAAACTATTTCTCTAAAAGCCTATCTTTATCTTCTAAATATCCCCCTTGCTATTTCAAATGTAAACCCTGGTCCCTTGGATTATTTTTGTTTGTCTAAACTATATAAAATCATTTAATCAAACAAGTTTTAAAATAAAATGTTTTTTATCGGGGGAGACAGCCTAGCCGTTTAGGCCAGGCCACCTACTACCCCGGCAGGCCGGCCCAGCTAGACCAAACCCTAGACTAGATCTAACCTAGACCCTAACCATAACCTAGATCAAAATCATATTCGTATACGCCCGCCCGAAACGGCCCACTTGACCCAATCCGAGCTATAGCTACGCGAGCAACGCAGCACACCGGGAAATGCAACCTTGCCCTGAACCCGCGCGACACGTCTGTGCCTAGAACCGACCCCGCATGCCAACCCTCTCTCTCTTCCCCGACCCAGCCCAATGATCCCCACCTACCCTGCTCCCTCCTCTGCTCTCCTCTCCCTCCCTGCTTGATGCACCGCCTCCCGCATCGCACCCCCACCAACGCGCCTCTCCTCTCCAGCTACCCCGTTCGACCTCGCGTTTCCGCCTCGCCGTTCTTCGCACTGCCCCACTTCCTTCGTGACCAGGCCCCACCTCGTCATGCGCGTCATCGCCGAGGTCGTCCCACCAGCGTTCGTCGTAGCCACTGGAGCTCCAACCCGGCGCTCACGGCGGACACGACCTCCTCTCTATGCGCCTCCAACCTTGGTCTCCAGCGCCGCTTCCCTATGCGCCAATCTGCACAGTCCGCACCGGCCATGTCGATACCAAGCTCGCCCCACTAATGACACCACCACCTCACCACCGCCAAGCCTCTTCCCCATTGCGCCCGCACCAAGCCGCCACCGCTTGCCTTCTGCAGCGCCGCGCGGCCTCATCGCCCCTCAACCTCGTCTTCTGGCTGCCTCCTCCTGCTCGGGATCGACACCTGCAACCACCCTCGGCTCAACCTCGCCGGCATGCTATTCCTCTGCAAGCTCTCCTCCGCCAGCGCCATCAACCGGTTCCCCATTATGCCTCCTCATCCCGTGCGCGTCCCGACGGTGGCCTACTCCCGTGTTGTTGTCTGACTCAAGTCTTTAGTCTACCTGTGTGTTTGTGTTGCTGATGCTACCCAATGTCCAGGGGCTCCGATTCTGCTACGGGTTCCACGAGTGACTCCTGGTTGATGTGAAGAGTGGCGGTGCAGGGGAGATGTTGGTGTAGTAGTGTTGGTGTGGTGGCATGGGGATGACGACCGTGTGAAGGTAGAGCCGTTCCCGCTACCACGACTACATGACTTCGATGACGATGTTCCGAAGAATGAGCACGGTGCCCCTCGAAGAACCACCGACAAGATCTCTGATAAAGGACATCTAGCTCTCCTTCATGGAACGAGAAGTTCACCTTCCCTGATCATAAGGTCTCTGTCATGGATTCTAAGTACTCCGGCATGGACACGCAAGATCGTTCGCTCGGATCTGAAGCCCGATCCCGAGGATCCGAAGACCAAACCCGAACCATGTCGAACCCCAAGACCATCGGTGCCGAACCCTAATGTGATCCCCCTTTTCCGAGCCCTATTTTATAAAATATTATATAAACTTGCTGCATATTAAATTGTTCATGATGGTACACATGCTTTGCGGTTTGGGGGCATTATGCCGATAAATATGGAGACTATATGCAGGCTAGTCTATTCTTATATTGGCTCCATTTAAATTGTGTAGCGAACCGATGCCATGTTTTGCCTTGTTAAGCCAACATATAAATTGCGGGGTATCTAAATAACTTGAACCTTATATTTAACTGTCGGGACCCCGGTTCCTCTTAATATTGCCTAGTCGCATCGCATCTGTGCCATGTCCTATATCATATATGCATCATGCCTGATCTTCTTCCGTAGTATAAAATAGTGCATCTGGTGTTTCTTCTAGTGTTTTGCTTCTTCATGGATTACGCTGATGAGTTGATGCGAGTACCGACATGTTCTTCAGATATGTATCTCCTACAATGTTTTCTAGGCAAGCATTCTCCCCCTTTCTCCCTATTTTGCATTTATAGTCTTTATTTCCTCCAGTTGATCTATTACTATCCGTGTTGCAATGATTTAGTTTCCGTGCACCATTTATTTTCCTTGCAAACTCTATATTACCTTGGACACATCCTATTGCCTATTGTTTGATAGACATTCGTCCTTGTGAGTCGTAGTTGCTTGCTCAGGTGCTGCTTCGCATCGTTGTCGATCCACCGTTGATGGAAGGTTGGCACATGCTTAGTGGTGGAGATGCTTAATGGTGGAGATGATCATGGCTTTCATTATAACTTGTTAACTAAAATGTTGGAAATAGATATAATGTAGAGGCATCGGTGGGTAATAGTCAATATTTGGGTCTTAGCCGCCCACTAGTGTCCACCTAGGACCCGAGTTCTTGACACATGTTCCAAGATCAAGCGCACTAACCACATGTGGGTGTTTGGGCACCCCATCGGCTTACTACCTGATTCAAAGTACTATGTTGGGGGCCATAAACTAGTTTGGGGCATTATTACTATACTGTACTTATGCCATGCTTTACTACTTTATTTAAGATTGCGCGTGGAGCGCCAGTACTGTTTAGGACTTGTAGCATGTTTTTTCTGTATCGCCAAGCCCAGTCACACTTTCGGGTTCCCAGTCATTTACAGCCATCTACACAAACCCTGGATCTGTCTAGGAGCCGGCCAACTTCGTTGCGGGTAGCTTAGTGGGGTGGCCCCCATGTAATTGCTTTGGGTCTGGGAAATGTCGTGTCCGAGGCCCGGTCGCATATTGTTGGGTGTATGTTTAGGATCTTGCTCATATTTGGATCTGACAACAAGGGCTGAAGTGTGTGTGGATACTTTGGTGCACCCCTACAGGGTTAAATCTTTTTGAAAAGCCGTGTCCACGGTTATGGACAACTTGGAGCACAGTTTCTCGATCATAGACAACTATAAATAAAGAATTGCTATTATAATTTGACGTGGATCTGATATGACTAGTAAGTTGGACAACCACCATGGAATGAATGAATAAAACTGCCAACGGTGTGAGTTCCTCGGGATGACTTCCTCGTTTGGTCTCAAGGGGGAAATACCAGGATGGGTATGTTTGGTGTTAGTATTAGGTTGGTTCTACATAGGTCTTTCTTATCCCTCTTTGAGAGCTAACAGTTGTATCGAGTCTCTATAGGTTGTTTAGTGCATGCTTAGCTACCGCTTCAGTCCACCATACCTATGTAGGCGAGAGCCGCCAAATTCTAGACTCTCCGTGTACTGGCCTCAGTACTGACCACTCTCTTTTTCCTTTGCTCTTTGTCGGCACCCCTTTTGTTTTAGCAGGATTGAGATCGACGTTGTTAGCAGGGTTACCCTTCTGGCTTGGCCTGGGAAGGGTTATGGATGCCATTGGTTATCCTTTAGGGATCTTAGCCCCATTTGCATCTTATCCGTACTCGGATGTTGTATCGTTTTCAAAGTGATTTGGATCTTTGTATTGTATACCTGTATTCTTGGCTCATGGAGTCATTGATGTATATATATGTTCTGTGGGTTCCATCATGGAATATTGTGCAATGATATTACTTTGTTTTCCACCCACACGCAAGTGCCTGGAGGGCACCTTATAATCGTTTCTAAGCGGGTTTGGCGGAAATCGCTGAAACTTGCATAGGGACGATTCGAGGGTGTTACAAAGTGGTATTAGAGCTCAGCAGTTGCGATACCCCACTGGTCCAGCCTGTAGGATAACCTAGCTAACGGACGATGTAGAGTGTCAAACCTATTTTGCAAAATCTTTTGGATAGATTTGATTAGATCTGCTTTTACTCCTTACCACTATGCTATTCTCTTCTTATCTCTGTGTGTTTGGAATCTGCTCTCATCTTTTCTTTGACTCCAGGATTTCTCGTGGTTGGGTTTCTATTGTACCTTTAGGGTTTCACCTCCTTCCTTTTATAATGGTGGAGCTACAATCATCGAATATGCATCTTTTTTGTTGTACCCTTACATCCAATCTTTTTGGTCCTTGAACTCTTTATCTGTATGTGCACCTTTACGAATATCCGTATCATTGAAAAACATATGAGAAGGATGAGCATTTGTGAAATTGGAGTATACCTTGAGCGTGCGTTGTTCATGCCAATGGAACCCTTGTGGAACCTAATCATTGTGTCTTTTCATACGATTTCTTTTGTATCTTCTGGTGGTTTCCAACGTGACGACATCATCTACATCAGAAGAGCTACATCAATTTTTTGTTTCCGAACATCGCTTATAAAGATCTTCAATCTGAACTCCGAGAGTTAGTTGCATGATTCCTTTGTTCATGTATAGAGTAATTCTTTGAGAGAGGATGGAGTAGCTACCATACAACTACTCTTATCATTCGCTCTTGTACATTGAATCGGTGAATCAAGCAATTTTACTCCTTCCACGATGTTAAAGGTGGCCTTAACTTTCGATACCTTTATCTTCATCTTTGTTTCTCCAGAGTGTCTTCTTGACAAATGTGAGCAACGACCTCTTGTTGGTGGTATCGCCAATTTTAATATAGAGCAAGAGTCTTTTTTACTGGTGTCACGAGGATCTACACGAAACAAGAAGATTCAGATCGTCGGCTTTCTTACCCGTACCATGAGGCGGATCTCGAGGGCAAGATCCATTTTTAGTGGTGTCGAATTGTAGCACCCCGAATAAAATAACTACTAGAAAATCGCTTATATTTTCTGTTTTGTGCATCATCATGACCACATGCTCATGTCATCATGCCACATTGCATTTGAGCATCATCATGACATCATGCACATGTTTGCCTAAAATTATTTCTCTAAAAGCCTATCTTCATCTTCTAAATATCCCCCTCTCTATTTCAAATATAAACCCCGGTCCTCCGGATTATTTTTGTTTGTCTAAACTATTTATATAATCGTTTAATCAAACAAGTTATAAAATAAAATGTTTTGTACCAGGGAAGGCGTCCTAGCCGTTTAGGGCAGGCCACCTGCTACCCCGGCATGCCAGCCCAGCTAGACCAAACCCTAGAATAGATCTAACCTAGACCCTAACCCTAGCCTAGATCTAAATCCTATCCCTATACGCCCGCCCGACACGGCCCAGTTGACCCAACCCGAGCTACAGCTAAGCAAGCGACATAGCACACCGGGCGATGCAACCTTGCCCTGAACCCGCGTGACACGTCTGCGTCTGGAACCGACCCTGCACGCCAACCCTCTTTATCTTCCCCGACCCAACCCCACGATCCTGACCAACCCTGCACCCTCCTCTGCTCTCCTCTCCCTCCCCGCTCGATGCGCCGCCACCCGCATCGCACCTCCACCGACGCGATGCTCCTCTCCAGCTACCCCAGCTCGACCTCACCTTTCCGCCTCAATGTTCTCCGTGATGCCTCGCTTCCTTCGTGACTTGGCCCCACCTCGTCCTACGCACCGCCACCGAGGCTGTCCCGCTAGTGACCATCGCCACCGTAGGAGCTCCACCCCGGTGCTCATGGCGGCCACGACATCCTCTATGTGCGCCTCCACCCTTGGTCTCCAGCACCGCCACCCTCGGCGCCCATCTGTGAAGTCTGCACCGGCCATGCCGATACCAAGCTCGCCCCGCCATGGACACCACCACCGAGCCTCTGCCCCGTTGCGCCCGCACCAAGCCGCCACCGCTTGCCTTCTGCAGCGCCGCGGGGCCTCGTCGCCCCTCAACTTCATCTTCTGGCTGTCTCCTCCTGCTCGGGCTCGACACCCGTAGCCACCCTCGGCTCAACCTCGTCGGCCTACTACTCCTCTGCAAGCTCTCCTCTGCCTGCGCCGTCGACCGGTTCCCCGTTATACCTCGTCATCCCGCGCGCGTCCTGATGGTGGCCTTCTCCCATGTTGTTGTCTGACTCAAGTCCTTAGTCTGCCTGTGTTTGTGATGCTGATGATACGCAATGTCTAGGGGCTCCGATTCTACTACGGGTGCCATGAGTGACTCTTGGTTGATGTGAAGAGTGGTGGTGCACGGGAGATGTTGGTGTAGTAGTGTTGGTGTGGTGGCATGGTGATGATAACCGTGTGAAGGTGGAGCCTTGCCCGCTACCACGACTACATGACTTCGATGGCGATGTTCCAAAGAATGAGCACGGTGCCCCTCAAAGAACCACCGACAAGATCTCCGACCCAAGACATCTAGCTCTCCTTCATGGAACGACAAGTTCTCCTTCCTAGATCAGAAGGTCTCTATCACGGATTCTAAGTACTCCGGCATGCACACACAAGATCGCTCGCTCGGATCCGAAGCCTGATCTCGAGGATCCGAAGACCGAACCTGAACCCCGTCGAATCCCAAGACCATCAATGTCGAACCCTAATGTGACCCCCTTTTTCGAGCCCTATTTTATAATATATTATATAAACTTGCTGCATATAAATTGTTCATGATGGCACACATGCTTTGCCGTTTGGGGGCATTATGACGATAAATATAGACTATATGAGGGCTAGTCTATTCTTATATTGCCTACATTTAAATTGTGTAGCGAACCGATGCCATGTTTTGCCTTGTTAAGCCAATATTTAAATTGTGGGGTATCTAAATAACTTGAACCTTATATTTAACTGTCGGGACCCTGGTTCTGCTTAATACTGCCTTGTCGCATCGCATTTGTGCCATGTCATACATCATATATGCATCATACCCGATCTTCTTCTGTAGTATTAAATAGTGCATCTAGTGTTTCTTCTAGTGCTTTGCTTCTTCACGGATTAGGTAGATGAGTTGATGCGAGTACCGACAAGTTCTTCGGATATGTATCGATGACAATTTTTTCCAGGCGAGCATTCTCCCCCTTTCTACCTATTTTGCTTTTAGTCTTTATTTCCTACTATTTCTCTATTGCTATCTTTGTTGTGATGCTTTAGTTTCCATGCACCATTTATATTCCTTGCTGCCTCTATATTACCTTGGACACATCCTATTGCCTATTGTTTGATAGATAGTTGGCCTTGCGAGTCATAGTTGCTTGCTCAGGTGCTGCTTCGCGTCATTGTCGATCCACCGTTGATGGAAGGTTGACACATGCTTAGTGGTGGAGATGCTTAATGGTGTAGATGATCATGGCTTTCCTTATAACATGTTAACTAAAATACTGGAAACAGATATAATGTAGAGGCACCGGTGGGTACTAGTCAATATTTGGTTTTTAAACGCCCACTTGTGTCCACCTAGGACCCGAGTTCTTGACACCTATTCCGAGATCGAGCATGCTAACCACATGCGGGTGTGTGGGCACGCCATCGGCTTACTACTTGATTTCAAAGTACTGTGCTGGGGGCCACAAACTAGTTTGGGGCGTTATTACTATACTGTACTTATGCCAGTCTTTACTGCTTTATTTATGATGGCACGTGGAGCGCCTATACTGTTTAGGACTTGTGACACGTTTTCGCTGTATCGACAAGCCCAGTCACACTTTCGGGTTCCCTATCGTTTATAGCCATCTACACAAACCCTGGGTCCGTCTCGGAACCGGCCGACTTTGTTGCGGCGAGCTTAGTGGGGTGGCCCCATGTACTTGCTTTGGGTCTGGGAAACGTTGTGTCCGAGGCCCCATTGCATACCATTGGGTGTATGTTCAGGATCTTGCTCATATTCGGATCTGACAACAAGGGTTGAAGTGCGTGTGGATACTTTGGTGCACCCCTGCAGGGTTAAATATTTTCGAAAAGCCGTGTCCGCAGTTATGGACGACTTGGAGCATAGTTTCTCGACCATAGACAACTATAACTAAAGAATTGTTGTTATAATTTGACGTGGATCTGATATGACTAGTAAGTTGGACAACCACCATAGAATGAATGAATAAAACTACCAATGGTGTGAGTTCCTCGAGATGACTTCCTCGTTTGCTCTCGAGGGGGAAATACTAGGATGGGTATGTTTGTTGTTAGTATCAGGTTGGTTCTGCATAGGTCTTTCTTATCCCTCTCTGATAGCTGACAGTTGTATCGAGTATCGATAGGTATTTTACTGCATGCTTCGCTACCGCTTCTGTCCACCATACCTATGTAGGCGAGAGCCGCCGAATTCTAGACTCGCCGTGTACTGGCCTCAGTACTTAACGCTCTCTTTTTTCCTTTTCCCTTTGTCGTCACCCCTTTTGTTTTAGTAGGATTGAGATCGACGTTGTTAGCAGGGTTACCCTTCCGGCTTGGCCTGGACAGGGTTATGGATGCCATTGGTTATTCTTCAGGTCTCTTAGCCCCATTTGCATCTTATCCGTACTCGAATATTGTATCGTTTTCAAAGTGATTTGGATCTTTGTATTGTATATATGTATTCTTGGCTCATGGAGTCATTGACGTATATATATATATATATGATGATGATGAGGGCAAACCTCTAGGGTGGCCCGATCTTCATGGATCTCGTGGTCAAATCGATGGGAAAGCGAGGGGAAAGGGAGAAGGTAGCGGAAGCGGACGCACACCTCGCGAAGAACACGATGAACACACGCAAAACACACACGATACAAGGCCGATTGCTCTCACCGGTGGCCACCGGTCCGATAGAATCCTCGCAAGGAAAGATCGGTCAACGTGCTCCCGTCAATCCCAAGCGAAGAGGGAGGAACACCTTGGAGAGGCTCTTGACGTCTTGGCAAAGGGACATCGATGCCAAGGCCTTGTACAACGAGGGAGGCGCGATGCAAACTCCAATGAGGTGGTGACGATAGTCGATCCCCTTTGGTAGAAGGGATGAGGCAAAACTAGAGATTCCACAAAGGGGGTTTTCTTTAGTCTATCATCTATGCATAAGGGATACAATGAGGGGTGGGGGCTCTATTTATAGGCCAGCCACAAGTTCAGGGGTAGTTTGGGCATAAAACTAGGGTTTGGTGCGGAATAGAGGGGTACATGGGCCAAGGGCCCAGATGTTGGCACGTAGGCCCATCGCGTAGGCCGGACACTTCGGGTCGAGTGGGCCGGACAGTCCGGGGTGGCCGGACACTCCGGGTAGTGTCCGGGTAGAGTCTGATGTAGCACACAGAATGTCCACGCCAGGACAGGGCTGGGGTAGACCGGACACTCCGGCTAGATCTGGACGGACACTCCGGCTACGGCAGGAACTCCGGCTGGATTGGGGCGGACTCTCCAGGGCGATGACGGTGGAGACTCCGATTCTCTAGCTGCTACTTCTTCCGTCTTCTCTTCCAAGCCTCCATCTTGTCAGGCTTAGTGCTCTAGGCTTCCTCCCATGCCTCCGTACTTGTTGGTATGAACCTGTCATGGATATGGGACGGAGTATGAAGTAGTATACCATCCAAGAGGGTAGGAAGTGGGCTCGCATAGAGGAACAGATTCACCTTTGGAGTCCATGACGACTTGGCATAAGTTGGAGACCATGATGTGGTAACGACCGAAGGTCGGGCTACATCATCTCCCCTCCCTTCAAAAAGAGTCATCCTCGCCTCTACACGTTCATCACAAAGTAGAAGATGTCGAGAGCCCTTCTTGATCCTGGGGTTCACCATATAGTCGTCCTCGAGAAGATTGAATTGACAACACCTCAATGTTCCTTCACCTTCAATGAAGCCTACAAAGCTCACCACAAAAGCGAAGCAACACTCAAAGCATAGCCAATTCATGAAGATTATATTATGAGTCCTCAAGTAGAGTGAAGTCACCTTAGGATGTAGAGATGGCTCGTTGAAGGGCAGCCATAGGTAACTCTCTACGGTTCGTCTTGTCAACTCTTTGTCCATAGAGGTTGACGCGTACGCAATTGTACCTTCACACAACAAAGACCAAGCAACATATGTTCGTGTGTGATAGAGGAGCATGTCAATTGTGGCATGTCCATTCTTGTTCACAACACTATTAGCACAACTCAAGTATCGCCAACGAAATGCGTATGCAAGGTCAAAGTGCATGGAAGTTAATTGAACATCATCCAAATGTGGGAACTCAAAAACTCCATATAACATCTTAGTGTGGCACTCAAAGCAATTGACTAAAATATTGATCAACATCTTTGATGCAAGAGTAGGAGAATTCGGCAAAAACACATGAGGAAAGATATCCAAAACAACATCATTATGTGTGCAAACCAACCATTGGAAAGAACAATTGGTCAACATGTTGGATGCCACACACAAATCATCAAAATCAAAGATCATGGGCATTGGAGTATCACAAGCGGAAGCAAAAACAACATGCTTGCAAACAAACCAAATGATAGAGCAAGTGGTCCTTATGTCTGTTGCAACAACTATACGAGAGACTTGGAAGCTCTCATGACAATACATGCTCATAATGGCAATATGGTTGCACACAAAACATCTGAAAGAGAAATTGTTCAACATTTTTTTGGCAACACACAAAGCATCAATATCCAATAGTAACGAAACATGATTGTCACAAGGTGAAAGAATACCATTAACATGCTTGCAATCAAACCATAGGAAAGAGCAATTTGTCAACATGAAAGATGTAAAGCATGCAAAATGTATCAGAGCTGGGTTCGATCTTGAACTCACTTGGGGGATGCTCTCTAGAGCTCTTTTTGTCAGCTCGTGCTCAACTGAGGTTGACATGATCATGCGGGTACCTACACACATCAAACACAAAAGGAAGAACGTGTGTGCATGGTAGAGAAATACATCATCCATCATGACATATCTCTTCTTGTGCACATCACCATGAGTGTCAATCAAGTATGAAATAGATGCATGGTGAGTATGCAAGTGGTGAACATGCTTATCATGGCATTTACCAAAATCTCCAAAATTTGAGAAAGCTATGGGGGCCATCTCAATAGAATACATATGAGAATTATTGTTGCAAGCAAAACAAGTGAAAGAGCAATTGTTCATATTATCGCAAGCAACGAGAGAGATTGTAAAACATTCATGACAAAGCATGGTTCGAGGGGTACCATTGGTAACATCATCGCAAGCAAAACATTGGAAAGAGCAATTGTTCAACAAAGTGCAAGCAATGATATCATCAACGTAATGTTTAAAGCATGGCATGTCTATGGCAACATCATCACAATCAAATAATTTCACATGCTCAACATTATGCAAAGGCAAAGTATCACATGGAAATACCAATGAGTCATATGTGATATCACAAACATGATCCATAGCATGCCAATCATCACAAGTCATCATGTCCACTAGTAGGATCATGGCATCATCAACACCCTTATATTTACCTTGTTCTTACCTCTCATATGAAGTGGGTGTTGTGGTAGTATTGGCCTCCATGTGGGCGACTTCTTCATCCAATATGGGGATGTCATCATCTTCATCCACCATGTACATCTTCTTGGTTGGAGGCATCATCATCTCCAAGCTTGGAGCTTCTTGATCCATGGAACCTAGCAAATCATGAGAAAACACACTAGAGGTAGAGGGTAAGTTGTTAGAAATCAAAATGGTCTCATGGGACCTATCAACTACCACTCTCAACTCACTAGGTGTATCACTCATGCCCTCCAAGTTGAAGCACTCAATCTCACATATGGTGGAGTCACTCATCTCACTCTTGTTTTCACTCAAGTGGGCTAAGTGGCTCTCATACTCACATGGGATTGGTACCACATCATCACTCAAGCATGTAGGGGTAGGCTCGGTGTGCTCAACTCCATGCGCCTCCTTTGGTGAAGGGAAAGTCCCATGCTCACCATTCTTGACCTTGTCATCGCCATCTTGTGGTAGTGGTGGAAGTAGGCTCATGTTGTTGTCGAGAACGGTGCTCAGATCGACTTCATCACATACGTGGGCTTGGCTTCCTCCATCTTGAAGTGTAGACTCTTGGTGTGAAGCTTGATGGCGTGGAGGAGAGCTTGCTCTTGGTGCCCTTTTGGTGGTGGCACGAGTCGTTGAAGGCGCCTTATGATGGTGTCGACGGAGGTCATTGGTGTGCCTTGCCAAAGGTTGATGTAGATGGCGCACTTGGTCATCCACATGACGCTCGCGACGATGCTCCTTGTCCTTGGCACTCTTCTTGCTGAGGCGTTGTAATGAGCGCAAAGCATCATTAGTCTTGGTCATCATGCTCATGGTTTTGGCGAAGTTGTTGTCCATGTCGCTCTTGAAGTTGTTGAGGGAGCTTTCGAACTTGTCCATGTGATGGTGGACCTTGGCGCTCTCGAGGTGGAGGCTAAGTCTTGGTCGACGTGACTTGAGGAGCTTAACGTTGTTGTTCTAGAAGTCGTCCATGCTTGGGGAGTTATTGTTGTTGTAGAACTCCATATCACCCAAGCATGTGGAGCCATTGTCGGTGTAGTGCTCCATCATGTCATCCATGCTTGTGGAGGCATATGCATGGTGGCTCATCGTGGATTCTTCATAGAAATCAACCTCGGTTCCGGAGTCCCTAGACATGTTTCACAAGACCAAGTGTTGTATATGGAAGTGGTAGGGGGTTAGGGATGCAACGCCAAACCTTACTTTACCTTGGAAGATAGTATCGTGCAAGTGGCAACACTTGAGAGCAATCAAAACCAAGCAAAGTGAAGTTCACGCGGAACACCAAAACCAACTAACCACTAAAAAACACACACACAAAGCTTATGGTGGATGGGTATGGAAAGTGGCGTGTCCAAGAACAATCCAAAATCAAGATATTGTAATGGCAAGTAAAGAACCATGATGATCACAAAAAAACAACTCAATCCACAAGATAGGAATTATATACAAGAAAACACACACGGTGGGATAAAATGGGACTTGTGCGACGGAGAAAGTGAGCTAAGAACCAAATGTTTACCTAGCGAAGACTATAAGCTCGTGTCGCACAAGTGCAAGGAGAGACGCTAGTTCGATTGCAATTATATTGGCGGGCTACAAGATATGCACAATAAGTACCACCTATATGATGTTCATCGAGCTTGCGCTTCCTGTTCTATGAGGCACTTGTTTGTTTATTTCTTTTTCTTTTTCTTCTTTTTTTCTATTTTTCACTTTTCTTTTCTTTTTCACTTGCCCCTTCCTAGTGCCAACAACTATACAAGATAACTATATGAGATAGCGCACTCACAACTTTTGCTCGGAATTCTACAAGTATCAAATGTGCATAGCCCAAGCAATCATAGGAGGAACTAGTCTCAATAGGTGTTTGTTGAACGCAAAGATAGTGTAGTGCACAAAGGAAAGCAAGTGGGGAGAAGTGGCGGAATTTGTATACCTTTCGTCGCCGATCTTCACCCTTTATTGGTGGATTCCGCCTTGCTCACGGAATTTGGAAGGATTAGATAGCATGAACCACGGAGATGATGATGTAGAGCTCTTTCTTCTCCTGAAAACGAGCTAAAGAAAACCAAAATCCGAGTTCGTATGCAAAAGTTATGCTCAAAACAGTAAAGCAGATTTTTCTGTCAGCAGGGGGGCGGATAGTCCGGTGCGCGTAGGCCGGACAGTCCGGCCAGGCCGGATATTCCCGTCAGTTTAGGCCGGAAACTCCGGTGGGACGGATATTCTGGTCCATTTTGGCCAGACAGTTCGGTCCGGTCGAACCAGAACTTCCAGAACACGAACGGGACGAGTTTTGGCCGAAAAACTCAAACCAAAACCTCAAATTGATGGGGGAAATCAAGGAATTAGGCCATGGAAACGCAGGGGAAGGTAGATCAACATGTTTAGCAAGTAATCCATGGATCAAAACCTACCAAAACGCACTCAAATCACAGATCGGTCCAAAACACGAATGAGGGCTATTTTTGGTGGAATTTTCGAATTTATGGGGAAAAGACCAAATCGAGGAGAAATCCGTGGCAACCAAAAGCTGCTGTCACCAGATGATGAGGGAAAACCTCTAGGGTGGCCCGATCTTCACGGATCTCGTGGTCAAATCGATGGGAAAACGAGGGGAAAGGGAGAAGGTAGCGGAAGCGGACGCACACCTCATGAAGAACACAATGAACACACGCAAAACACACACGATACAAGGCCGATTGCTCTCACCGGTGGCCACCGGTCCGATAGAATCCTCGCAAGGAAAGATCGGTCAACGTGCTCCCGTCAATCCCAAGCGGAGAGGGAAGAACACCTTGGAGAGGGTCTTGACGTCTTGGCAAAGGGACACTGATGCCAAGGCCTTGTACAACGAGGGAGGCGCGATGCAAACTCCAACGAGGTGGTGACGATAGTCGATCCCCTTTGGTAGAAGGGGATGAGGCAAAACTAGAGATTCCACGAAGGGGATTTTCTTTAGTCTATCATCTATGCCTAAGGGATACAATGAGGGGTGGGGGCTCTATTTATAGGCTAGCCACAAGTTCAAGGCTAGTTTGGGCATAAAACTAGGGTTTGGTGCGGAATAGAGGGGTACATGGGCCAAGGGCAAAGATGTTGGCACGCAGGCCCATAGCGTAGGCCGGACACTCCGGGTCGAGTGGGCCGGAGAGTCCGGGGTGGCCGGACACTCCGGGTAGTGTCCAGGTAGAGTCCGATGTAGCAGACAGAATGTCCACGCCAGGACGGGGCTGGGGTAGGCTGGACACTCCGGCTACGCCGGACACTCCGGCTGGATTGGGGCGGACTCTCTGGGGCGATGACGGTGGAGACTCCGATTCTCCAGCTGCTGCTTCTTTCGTCTTCTCTTCCATGCCTCCATCTTGTCAGGCTTAGTGCTCCAGGCTTCCTCCCATGCCTCCGTACTTGTTGGTATGAACCTATCATGGATATGGGATGGAGTATGAAGTAATATACCATCCAAGAGGGTAGGAAGTGGGCTCGCATAGAGGAACGGATTCACCTTTGGAGTCCATGACCACTTGGCATAAGTTGGAGACCATGATGTGGTAACGACCGAAGGTCGGGCTACATCATATGTTCTATGGGTTCCATCACGGACTATTGTGTAATGATATTACTTTGTTTTCCACCTGCACGCAAGTGCCTGGTGGGCACCTTTGAACCGTTTCTATGTGGGTTTCGCGAGAATTGCTGAAACTTGCATAGGGCCGATTCAAGGGTGTTACACTTCAGAAATTTTGAGTATCACCTTGGTACCCAGCAACTTAGTCATCCTTTCCAACCCTACGCTTTTTCTTGTATGCTTGTCAACCACAATTGCATTGCCTAAATAGGACACCGACTTTGATTAGTACCAAACATTTCACATTCTTTATCAACCAATACGATGTTATGTAAATATTCAAAATAAATGCAAGTCATTTAGGAGAAGAAATTGAAGTGCATATTGCACCGAACGGTAACACCCTCGAATCGACCCTATGCAAGTTTTAGCAATTCCCACTAAACCCGCATAGAAACGATTCAAAGATGCCACCAGGCACTTGCGTGCGGGTGGAAAACAAAGTAATATCATTACACAATAGTCCAAGATGGAACCCACAAAACATATATATACAACAACGATTCAATGAGTCGAGAATATAGATATACAATACAAATATCAAAATCACCTTGAAAACGATACACATCTGAGTACGGATAAGAAGAAAATGGGGCTAAGAGCCCTGGAGAATAACCAATGGCATTTATAACCCTGCCCAGGCCAAGCTGGAAGGGTAACCCTGCTAACGACATTGATCTCAAACCTTCTAAAAAAAGGGGTGCCGACAAAGGGCAAAAGAAAAAGGGAGCGGTCAGTACTGAGGCATGTACACGGCAAGGCTAGAATTCAGCGGCTCTCACCTACATAGGATGGTGGACTGAAGCGACAGCGAAGCTTGCGCTAAACAACCTATGGAGACTTGATACAACTATCGGCTATTAGAGAGGGATAAGGAAGACCTATTTGGAACCAACCTGATACTAACACCAAACATACCCATCCTGGTATTTCCCCCTCGAGACCAAACGAGGAAGTCAAACCAAGGAACTCACATAGTTGGCAATTGTATTCATTCCATTATAGTCAGATATAGATAGCATGAGTCATCCTGATATCAGAAGCAGTGGGCAGTTTTAGTTAACCATTCCGTTGTAGTTGCAAATACAAATAGCATGAGACCTCCCAAATCCAGCAGTGGTTGTTGGAAATTTTATTTACTCATTCCGTTGTAGTGAATCTGATTACTAGACATGTCAAAGTCAAATTTATAGCACTACTTTAGTTATAGTTGTCTATGATCGAGATACTGTGCTCCAAGTCATCCATAACCGTGGACATGGCTTTCAGAAAGTTTTACCCTGTAGGGGTGCACAAATAGCAACACACACATGATCAACCTTGGGAAGAACCAAATAAAAAGCAACGAGGCCTCACGACAATGCATTCACAAGATTCATAAATTATTTTAGGGGGCCACCCCCAATAAGCTGCCCGCTACAAAGTCGACCAGCTCTGTGATGGACCCAGGGTGTGTGCCGATGGCTGTAAATGACTAGGAACCCGAAAGTGTGACTGGTCTTGTCGATACAGCACAAACGTGGCAAGGTTTGGTCCTAAATAGTATAGGTGCTCCACGCACAATCGTAAATAAAGCAGTAAAGCATGGCATAAGTACATGATGGTATTAAAGCCCCAAACTAGTGTGTGACCCCAACAAATAAAGTGTGAATCAAGCACAGGTGAAGGGGGATCCATAGGGTCTCCCGTATGTGGATAGTACGAATAGTCAAGGAACAGGTATCAAGTACTCGGGGCCTACGAGACACAAGTGAGCGTGGAAGAACCAAATATGAGCTATTGCCCACCAGTGCCTCTGCATTAGTTATATTTATTCCCAGCATTTATTTAACAAGTTGTAATTAAAGACATGATCATCTCCATCATTAAACATGTGTTAACCTTCCAACAACGGTGGTATGACAACGATGCGAAGCAGCGCCTGAGCAAGCAACTACGACTCGCAGGGCCAACTATTTATCAAACAACAGGTGATAGGACGTGTCCAAGGCAATATAGAGGCTGCAAGGAATATAAATGGTGCACGGAAACTAAAGCATCACAACACAGATAGCAATATATCAACAGGAGGAAGTAAATACTATAAATAAAAAATAGGTAGAAAGGGGAAGATTGCTCACCTGGGAAACACTACCGGAGATACATTATCCAAAGAACTTGGCGGTACTTGCATCAACTCAACAGCCTAATCCACAAAGAACCAAAGCACTAAAAAACACTAAATGCACTATTTAATACTACGGCAGAAGATCGGGCATGATGCATGTATGATGTATGACATGGCAAAGGTGCGATGCAATTAGGCAATATTAAGCAGAACCAGGGTCCCGATACTTAATAGGTTCATGTTGTTTAGATACCCCGCAATTTAAATGTTGTCTTAATAAGGCAAAATATGTCATCGGTTCGCTACACAAATTTAAATGGGGCCATTATAAGACTAGAATAGCCCGCATATAACCTCCATATTTAATTACGACATGATTGGACAAAATACCCCCAAATGTCAAACGTGTATGCGGTCATGAACAATTTATTTACAACAAGTGTATAGATGAAATTTTAAAAATAGGGTTCTCGAAAAGGGGATCACATTAGGGGTCAAATATCTTGGGGTTCGATGTGGTTCGGGTCCGGTCTTGCCAGGATCAGGATCTTCGGACTCCGGGAACGGGGCTCCAGTATCCGTAAGGAGATCATGGCGTTGGGAGTCTCGGCATCTTCGGATACCGGGTCGGAGAGGTTGGTGGTCTTTGGGTCCGAGCAGGGGTTCTTGTCGAGCATTCCCTATAGGCGGTCTCTGGTTCATCTTTCGTCTTGTGGGCACCGGAGAGAAGGCAGTCATGCGCATCCAAAAATCAACACACCTAGTTCATCTCACCACACCAACACCAACAGTGGCACACTATCCAGAACCCAACAGGAACCATACATGGTGGATGTCGAGCTCGGGAGCACATCCACTAGCAGGGACACAAGGACACCAACAAAGGCAGAACAGGGGAGGACCGAAAGTGCAGAGCCGATGACGGTGATGGTCGGAGGAAGCTGGGGCCGGCGCTGAAGGATCAAGGACGAGGATGCGCGCCTGGGAGGACAAGGGCGCAGTGACCAAGGTCCAGGGCGGCGCAGCAACATAACTCGCTAGCGGTAGCGGGCTTCAGGGACCCGGCGAGGCAGAGGGGCCCGAGGCAAGGCTGCCTGCAGTGGCGCGATGCTCACAAGATCGAGGCACGCAAACTTGGGCGGTGCTCGAGCAAGGATGGCGGTGAGAGCTTGCGGCGATGCGTGCAACAGGGTGGCCGAACCGGGGCGAGGTCGAGGACCAACGAGGAGGGAGCGCCCGCGGCGGAGCTCCTAGCGGCAGGCAGGACGTGGTTGGAGAGGAGGGTGGCAGTCGCCAGAGAAGAAGGAGGGCCACACGGTGGTGCCGCGTCGGGCTGAGCAGAGGAACGGCAAGGTGGAAAGGAGCAGGGAGCTCGCTCGATGGGGAGGCGGGGTGAGGACAGCGGGTGTGAGATCCAGGCACATGGCTTAATAGGATTGATAGGATACCCATATCAACAAGTTGCAACTTCTTTCCCAGAAGCTCATTCGAAAAGAACTCTAAGGTTAAGCATGCTTGGCCTAGAGCAATTCTAGGATGGGTGACTGACCGGGAAGTGGGTAACCGGGTGCGCACAAGTGAGGACAAAGTGCACAGAAAAGACTAGTGTTGGTCTATGAGGTGATACATTGCAAATGTATCTATAATTTTTGATGTTTCATGCTTGGTTTTATCCACTTTCTTGTGTTTTGTTCCAACTTTGGAGTACTTTTCATATGATTTCTTGGACTAACCTATTAACAAGAGCCACAGTGCCAGCTGCCTATTTTCTGCTGTTTTTGGTTCCAGGAAAGTCAGAAAATGAATATTCTCGGAATTGGACGGGACAAAAGCCAAAGTGCCTATTTTTCCGGATGTCATCAAGTGCCAGAATACAAGACGGAGAGGGGCCAGAGGCTGGCCACACCACCTGGCCGCGCTGCTAGGCCTGGCCCGCGCCAGGAGGTGGTGTGGCCGCTCCCGGCACCCTTCGGCCTCTCCTTCCGCCTATAAGTTTCCCTCGGGACGAAAACCCTAAGGGCCCGATCAAAAATCCACTAAAGAGTCTATAGCCGCCGTCATCTCCTTCCCTAGATCGGGAGGGATCTGAAGCTCTTCCTGGCACCCTGCCGGAGAGGGGAATTCACCCTGGAGGCCTTCTTCATCACCATGCAAGCCTCTAGTGTGATGCGTGAGTAGTTTATCCTTGGACTACGGATCCATGTAGTAGCTAGATGGCTGGTTTCTCCTCCTTTGTGCTTTCATGTTTCTTGTGAGCTCCGTTAATGATCAAGATCATCTATTTGTAATTCATACATGTTGTGTTTCCGGGGATCCGATGGATATTGAGATGCTATTTCAGATTGATTATTGATTCTATCATGTCTTTGTTATTTGAGATCTTGCATGCTTTCCATTGTTAGTAGCTATCTTGGCCAAGTAGATGCTAGCAACTCCAAGAGTTAGTATTTATGCTCGATAGTGGGTTCATGCCTCTGGTAATCTAGGGAAGTGATAGAAATCTCTAAGATACTAGATGTGCTGTTCCTACTAGGGAGAAAACAACAATCCTTTGTTCATAGAACAATCGTATTGTTTACATTACACGCAGTTCGTAAAGCAATAATCTGTTGCTTGCAACTTAATACTAGAGGGAGTTCGGATGATAACTTGAAGGTGGATTATTAGTCATAGATGCAGTTGGATGGCGGTCTATGTATTATGTTGTAATGCCCAATCAAGTCTCAGAGGAGTCAAGATGATTAGTATATGCATGTATTGCTTTCTCGATGTTTGTCAACTGCCCCGCTATAATTTGTTCACCCAACATGTTATCTATCTAAGGAGAGCCACCTCTAGTGAACTATGGATCCCGGTCCTTTTCTTTACATACAATCTACAATCTTTTACTACTTTGTGTTTACTTTCTGCAAACTTTTACTTATTTCCATTCGATACGTTTAATCCTTTGTTTTCCGCAAAACACGGTGAGATTGACAACCTCATCGCAAGTTGGGGACAAAGTTGCGTGGTTGTGTTGTGCAGGTCTCCACGTTGCTACTAGCACCGGTAGTGCGCCCTGCCAAAGCTCAGCTAGTAACACCTTTGGGGTGTTTCCTTGCTCCTACTGGTTCGATTAAACCTTGGTTTCATAACTGAGGGAAAACTTACTGTTGTGCTCATCATACCTTCCTCTTGGGGTTCCCAAAGAGCTCTACATCAACTACGAGTTAGCAAGATTTTTTCTGGCGCCATTGCCGGGGAGTCAAGGACATCTTCACAAGGGGAGTCCCTCATAACCAATCTCTTTACTTTGTTGTTTTTTTTGCTTAGTTTTCTTTTTGCTTTGTTTGCTCGTTTTGTTCTTCAAAAACACAAAAAAACAAAAAATATTAGTTTTACTTGTTTGCTTTCTTATTTGAAAACCCAAAAAAATGACTACTCTTGAAAACACTAAGTTGTGTGACTTTTCTAGCACCAACAACAATGATTTTATGAGCATACATATTGCTCCACCTGTGGCTGAGAATACTTTCTTCGAGATAAAACCTGCTTTGCTCAATCTTGTTATGAGAGAACAATTTTCTGGTATTGGTAATGAAGATGTTGTTTCCCATCTAAATAAGTTTGTTGAACTTTGTGAGATGCAAAAGCATAGGGATATAGATGGTGATATTATTAAACTGAAATTGTTTCCTTTCTCTTTGAGAGGAAAAGCTAAAGAATGGTTGAATTCCTTAACTAGGAATAGTATTGATTCTTGGGCTAAGTGCAAAGATGCTTTTATTGGAAAATACTATCCTCCTGCTAAGATTATATCCATGAGAAGTGAAATAATGAAGTTTAAACAACTTGATAATGAGCATGTTGCTCAAGCTTGGGAAAGAATGAAATCTTTGGTAAAGAATTGTCCCACTCATGGACTGACTGCTTGGATGATCATCCAAACTTTTTATGCAGGATTGAACTATTCTTCGAGGAACCTATTGGATTCAGCAGCTGGAGGTACCTTTATGACCATCACTTTGGGTGCTGCAACAAAACTTTTGGATAATATGATGGTTAATTATTCTGAATGGCACACTGAGAGAGCTCCACAAGGTAAGAAGGTAAATTCTGTTGAAGAAACCTCCTCCCTGAGTGATAAGATTGATATTATTATGCCTATGCTTGTTAATGGAAAAGCCCATATTGATCCAAATAATGTTCCTTTAGCCTCTTTGGTTGCTCAAGAAGAGCAAGTTGATGTGAACTTCATAAGAAATAATAAGTTTGGCAATAATGCTTATAGGAACAATTTTGGTAACAACAATTATAAGCCATATCCTCCCAACAATGGTAAATCGGAATTACCTAGTGAAGGAAGAATCTTGGAAGTTGAAAGAGCCACTAAAAACTTCATGCCAATACGAGCAAAATAAGCTGTTTACTAAAACTATGGAGGAACAATCTATCATTTTGAAGAACATTAGCCATCAACTCGAGAGTCTAAATAGAGAAATTCCTAGTTTACAATTGAAACTCTCTAATGCTGAAAGGAATATATCATCTCTTTCTGAAGCTCAATCTTCTTTGATTAATAAAATGGCTGCTAAACCTGAAACTAATGGGAATCCTTTGCAACTACTAATGCTATACAAGTAAGAATTGATGAAAATGTTAGACTATTAGCTGAATTACATGCTAAGTGGGAAAGAGAAGATGAAATTGCTAGAAACATTAGTGTTTCTACTATTACCACCACGAGTGTTGAGGCTAGTAATAGTTCTACCACTTTAGATGATAAAGTTGATTTTGATCTTGATGGTTGCAATATGTCTGAAGTTATTAAGTTCTTACAAAAGCTTGCTAAAAGTCCTAATGCTAGTGCTATGAACATGGATTTTACAAAACACATTACTGATGCTCTCATAAAGATTAAAGAAGAAAAGATGAAACATAAAGCTTCTATTCCTATAAAGCAAGCAGATTGTTGGGAACCCATCATTAATATGAAAGTGAATGACTTTGATTTCAAAGCTTTGTGTGATCTTGATAGTACTGTTTCTATTATGCCTAGAAGTATTTATGATATGCTTGATTTGCCTCCTCTTGAAGATTGTTATTTTAATGTCCCACTTGATGCCAATGCTAAAAAGAAACTCATGGGGAGTCTTAATGATGTTCTTATTATGGTTAACAATTCCTATGTCCCCGTTGATTTCTATGTTTTGGATCTTGAATACAATGCTTCTTGTCCTATTACTTTGGGAAGACCTTTTCTTAGAACTATTGGTGCCATCATTGATATGAAAGAAGGCACCATTAAAAATCAACTCCCGCTCAAGAAAGGTATAGAACACTTCCCTAAAAAGAGAAAAAAGATTTCTCTTGCTTCTCCTATGAAAACAAAATTTGGTCTTAATGCTTCTTCATTTGAGAACACTTGATTCTTTCTTTGCTTCTTATGCCTAACTTAAAGGCGTTAAAAAAAGTACTTGTTGGGAGATAACCCAAGAGTTTTAGTTGAGTCTTGGAAGTTATTACCTCTGTAATAACCTCTCCTTATCCTTTTTATTTGCTTTTTGTGCCAAGAGTAACCTCTAATGAGAGAGAAGTAATGATTGGGAAAGTTGCTGTCCCGAAACAGATTTCTGTGCTTCACCGTAAAAATTCCTGAGAGATCTCTGTACGTCGGATTGAGATGTAATTTTTTGTGCTTCTGCCCCAGGTTGTTATCTAACTTTCATTAGTTCAACACTTGTTGATTTGAGCAACAGAAGGGCTTCGAATTTATTTTTCTTTACCTGCTGGTCTGTTTTGACAGATTTCTGCCATTTTCTGCATTTGCTTCTTGTTAGTTCCTTTTTGAGTTCCTTTGGGGAATTGAGCTTTTTTAGGGAAGTGCTACAGTATCTAGTGTTCTAATGGAAGTTTATTTGGTGTTAGAACTGAACCTTGAGACTTATTTATCTTAAGTGCACTAATGTTGCTAATGAGATTGTGTGAAGTTTTGTATGTAGGAAAAATTTCAGGTGTATGGAAGGAATGAGTAATGAGATGAAGGATGGACTAAAGCTCAAGATTGGGGATGCCACACGTGTCACCCCAAGAAATATCCAAGAAGTACAAGCGTCAAAGCTTGGGGATGCCCAAAGCATCCCCTTCTTTATCAATAAAAATCCCAGGTTTCTTCCAAACGCTTCATTTTTATTGTTTCATGCACAGTTGTGTTTTTCTTCGAGCGTCTTCTTTTTCCTTTTTGTTTTGGTTTTTAGTTTGCTTGGTTTGCTTAGTGTTCTGAATAAATTGATTGGACCCCCTCTTTCATACTTTGGTTTGCAAATAGTTTGGTTTGGTTTGGAAAAGAGTAGGAAAGTTCATGCTTATGTGGTAAAAAGAGCTTGTTTTTGACTGTGGCCTATGCTCTGTCATGCCATGCTTGATATTGTTTTGTCTTTATGCTTAGTATTCTTTGCTGTAGCATGACTTGTTATAAACAATTGAGATTGCTTAATGTGCCTTGGATGAATCATGCGTTGTTTTAGCATATTAAAGCATAGTATAGTGGTATTCTCCTTTGATGCTTTATTTGGGTTGACTTGGCACATGCTCACACCATCTTATGAGTATCTCAAGTCACCATAGCCTTTATGATCCTTTAGTTTTCAACTTGTAGTATCACTTTATGCTTTGATCAATGATGTTTTGTCGCTCTGCATGATTATGGCCATTATTGCTCTCTTAGTTTGTCGCTCCCAGTCTTTTGCTAGCCTCCACCACCAAGTATGAGTTCCACTCATGCATCCAACTCCCTAAACCAAGTTATTCCAAAGAGTCCACCATACCTACCTACTAGCTTATTCTATTCCAAGTATATTCATGCTTTTGTTTACCTTTCACTTGTTATGAGAAAACTAGTGATTAAAGCTCTCACAAACTTGATGGCACACTTTACTTTATTGCCTCCAATAAACTTGAACCATTGGGTCCTTCTTTGTTGTGTATATGCTTGCGCTTTATAAGTTGAAATTAGCAGAACCATGTTTTATGGGGAACGCTTTCAACATCGCACTTGTACTTTGTACTCCATTGATATCATGTTCTTTTGCTTACGGATCCCGGCGGTGTGAAATAAATGTGGAACTTGTAAGATCATGGCGTTTGTATGTGTGTTAGAGAAATGCTTGGACCGCTAGCCTAAGCCATGCCTAATCATGGTGGAAACTTCCAGCATCACCATAATGAGAACTCTATGAAGCATCCTCAATAAAAACCTATGCAAATAGCAAATAAAAAGATCGCTGGGATGCTCATTGTCTACTTGCCTTGTCATTTTGATTATGGGAAAGCTCCCATATCATGTGCAAGGGGTACCCCGTTGGCGATTCTTAATGATACACATATACTTACAATGACAAGAGCTTACTCGTGACTAAAGTTGAGTAGCATGAGGATCGGTCTTCGTAAGTAAGGGGCATGAGATTTCAGTTTATAACTTGTCAAGCATATCCTCTTAGTTGTGTCACTTTAACATTAATCACTTTCAAGATGCTTATGATAGGGGCAATGAGAGCTGAAAACTACAAGTACCATAATTTTTGGAAGCTCTTTATGAGACTTGAATCCCTACTTCCTTTTACAAAAGGCTTTTCTTCCACCATTATATTGAGTCTCAACCTTCTATCTTTATGCACCTACTTTGAGAGCATAGTGGCCATTCTTAGTTCTATGTGGATTATCCCAAGACTAGGTGATTGATGCATAACTTGATATTGCTTGTTTTAAACTATTGTATCTAGTCACTCTTATAAACTTTGAAGGTGTCCTATGCATTTATATTTGCTACTCTATTGAGGGACAAGCTGAATACTATTATGCTATGTTTTCTTTATGTGAAACAAACAAACGTCTTGCAAGGCATGTTATTCATGAATCTTTTGTTTGTAAATTTTTATGTTGACTCATAGTTTCTTTGCCTATTTCTAGAACTTTGTCTTTCATGTTATGATTGAAGTACTATGATCCCAGCTTTGAGTTTTGCAAATACTTTGATCAAGTCTTTGATGGTGCATGTCACCTCAAAAATTATTTCTTTTTATCACTTACCTACCCGAGGACGAGCAGGAGTTAAGCTTGGGGATGTTGCATTGCAAATGTATCTATAATTTTTGATGTTCCATGCTTGGCTTTATCCACTTTCTTGTGTTTTGTTCCAACTTTGGATTACTTTTCATATGATTTCTTGGACTAACCTATTAACAAGAGCCACAGTGCCAGCTGCCTGTTTTCTGCTGTTTTTGGTTCCAGGAAAGTCAGAAAATGAATATTCTCGGAATTGGACGGGACAAAAGCCAAAGTGCCTATTTTTTCGGAAGGGACCAAGTGCCAGAATACGAGACGGAGAGGGACCAGGGGGCCACCACACCAGCTGGCCGCGCGGCTAGGCCTGGCCCGCGCCAGGGGGTGGTGTGGCCGCTCCCGACACCCCCTCGGCCTCTCCTTCCGCCTATAAGTTGCCCACGGGACGAAAACCCTAAGGGCCCGATCAAAAATCCACGAAAGAGTCTGTGGCCGCCGTCATCTCCATCCTAGAGCGGGAGGGATCTGAAGCTCTTCCTGGCACCCTGCCGGAGAGGGGAATTCACCCTGGAGGCCTTCTTCATCACCTTGCAAGCCTCTGGTGTGAACTATGGATCCCGGTCCTTTTCTTTACATACAATCTACAATCTTTTACTACTTCGTGTTTACTTTCTGCAAAGTTTTATTTCTTTCCATTCGATACGTTTAATCCTTTGTTTTCCGCAACACACGGTGAGATTGACAACCTCATCGCAAGTTGGGGACAAAGTTCTATGGTTGTGTTGTGCAGGTCTCCACGTTGCTACTAGCACCGGTAGTGCGCCCTGCCAAAGCTCAGCTAGTAACACCTTTGGGGTGTTTCCTTGCTCCTACTGGTTCGATTAAACCTTGGTTTCATAACTGAGGGAAAACTTACTGTTGTGCTCATCATACCTTCCTCTTGGGGTTCCCAACGAGCTCTACATCAACTACGAGTCAGCACGGGGCCAGTCTAGATATCCTATTAAGCTACCAGGAGTGACACCCCCTGGGGCCAGGAGTGGACGGGGTGTTATAAAGTAGTATCAGAGCCGACCCTTGCGATTACACGGGTGTGTGCGGGTCAGTGGCGGGACATGTGCAGCATGGCGCATGTGGCCCGGAGTGGACACGGCATGGCACATGTGCCGGCTCTGGACGCACAGACGCGTGCCAAGAGGGAACATTCCTAGGGTGTGCTTGATCGATGAGGGCATCGATCTTCTAAAGGGTGGGTGTATGTGAGATCCAGGCACATGGCTTAATAGGATTGATAGGATACCCATATCAACAAGTTGCAACTTCTTTTCCAGAAGCTCATTCGAAAAGAACTCTAAGGTTAAGCGTGCTTGGCCTAGAGCAATTCTAGGATGGGTGACCGACCGGGAAGTGGGTAATCGGGTGCGCACGAGTGAGGACAAAGTGCGCAGAAAAGACTAGTGTTGGTCTATGGGGCCAGTCTAGATATCCTATTAAGCTACCAGGAGTGACACCCCCGGGCCCAGGAGTGGACGGGGTGCTACAAAGTGGTATTAGAGCCGACCCTTGCGATTACACGAGTGTGTGCGGGTCAGTGGCGAGACATGTGGAGCATGGCGCGTGTGGCCCGGAGTGGACACGACATGGCACATGTGCCGGCACTAGACGCACAAACGCGTGCCAAGAGGGAACGTTCCTGGGGTGTGCTTGATCGATGGGGTCATCGATCTTCTAAAGGGTGGGTGTATGTGAGATCCAGGCACATGGCTTAATAGGATTGATAGGATACCCATATCAACAAGTTGCAACTTTTCCGGAAGCTTATTCGAAAAGAACTCTAAGGTTAAGCGTGCTTGGCCTAGAGCAATTCTAGGATGGGTGACCGACCGGGAAGTGGGTAACCAGGTGTGCATGAGTGAGGACAAAGTGCGCAGAAAGGACTAGTGTTGGTCTGTGGGGCCAGTCTAGATATCCTATTAAGCTGCCAGGAGTGACACCTCCGGGCCTAGGAGTGGATGGGGTGTTACAAAGTGGTATCAGAGCCGACCCTTGCAATTACACGGGTGTATGCGGGTTAGTGGCGGGACATGTGGAGCATGGCGCGTGTGGCCCGGAGTGGACACGGCATGGCACATGTGCCGGCACTAGACGCACAGACGCGTGCCAAGAGGGAACGTTCCTAGGGTGTGCTTGATCGATGAGGGCATCGATCTTCTCAAGGGTGGGTGTATGTGAGACCAGGCACATGGCTTAATAGGATTGATATATTACTCATACCAACAAGTTGCAACTTCTTTTCCAGAAGCTTATTCAAAAAGAACTCTAAGGTTAAGGGTGCTTGGCCTAGAGCAATTCTAGGATGGGTGACCGACCGGGAAGTGGGTAACCGGGTGTGCATGAGTGAGGGCAAAGTGCGCAGAAAGGACTAGTGTTGGTCTCTGGGGCCAGTCTAGATATCCTATTAAGATGCCAGGAGTGACACCCCCCGGGCCCAGGAGTGGAGGGGGTGTTACAGCTGGCGGCGGTAGTGTCCTAGGATGGGGAAGAAGGATGTGAGGGGGGCGGATCGCGATGCGGGGTGGGGTAGTTGGCGTTGGGGCAGAGAGTGAAAGGTGGGTGGGGCCTAAGTGCTGGCGATCATGGGGTGTGCTGCGCGGTTGCGGGAGCGTGACGACGCTGGGCACGCGAGTGCGCGTACCGCATCGGGGTGGGCCAGGCGGGGTGGAAGTGCGCTGGTGTGTGCGCTGTGTGGCTAGAGGGTGGCGGCGGGGTGGGATTAGATGGTGGTTAGGCGGGGTGCTAGGGTTTGGCTGCTGGAGTTGGGCCGGGTTTTGTTTTGGCAGGGTTGTAGGTCAGTAGGTGGTCTAGCCTAAATGGCTGGGTTGCCTCACTGGTGACAAAAATAGTTCTCTTATTTTATTTCGTTTTAAATAGCCTTTTGTAAATTGTTTGTAGACAAAACAAAATATCAGGAAGAGACCAAGATTTTATTATTTGAAATAAAGACGAAGAATGTTAGAATACAAAGATAGGTTTTTTGATGGAAAATAGTTTTAGACAAAAACATGTATGCAATCATGAGGATGCTCAAATGCAATGTGGCATGATGACATGAGCATGTAGTCATGATGATGCACAAAATAAAAACAACACACGATTTTCTAGTAGTTGTTTTACTAGGGTGCTACACCAACCACATTAGCTGCCGCAGATATACTAAGAAGAATAATAGCCAACTGGTAATTTAATTGCAGTGCATTTTCAATAGGTTTAGATATACAACATAGTAGCAATGACAAAGATTGTGAAATAAGATAGGTACGAACATGTTGATATATTAGCAAAAACCACTACTGTGCCAATGACATGGCATTCATGTGGCATTTAATCCAATAGAAGCAAATGCAAGAGTAATAAAAATAGTACAAGACGAACTTGCCTTCATCACATGTAGCTTTCTCAGTTTCTTCAAGAAAGACGGCATTTCTGTCCACCAAAGGTACAACATGGCTAAGGTCATGCAGAAGGGGTTGAGGTCCATGCAGACATGGCTGAGGTCCATGCGGACAATGCTTTCTTCAGCGAGGAACACAGACCCATCATCATCCCTATGCAACGAGCTTTGTTGATTGTTGTGAAGTGGGTTTTCTTAATGGTTGGCTATAGTAACCGCCTTCGCTTTCTTCCTAGCGGCTCTAATAGGAACTTCATCAAGTTCCAACAATCTCTTTGATCTTTCTAGAGGTACCTCCATCACCCTTCCTGGAGCCATTTGTGTAGATGCTTTTGGGCTACTCAAATTCCTTCTCTTATTCTTCACAACAGACTTCTTTCTCCTCCTAGAAACCTTCAGGTGCTCATAAAAATAGCAAGGACAATGGCATTAGATCACAAGAAAACTAGGTAAGAACAGAATGAAGAAAAAAAACAGAGAACTGTTGGAAATATGCCCTTGAGACAAATAGTACTAAGGACTATTATCATATTTCGTAAAGTTTATGATTAAGTTTTATAGCATGCTATAACTATATTGAAAGGAAACGTCAATACACGTGTGATATATAAACAACCAGGGGTTCTCGGTGAAACTCTAGTCACTGGTTCATTGGTCAACGGATGATCAAGGTTTCCTGATCATGTGGCATTTATGCCAGTTGGAAATGGAGTCAACTCATTATGAGAATGAGATGATGAACCAATACCCAACCTAAACATCGTGACCTGATCATGTCACGAAGTTAAAGTTACGATGATTAGAATATACCTAGTAGACTATTCCTTAGACCGTGAGACTATATCAATCACTGTCTCCCGAGAATGCTTAGATAGCATCAAACGTCACTTGGTAATATAGTGATCATAAAGGTGCGTTCAAGTATTTAGAGGAACTATAGAGGCAATATATGTCAAGAGAGGGATTTGTCCATCCGCTTGACGGAAAAGATACTCAAGATCCCACTCGGAGAAGTTATATCGAATAGCTGCGTAGCGTGCGATTTGATCACAGGGATATCACTTGTCGAAACGAGACAAGTAGCATTGTTCGGTAACGAGATTGAACACGACATGGTGATGTCATTGATCAGATCTCGGGCAATGCAAGTATGGAGAGACAAAAGGAATAAGACACGACAGTCACGGTTCAAAACGATGAAAGATCTTCGTGGAATGCACACGGGTCACATGGCCATCCAGGTCCCTCTGTCGATCATTGGTCTGGGCATGTACCGATGAAGTCTGGAGTGTTCCCGAACCATGGGTTATCATGCTTAAGGGCTTGGTGATGCTTAGAGAGTGTTTACAAAATTGGTAGAATCACCAAAGAAGAGAAGAGAGAAAAGCGGAAGGGTTTCGGTAAGTCCGGAGGATGTCCGAAGTGGAGGTGGAAGGTGTTCCATAGCCACAGAGATTGAATGATATGTGAATGACTGTTAATATTGATTTAATCATTTATTCATAATTATTTAATAAAAGAGAAATCAATTAAAAGGTCAAAAGCCTTAATGGGCCAAATTCCGGAGGGAGAAGGGCCCATGAGGGAAAGGCAAAAGGAGGAAGGGGCCAAGGGGTGGCCGGTGACCTTATTGGGCCAGCCCCCCACATGGGGCCCATGGGGGTGTCCAGCGGCGCCTTCCCCCCACCTCCTCCTCCTTTAGTCCCACCCCGGGACTTTGAGAGAGGTAGTACCTCCCCTTCCCCTATATATAGTGAGGTATTTTGACTAGAAAAAAAGACACACAATATTCAATAAAGGTTTCCTCACTTTTAGGGAGACCTCCAATTGATCTCTCTCTCTCTCCCGTGACTGTGGTCCCAAGTTCGGAGTGCGCAAATGAGATACATCTTCACCGCGGAGCGCCGTCGCGCTACGGGATTCGGATCTAGGAGCTCTACTTCCGCAACTGCTGCTGGATCAGGGAAGCGGGAGTCATCGCCAGGCACCGGATGTGTGTAAATCCCCGCGAGGTGTCACACTTGGGGCACTAGGAGTCGTTGGAGCCGCGGGAGCGCAAGGACTTCAACACGACCTTGAGGTCAGCTTCAGATCGTCTACATCAACCACGCTCTCCTGAGCGTTGACAACGCTTTTCGGTCTTCGAGGGTAAGTTCGCGAAAAGCCCCTCATGTTACTGCATTACTAATAGATAGGTCCTGGCAACATCAGGGGTTCAAGGGCGTAGGGTAAAATTTTATTGTTTTCATACGTGAACACCTACAGTGCTATCAGAGCTAGATCTATGTGTAGTAATGCTAGTATGGGTAGAACTCACGAGATGTAGCATGTGGGCGTTGATCTTTTAGTTGTTACCCTCCCACATGTACTTGTGTATACCGTAGTAATGCTTGATGAAGCGTCCCCGAACCGACTTTACGCGTTCATTTGTGAGACTGGTCCATGCTTCACATATGGCTTGTACCATATAAATTGACTTTCGGGGGTGTCTATCTCTCTCGCATTAGGTGGTATGCCATTTGCAATGGAGGGCCCCGAAAGGGGTGTAGTATAGACAACTACTTGATCAGGGTTGTGGTGAAAGTTCGTAGGTAAGAACGGTTCTTGTGCGAAAGCCCATTGACTCACGTAAAACATGCAAATATAGAGTAGATGCGTCTAACTTTGTTTTACAGGGTGCATTGCTTTGTGATATGGTTGTGGCAAAGGTAAAGTGATTACCTTATGTTATGAAGTAGTAGATAGTCACGGAGGTGATGGACTACCACGCCGGAAAGACACCGGTACCCTGGTGTCTACGGTGTCGGAATCTGGTGACACCAGATGGAGATCACAACGTGAAGGACCATATCACATCGCATTTACATTCAATGTTATTGTTTGTATACCTTATTGTGTGCTAGTATTAGATACTCAACGGTAGCCTAATAAGATGATCCCTGTTAAAATTACCAATGATTGTGTTCCCCCTTAGTGTGCACCACCAAGAAAGTTCTTCGGTATGAGGCAGGCCGTGATGATCAGGTTTCAAACATATCTACGTTCGCATATAGTGGGTGTAAGCCATGTTGTACAGCGAATACACTAAGGTTGAGTTGGCGAGCCTGGCATGTACAAACATGGCCTCAAAACACGGATGGTCAAAAGATTGAGCACGAGTCGCATGAATGATGTGACCGATATTTAGCGTCCACCCTAGGACCCACATTGATGGCTGTGATCATCGAGGGAGATGTGGGAAAAAAGGGTTGTGTTATCGCTACAACCCTTCAGGGGATAGGTGTTTCTTAGTGGAGTTATTATATTAACTCATTTAATTATAAAATTAGTCTAAATTCCTTTTTGCAATTATAAATGTAGAAATTGGTTCTCCCCCATGCTACCTTCGCTGTTGACGATTGGTTAGACGACGATAAGCTCGGGTTAGACGGATCAAACTTCTCTATGTGGGTTGCGCGTCTCCGTGTTCTCCTTAGTGAGAATGACGTAGTTGACTATATACTCAACGAGATGGATTTGGAGTAGCCCTATTTCTATGAGACCCCAGAACAGCGGGAGGACTGCTATTATCGTCGTGAGATGTCCACCTTCAGATCAGTTACAATGTTCTATGGGATGGTGGATGAGCTATGGCCAGTCGTGGGTAATCTTGACCCTCGTGCGACAATGGTACATCTTAGGACACATTTCGTGGAACAAGCACGCATATGGGAGCATGAGATGATGGGAGATTTCCTCTCCATTAATATGGAAGAGAAATCTTCATTTGAAGACCACTTGGATCGCATGCATGATGCGTACATGATGCCTACATACTTCCTGGATAGCTGGATGACGAGATCTTTTGCAAATGGCGTGTTGCTACGGTCGCTGCCACCAAGCTACCAAGCACGTATCAGGACTTGCATCATGAGAGGCGATGCGGAAACACATGATTTCCACAGGTTCATATCACATCTCAGGAATGTGATGGTTTAACCCATTATCGCTGAGGTCATTGATGACAAAGGTATATATTTGATATTCAATTTTATAAATGTTATAATCTTGCAAACACATGTTGCAGTGTTAAGTATATTTGATACTTGTTTTGTTTTGCTGAATATAGGTCCTTCTACATGAGAGGTGCTTGTTGGAGAGGAGGTGACGTTGTGTGTTGATGGAGAGCATGATGATGATGGCCGACGACACTCTCCCTCAACATTTATCACTTAGTTTATCATTTTGGATAGTTATTGTAATCAGAAGACTGTGAACTTCTTTAGTGTGTCTCACACTTTGTGAGACGGTTCTTCATATGAGTTTGTAACAAACAGTTGTTCCACTTTTATGAATAATTTCTATTCGTGTTCATATCTTGTTCGATTATGTGTAAACTATCCTGGTTTTCAAACTAATTGATAATACATGAACATTTGTAAAATATTGAAATGCCTTGAAATTACCCAACTTAATGATATGTTCATTACTGAATGAAACCATTGTTTAAATTCAAAGTTATATTGATAATATGTGAAAGACATACGTTTTCTTTTCACATATGAATCATGCCTAAGTTCGGCAAAATAACTTAAACACTGTGTATTACTTGAATATAAAGCGTTTGATAAATTGTTAAAATATAATACATATTCGATGTATTGTGGTTTAACAAAATGGTGATTATCATTATATGATTGTTTAAGTTTTGTAAAGAAGTTTACCAAAGGAAACATGAGTACGAAACTATTTGATATGATCAAAGTATTTCATCAACAAAGGGTATCAAAGATAAAAGAGAATCTAATTACTACTATTTGATCAATAGTAATGAAATTTGACTTTACAAGAATGGCATAAAGAAAATTGTGTAATGCAATGCGTTTGTGGCGTGGTATTGCCGACGAGTATGCCATGGACGGGTCCTCACAGTGCGTGTTTAGAGACGTGGAGTAAGGCTGAGAGTTGGCGGGTACGAGGTAACACAGCTTACCAAGGTTCAAGTCCCACAATGGTGGCGGAACTATACTCCTGCTATAAATCACTATAATGGCAATAAGCCGAGTTACAGAGATAGGTTCGTTGTGCGAGGTGTTGTGCGTTGTACGCTGCAATCAGAGAAGTTGTGCCCTAAAGACTCCCACGGACTGGCTTATAAAGGCGCCAAGACCTAGGGTTTACAGGGAAAGGTCCTTGCTGGACAAGGTAAATAGTCCTACACCTACACGAACTAGTCTTTCGTGTCTTGTACTCCAAGGCTCTGAGTATGTCGGTGACTCCTGTGTAGCCTTCCTTTATCCGGCATGGGCCTCCCTTCAGGATCCGTCTAACTGGGACGCCCAGTAGGCCATAGGCCTTGCTACTAACTATGGGCCACCCTGGTTAGGCGGATTGGTGACATGCTATGAGAATACCCATATAGCATATCCCCAACAGTAGCCCCTGGAGGACTTTGAAATCTTGCGTTGTCTTGCTCGTTGATCTCTGAATATCCCGTCTAAGTGATGCCGGCAATTCGTCAAGCAATATCTCAAACATCTCCCAAAGAACCCTACAATCCTCTTCGGCTTCGCAATGTAGCCGGAGATTCCTTGAGTCTTCTTTTCCAGAGTCGGACAATCTCCGTCTTTGATGGAATCTTCGGATGTGACCCTTCACTGCAACTGTCAGGAGGATGACGTAGGGTACAACCTACACTACCTCTAAACTCACAGAAGCAAAGAATTAATCATTAGCTATTTTCACGCGCGCGAAATCCGAAAAGGCAGAGCGGCAAAAGACGGAGGACGTGGCGAAATTACCGCGCACGTTCACTTCCACGTCGGCAATGTTCCATCCATTAGATATTTTTGCACAAATCTTGACGCGAGGCTTATATATTTCCACCGCTGTCAATTTATTTCTTTTTACCCGCATTCGCTCCCAGTCTTCGTCTTCCTCTAGCTGCGTGACTGTTCGAGCTCTCCTGCGAAAACCCTAACCAGAGCCTTTTCTTCCTCCACACACTCCTCAGCGTAATGGCCTCCAGCAGCTCTGCTCCTTCCACGGTGGCGATTCTCGAGGCTACGACGGAGCCATCCTAGGGAGTTATCGTTCCACCAGAGGGCATGGTCGTCCCCGTCTCTGCCGTGACGAAGTTCGCCGGTGATGACCAAGAAAGAGCAGCGCCCAAAGCCGCTGACGAGGAAAGCGACTGCCATAAGGGGGTGTGGAGAGGTTCTGATATCTCCGCTGAAGACCTCCAAGAGCTGATCAACGAGGGCTATCTCCCTGCGGCGAAGAAGTTGGTCTAGTGGGCGGCGCCGGCCGGTGAGGTGGTCCCTTCTCCCTAAGGCGGAGAGAAGGTGTACCTCAAATCTCACCTGGTAAGCTTGCCAATCTCCGACTTCTTCCTGGATGTCCTTCGACACTTCCGGGTACTTCCCAACAACCTCTCTCAGATTCACCAACCCATCCCTAAAAAACGACACCATCATTTGTTTCTCCCCTTACACTCTTTTGGGGAAAATTACAATCATCGGCCTCAGCGAGAAAATGAAATGTAATTCTTATACATGAATGCATGCATGCAATAACAATTCAAGATCATAGTTCTATGAATGTAGAATAAAACTTGGGGCCTCATAAGTTTCTTCAGGGATGGCGTTAGTGAACCAAGTAACAATTTACAACCTATTGTTCTTGTACATTACCCCGGGTTCACTAACTCATCCCTAAAAAATCTGACACCAATGTGTCTGCCTCTCTTTTGTGGCAAATTTGAAACATTGGCCACAATAAAAATTGAAATGTAATCATACGAAGTTGATATTTAGGGATATACATATTCAGGTACAAAAACAATCTTCAGGTACATGTACGTAGAAACAAGTTATGATCAAAATCATCCATATTCCGTATGCATCATATGAATCATCAAAAGATCAGAAACAATTCAAAGATCTAGTTTCATATGAGAATAATCAAAGGCCTCATAATTTTTTCCAGAGATGGAGTTGCGGGAAACCAAATTACCAGCAGTACAACCTATATTTTTTGTGTACATTGCGACCTCAGGTTTTCAGATAGGTGTCCCCCTTGCACTCTTTTGGGGAAAATTTCAATCATCTCGGCCTCAGTGAGAAACAATTCAAAGATCAGAGTTCAAAGATCATATGTGTAGAATAAATCTAGGGCATCATATATAATTTTTTTATAGATGGAGTTAGCAAACCAAAGTACCAATTGCACAGCTTATATTGTTGTACGTTGCCTCAGGTTCACTAACCATTCCTAAAAAAATCTGACACCATCATATATATGTGTCTCCCCTTGCACTCTTTTGGGGCAAATTTGAATCATTGGCCTCCGTAAGGAATATAAATGTTGCGTATCGAAATCGCAACACTCAACTAGCAAACCCTAAACCCCCGTAGTCAAATGTTACAGACCGATTAAATTTACAACACAAGAAAAACCATATGAACAATAACGAGTTAAGCAAATGTAAATTTACTAGATGGCAGATGAGCATATTGGGGCTTTGTAACTAGACAGGTTGGTGTTTTGTGACAAGATGGCAGATGGATCAATCGACCATTCAAACCATATATACACTAATACCCTACTTCAAGAGTAAAAGAATCTATAGACGATTGAGAAAATCCTACATATAAATAGTGAAATCTGCGGTTGTAACTAGAGAACCTAGCAAAGTAGTACCTCGGACTCCTCATCGGAGACCTCCTCCTCGAACTCGTCATTCTCTGTGATTGTGTCGACGATTTCTTGGTGGAGGATGGGGTCATTGATGTAGAGCACCAGGTTGCCTCCACCTGCCGCATACCCCTCATCTAGATCTGCTGCCGGCACTACGACGTTGTCGGCCACCTGCTGCTCGACGGCGACGGCGACTAGCTGTACGGATGAGCTCGAAGCCTTTATGACGCGCTGAAGAGTCGCGTTCTTACCTGGAGAAGCCACCTTCGCCTGCTTGGCAACGACCGAGACATCTATTGCTGCGCCTCCAACTGGCTTCACCTCTAGCTCGTCTCCGTGCGTACGCTTCATGGCGTAGCTAGGGAGGGCTCTTATGCAAGCGAAGGACCTTTAGCGCATAGGGAAGGTGTAGATTGGGGTTTTGTGACTTGATAGATTGGGGAAAATGACATGAGCTCATGTAAGAAGAAGGTCGAGCGGGCTTATATACGCGTGACCCTTGGTAGTTTTTGAGTGGACTTGTGTGGGTGGGGGTCTACCACAATCTCCACTTTCTAACTACAATAACAACATGCGCATGCTTTAACTAAAAAACACGCGCATGCTTCCTCAGGAAGGTGCACGACGCTAGTTTTCGATACGGGTGGCATAATGGCCCGCCTCAGTAGAACCCTAGAGGCATTTAATATTTCTGACTAGTTGTGGTTGACTGATTTAGAGAGATGGCCAGTAATTTCCATCGTCTCAGCTTCAGTCTAGTGGCGGTTTGTTTTAATGACCGGTTGAGGGGAAATCATACTAGAGACGGTGTATCTTAAAAACCGTCTGAAATCAAAGTTAGAGGCGGTCAAAAAATTACGAATGCCTGAGGTTGACAAACACAACCGGTGGTTTGTATTATTGGGGTAAACCGTCTCTAGACATAGTCCCTAAGTAATGAGGTTGTACTAGTGATGTTGGTCGCACAAATGTGTATACCTTCAAATGTATTAACAAGACATGTGTTTTGCAATTGATGACTCCTAGCCAAACAATTGTGGACAATGCAAAGGTTTTAGCGAGGGTACGAACCAGAAAACCACATTGTGGGAAGAGTGGTGAGTGAGAGAGCCACCATATAGCGAGTGAGAGCCATAAGCCAAACCCAAGTGGAAAAACTAAGAGTGTTCTTCTTGCCACCAAAAGTGAGATGCGAGAAGTGGGGAATAACCCATCTATCTTGCACTATGTCCTCATTTGGGACTAGCGCAAGCAACTAATGAGTTGACAAATGTTCCTCCCTCTTTGATGGCTGTTTTGTAGGAATTTGTGGACGTGTTTCTCGAAGAGCTCCCACATGGACTACCTCCTCTTCGCAGAATCGAGCACCACATTAAGCATACCCGGCGCACCTCTCCCACACCGCGCCGCCTACCGAATGAATCTAGAGGAGACAAAGGAGATTGAATCAACCAGCTCGTGTCCAAAGGTTTGATCCAAGTAAGCACTAGTCGAAGTGTAGTACCCGTGATTATGCATGTGTCGTCCAATCAATGCTATTACCGTGTGTTATAGACATCCTATACCATGTCTTGACGACATTCTTGATGGGTTGATCGGAGCTACTATTTTCTCTAAAATCGATCTTCGTAGTGGCTACTACCAAATACCCTTGGCGGAAGGTGATGAGTGGAAAACCGCCTTCAACACCGAACTTGGTCTCTATGAATGGTTGGTCAAGCATTTTGGCCTATCTAATGCCCCATCCACCATCATGCATCGTATGAATCATATATTGATATCTGGCATTGGAAAAAGTGTTATTATAGATTTTGACGATAGCAAGTTGCCTGAGGAGCATGTTATACATGTTAAGGAGGTTTTGCAAATCCTTCGAAATGAAAAGATATATTCTAACCTTCCCAAGTGCACTTTTTCTAAAGACAAGTTGATTTTTCTTGGTTTTGTTATCTATACGAATGATATTGAAGTTGATGTTTCTAAAGTCAAAGTCATAAGAGATTGGCCCATTCCCACAAATGTGAGTGAACTTCGAAGTTTTCATGGTTTAGACGGTTTCCATCTTCGATTTGTGAAAGATTTATCTACCATTGTTTGTCATGTCAACGACTTGGACAAAAAGAATGTCACCTTCATTTGGGGGAAAGCACAACAAAAAACCTTTGATGAGCTCAAAAAGAGGATAATCAAAGCACCACTCCTTGCTTTACTGGATTTCAGGAAAACTTTTGAGATAGAGTGTGATTCTAGTGGTATCTGCATTGGAGGAGTCCTCATGCAAAATGGATGTCCTATTGCATACCGTAGTGAGATACTAGATGGCGCATGCCTTAACTATCCAATTTATGTCAAAGAGATTTTTTCCTTAGTTCGTTTCCTTCAAGTGTGGCTACACTATCTTTGGACTAAGGAATGTATTATCCATTCTGACCATGAGTCGTAGAAATATCTCAAAGGCCAAGCCAACTTGAGTAGAAGGCATGCTAAGTGGGTTGAGTTCATGGAGTATTTTCCTTACATCGTCAAGTATAATAAAGGCAAAGATAATGTAGTTATGGACGCCTTGTCTCACAAGAACACAAGACATCTTACGTGCCTTGAAGTAAACATGTTGGGTCTTGATGATATAAAAACTTTGTAAGCTTTCCATCTGTTCTTTGGACCAATATGCGCAAAGTGTTAAATTGACAAAGGATTTGATGATGTCTCTTTGCATAATGGATTTCTCTTTAATCACAACTAGCTTTGCATTCCGAAGTCATCTCTCCAAAATTTTCTTCTCCAAGAGTCTCATGGTGGAGGCCTTATGGGTCACTTTGGTCTTGACAAGACATATGATATGCTCTCCACACACTACTATTTCCCCAAGATGAACCATGACATGCAGCACCACGTCCAACGATGCACTACATGAGTCCAAGCTAAGTCTATGTCTAACCCATTTGGTCTTTATATGACATTACCTATTCCTCATGCACCTTCGTCGGACATTAGTATGGACTTTGTGTTAGGATTGCCTAGGTCCAAGCATGGTCATGATTCTATATTTGTCGTAGTGCATCGCTTTTCCAAAATGGCACCCTTCATTCCGTGCCATAAAACCGATGATGCGTCACATATTGCAAACCTCTTTTTCAGGGAAATAGTTTGTCTTGATAGTGTGTGATGATGACATTCGTACTGGTTTTCTATCTCCGACTCCTAATGAAGTTGTCGATGTTGCTGCCAAGACAAAGTCCAATGAAATTAGGATTGGTCCTATTACAAGAGCTCGTGCCAAGCTACTTGAACAACAGGTGAATTTGTTCCTAAACGAGTCTGATATTTTTATTGATGAGAATTTTGTACACTGCCTAAGTCTTTGCACTTATGTATGATCAGGTTCGTTGAAGAGACAAGCATGGCGTGAGGAGGATAAGGGTTGATGCAAGAGGAGCCCGACATGATGATTATCCAAGGATGCATGAGGGAGGAGTGGGAGGCAGGTGCACGAGACAAGGAAGAGATCATCAAGAAGAAAGGCGCAAAAGTTCCTTGAAGAACCGGAATGTCCAACCTGCATCACCCGGACACTCCGGCCTACCCGAAGAAGCGTTGAGGTGGCGTCCATTCGGTACACCAAATAGGAAGCCACCCGGAATCCACCCAGAAGCTCTGAAGTTTCCGCCACAACCAGAGTGCCCGACACACTCCACCCGGAGTGTCCGGTCCACCCGGAATGTCTGGTGTGTTCCACCCGGAATGTCCAACCGCCGATCGAATCTGGTCCGAGGCTTGAATCTATTTGAGTTGAACATATCTGGTTTTGGTTTGTGGCTGTCCTTGCCGCCCTTATAAGCCTTGTGATGCCCCCTTTTGTTGAGGGCTAACCTCGGGGGTGCCTGATCTTTCACGAGTTCCCATGGAAATTAAGGGGGGAGTGCAGGGGAAAGAGAGAGGGGATGAACACCACGAACTCATGCATGAAGAACATGATAAACACACTTACACAAAGACACGATACAAGCCAATATCTCACACCGGTGTCAACCGGTCCGGCACAATCCCTAGGTTCGGCGTCGGGCGAAGACCTCTCTCTCTCTCAAACCAGCACGGCGTGTGGGGAGTCTCGATGAGATCTTAACATCTTGGAAAAGGTACTCCGATGCCAAGGCCTTGTACTACGAGGGAGGCACGGTGCAAACTCCAACAAGGTGGTGGATATTTGGTGCTCCTTTAGCAAAGGAGCATGAGACAAGAACTAGATAGATCCACAATGGTTTCTTCTAATTCCAAATATCATGTCTAGGGTTTACAATAGAGGTGGGGGACTATATATAGGCTAGCCACAAGCTCAGGGGTACTTTAGGCAATAAAGGGTAAAGTATGGACGAATTTGGGGGTACATGGGCCAAAGGCCCAAAGTTCTTTACATGCCCGTCGACATCCAATCTAGAGATTCCGGTGTATGCCCGAGATTCTAGTCTGTCTCCGGAGGGATGTTCAAAATGTCCCCAGGCCTCGGTTCGGAGACCGGCCGAAGTTTCTGGTGTAGCGGTCCGGAGATTCCGGTATTCAAGGCCGGATACTCTGGTGTGTTAGCTTCAACAACAACTTCTTCTCGTCCTCCTCCTTGTACTTCATCTGTGGGGGCTTGGTGATGTGTTGGGACTTGATAGCTGAGAATGCATAGAATATTTCCATCAAGTAGCAAGCCATCTAAAGATGTATCAAAGTCACCAGAGGAGAGGAGCGACTTATCCGTAGCTTGTAGGAGTTTAGCGCAAGCACGAGTCATTGGTCCACTTGGGGGACTTGGTTGTGTAGCTGTAGGGATGTTCATAGGACGAGCTGCATTAGCTCCCCCCTTGGGAAAGAGTCATCCTCGACTCCTCATGGGTATCATCTTGAACATCTCCATGGTAGGGTGATAGGTCCGTGATATTGAATGTATTGCTCACAAGGTACTTGGAGGTTGGTATGTCAATGATGTAGGCGTTGTTGTTGATTCTCTTAAGGACCTTGAAGGGACCATCTCCTCTTGGTTTGAGATTGGAATCGTGCTCCTTGGGGAAGCGGTCCTTTCTCAAGTGTATCCACATAAGATCACCTTCTTCGAAGATCTTCTCCTTCTTGTCCTTGTTTAGCCTTTATGCTTGGCGAAGGACTTGTTTCGATAGTAGATCTAGTTTCTTCATGAAGCTTCCTTATAGCTTGTGCGCGCTTGTCGATGTCCATGTTTGTGCACTAATGGAGAGGGAGTGGTAGTATGTCGAGCGGGGTGATGGGCGCGAAGCCATAGACAATCATAAAGGGACTCATCTTGGTTGTTGAGTGCTTGGATCGATTGTAGGCGAACTCGACATGGTGAATGCATTCCTCCCAATCCTTGAGGTTTTTCTTGATCAACACACAAATGAGAGTTCCAAGGTTTCGGTTGACTACCTCGGTTTGGCCATCGGTTTGTGGATGTGACGCGGATGAGAAGAGTAGCTTCATGCCGAGCTTGGCCTTGAGCGTCTTCCACAACTAGCTCATGAATTTGACGTCGCGGTCGGAGATGGTTGTTCTTGGCACATCGTGAAGATGGACGATTTCCCTGAAATACAAATTGGCAACATGTGAAGCATCATCGGTCTTATGGCACGGTATGAGATGTGCCATTTTGGAAAAGAGATCCACGACAACAAATATAGAATCATGACGATTCTTATACCTAGGAAAACCTAAAACAAAATCCATGCTAATGTCGGACCAAGGTGCATGAGGTATAGGCAATGGTATATAAAGACCAAAGGGGTTAGACTTGGACTTAGCTTAAACGCATGTCGTGCATCGTTGAACGTAGCAATTCATGTCTCGCTTCATCTTGGGCCAATAGTAATGAGTGGAAAGCATGTCCAATGTCTTGTCACGGCCAAAGTGGCCTATGGAACCTACCATCCGGCCTGGCCAATGTAATCGCTGCCCCCAGCCTATATAAGGGGGAGCATGTTTCTTGTAGCAAGGGTTGCTCTCTGATAGGTCCATAGTTCGCATACAGCTCGAGGAGCGCTCTGTTGTTTTGGTATTGATCATCCATAGTCAGATCAACAGGAGTAGGGGTGTTACCTCCTCACGAGGGCCCTGAACCTGGGTACTTCATGTGTCATGCCACACTCGCTCGTACCCAATCCTGCCTGCGAGCTCCGTCCATAGCTTCCTTGCCAGTCCACACACCTCTATCTGGCCTTCTCAGACACTGCCGTTTCATATATGATGACAATTGGTGCCTACCGTGGGGAATAATGGCTTCGACCAGAGTCACGTTCCGCATGTTTTGCTGGGTCCACCTTCCCGAGAACGCAATGTCCTACTGTTCGCATGTGGCAATTTATGTCGCCACCGTGCCGAAGCGTTTCCCCCGGGAGAACGTTTCTGTTGTGGAGCCGCTGCTTCCCCGCAGCAGCGCACCCGTCGCTTTGCGCAGCACAGATGTCATGATGGCCGGCTCCAGCACGCAGTAGTGTCCCCCTCCGCTGGAATGTACCGGCGAGGGAGTCAGAAAATTTGCCCCACTACGGGAGAAGGACCCGGTGGAACTCTCCGTCGACCGAATCCTCACTCCGGTTGCCCCCGAGGACGATCCGGAGGAAGCCGTCACGAACGTCGCCGCGGAAGGGGAGCTTGTCCTGTAGGAGCCAATCAACCTGGCCACGGCCAAGAGGCAGATCGAGAGCACCATGCGCGATAACAACCACGCCCACGGACTTACTTCGGCTAGCAAGGAGCAGAGCTGGCGGGGGAAGGTGCAGCACCGAGCGGCGAGCTGGGCGGAAGACTAGAGAGGGACCGCGAGGCAGAGCCACCACCCCTCCTGGCTAGGCCTACCAATAGCACACCTATCAAGAACCTGCGCGTGGTGCAAGTCGTGGCAGATGAGATACCCAACTTGGAGGGAAAAGCGCAAGCCCGACAAGACGCATGGGTGCAGGAACTCCTTCGGATCACGGACGAGCAGGCCGATGCAATCCTACTGATGCATCAGCACCCCAGCGGCTCCAAGGGAAGCAAGCTACCTCGCGACACCCAATAGGCATCCTCTCCTCCGGCGGGAAAATCCCGCAACAAGCATCGTGACTCGGGTCACAAGGGCCAGATGCTCCAAGAGCAAGGCGCATCGGTGAACAGCAACCCACCGCCCGCCCCTCCGCCAGTCGGAGCGCAACGACCTGCCGGTTCCCGTGTCTCGGGCTGGGTAGGGGCACCCAACTAGGATACTCCGGATGCGTGCGACTGTATCGAGCTCCTGGCATAGGCACGCATCACGGAGGAGGAAGACTCTATGGGCCGGTTTGTTTTGGATCGCGCATCCGAAACAAGCCGTTCCCGGATAAGTTCATGCTACCGCAGGACACCCCCAAGTACGATAGCAGCATGAAGCCGGAAGATTGGCTTACCGACTACGCCACAACAGTCGGGATCGCCCATGGGAACAAGCGTGTAGTGGTGTGCTACCTCCCTCTCATGCTGATTAGGTCGGCACGAACATGGCTCAACTGCTTCACTCCCAACAACATCAACGCGTGGCCCGATTTTGAGAAAATCTTTGCCCGCAACTTCAATGGATGGTACAAGTGTCCAGGTCACCCTCGTGATTTGGCCATGTGCATCCAGTGAGACCGCGAGTCGGACTGCGAGTACCTCGCCAGATGGACAGAGCTACGCAACTCTTGCAAAGGTGGGGTGGAGAGCCAGGCAATCGGGTTCTTCATCGAGGGTTGCCGAGAAGGCACCATGCCCTGCCACCGGATGTTGTGTGATGAGCCAACAACCATGGAAGAACTCATCATGGTTGTGGACCAGTATACCATGGTCGACACAGCAATGAAGAAACCCCTCCGATGAATGCCGAGGGTAGATCGGTTCCCACGGATCCAGGTCACGAATAGCAAAGTGACCCGGGTGGGGAAGCCAGGTCATCAAGACGGTCAGGAAACGACAACCGCTTCTAGGGTGAGCAGCCAGCCGGGAAGCAGAAGCCTCGATACGTCGCGAGGTAGGTCACCGTTATGGTGGGCACGCTAGAGGCGCCGGCTGGCTATGCAAGAAGGCAAAAGCCGTGGTTCATGTTTGAGCAGATGTTCGATGGCCCATGCAAGTGGCATGGCGGAACCTTCAAGCTGGCTACGCATACTACCCGTAATTGCAGCTGGAGCCGCCAGATGAAGGAGCAGGGTGGCCTGCCTCCTCCAACCCCGCCCCCTCCCATTGGACTGCCACCACCGACTAGGGAAGCAGGCAACAACGACAACCATAACGGGTACCCGCAGCCACACGCCAACTACCACATCTTCGAGAAAGAGTCCGATGACAAGCATAGTCGTAGATCGTGCACCGCGGAGGTGATGGCCATCGTTCCTCCGATCCCCCAGTACCTGAAATGGTCGGAGACTCCCATCACCTGGAGCCGATAGGATCAGCCGAACCTCTTCCCGAATCCCGGGGTCTATGCGATGGTGCTTGACTCCCTCCTTGTCTCCAACGAGCGCACATGTCGCTTCTCTCGTGTCCTCATTGACGGTGACAGTAGCCTCAACCTGCTCTACCGAGCCTCCGTGGAGTAGCTAGGCATCTGGGAGTGTGAACTACAGCCAACGACCTCGGCGTTCCACGGCGTGTTGCCAGGACCAGCGTGCGCCCCGTTGGAAAAAATCAGCCTGGACGTCATTTTCGGATCCGAGTAGAACTTCTCCCGCGAGCCGGTGTGGTTCGAGGTGGTGAACCTGACCAGCACCTACAATGCTCGCCTCGAGCGTCCTGCCCTTGCCAAGTTCATGGACATCCACCACTACGCATACCTCAAGACAAAGATGTCGGGGCCAAACGGTGTGATCATTGTGGCCGACTGCTTTAGGCGGTCGATGGAATGCGCAACAGCGGGCTCGATGATAGCAAAAGCCCTCATCATTGCTAAGGAGAAGCATGAGATCATGCACAATGTTGCGTTGGCTTAGCAGGAAGTGCCGGCTAGCATGAAGCTGACTGGAGACATGCCTTTCCAACCAGCCAAGGAGAAAAAGAGGATCCTGCTCGACCCATCCGAGCCAACCAAGTTCGTCACCATTGGTGCTGGCTTGGATAGCAAATAGGAAAGCACGCTCGTCGACTTCTTCCAGGAGAATCGAGACATCTTTGCATGGTCACCAAAGTATCGGGTGTCCCGAGGGAGTTCGCCGAGCAATCACTTCATGTGCGGTCGGATCCCAAGCCATTCAAGGAACCCCTCCGCCATTTCCTAGAGGAGAAAAGGAAGATCATTCACTATCTCCAACTCATAATGAAGTTGTCGATGTTGCTGCCAAGACCAAGTCCAATGAAATCAGGATTGGACCTATTACTAGAGCTCGTGCCAAGATAGTTGAACAACAGGTGAATTCACTCCTAAATGAATCTGATGTTTTAATTAATGAGATTTTTATACTGCCTAAGTCGTTGCACTTATGTATGATCAGGTTCGTTGAAGGGACAAGCATATCGCAAGAAGGAGAAGGCCTGCAAGAGGAACCCAGCATGATGATCGCCCAAGGATGCACAAGGGAGGAGCGGGAGCAAGGGGCAAGAGAAGATCATCAAGAGGGAGGCAAGTATTCCTATGAAGACCAGTGTGTCTAGCTGGCTCCCATCGGACTGTCTAGCATACCCGAGTAGCCTCAAGGTGGCAACCCATCTGTGTGCCAAATCAGAAGCCACCCGGACACCACCCGGAAACTTTGAAGTTTCCGGCCAGCCTGGACTGTCTGGCTCACTCCAGCAGGAGTGTCCGGCCCAGCCAGAATGTCCGGCGCATTCCCACCGGAATGTCCGACTGCCGACTGAATCAGGTCTGAGTCGGCTTGTATCAGTTTGAGTTGAACACGTTTTATTTTGGTTTTTGGACATCCTGGCCACCCTTATAAGCCCTAGGACACTCCCATAGTTTAGGTTTAGAACACGTTTAATATAAACCCCAGTTCTTGGAGTTTCTAAGTGCAAACCATTGAATCCTACCACACCAATTCACATCGATCTGGTGTGTTTGCTACTATCAATCAAGTGTGATTAGTTGATCCGTTGGGATCTAGCCAATTGCAAGTTTCATGTGATCTACTGTTCCATTGGGAATTGAAAGATTGCAAACCACTTTGTGGTCAGCGGCTATGTGTGTAGGTGTGTGAAGTTGCATATATCTACAAGGTTGAGAGATATTGCATTGGCGTCAGGGATAAATCGAGACGTTCGTGAGTGTCATACAAGTTATCTCCACCGATTATCACCATCTACCACCCCCGCTTACTAAGAAGATCGGGTCACCCCATATCATCTTGGTATCAAATTTCCAGTGTTGCCCCTGTAAGCATCCACAAATCTAGCATTTTCGTCCTATATAGAGAATGCCATACAAAAATATTAGGGTTAGGGAAAAAGGGCCATGTCTACCTAGCCCGAGCTAGCCCTCCCTCTCTTCTCTCTCCCTCGTGCCAACCCCACCCTGCAGCTGCGCTACACCAAGCCCCACCTGCAGTTCCTCCTGCCGCCGTCTAGCCCCCAGGACGAGCCCCAGCCTGGCCGAGCACGTGCTCGAGGGAAAAAGGGCAAAGCCCGAGCCCCCTTTTTACCTGCCGTGCCCACCTGCCTCTCCTCTTTCTCCCTCTCACTTTCCCCTCCTCCTCACGTCTCTGGCCTCGCCCAGATCCACCCCGAGACGCCCTCCTCCTTCCCCTTCTTCCTCTCCGTCCACCAGCAGCCGTCGCCGGTCGCCGCCAGCAACCACCTCGCCCCGACGATCCTGCCGGCGCGCTTGACCTGGAGGTGGCCTGGGCGACCGAGGAAACCCTACTGCATCACCCCGTACCCGCCGTTGCGAAGGAGAAGCCTCCCGTTTCGCCAGATCCTCGCCGCCCGACACGAAACCCTAATCGTCAGAGCGCCTGCCTCACCGACGATCCGCCGCTCCTCGCTCCGATCCGACCACACCAGCGAGCCCGCGGTGAGCCTCCCTCTCTCCCTGACATGCTCCGCCTCGCCGTCGACCTCTAGCGCCGACGAACGTTTCGTCGAACAGCCGCCGCGCGCCAGAGCTCGCCGTTGTCGGCCAGGTTCCCGCGCTGCTTAGAGCCTACCTAGCACCCGAACCCCCTCCTAACAGCTCCCCTAGCACCACCGCACCGGTTCCGTCCCTCAGCGCGCTCTCCCGCGACCCGGGTTCGAGTTCTCGCCCGCGCCGCGCCCCGGATTTGCGTCAGACGCGCGAAGACGATAAACGTACGGGCCCGTTGCCATTTTCTAAAAAGCCCCCCACCTTTTTATTTTCCTCAACCCGCGGTATCGCCTGGCCCACTAGTCAGCCGCCTTGTCAGTTTTACCGGAACCCCCTCGGCTTTTCCCGGCCGCAACCCGCGGTCCAGCCGGCGACCCACCTGTCAGCCCCTGATAGCCTCACGCTGGCCCGTGGCCCCTGCGCCAGTTGGCCCCGCCTGTCAGCGTCCACGGCTAGCCCAGTCCGCGTGCAAAACGCGTTTTCTCGCGCGCGTGGCCCAGTCCGCGGTGTCCCCACCTGTCATTGTCTAGGGTTGATTCTGATTGGGTGAGAAAAGTAATTCTCTGCGTCTGTTTTTTTTCAAATCTTTTTCAAATTAATTTAAATTCAAATTCTATTCAGATTCAAATAATTTTTAAAATACAAATCCAAATAATACCAATAATATATGTTTTGGAATCAGAAAAATGTGAGGAATTCAAATATGCCCCTCAAAATATATTTTGAACACTTTAAATTTCGAGTGGATTAAAATTACAAGAAAATGCCCTTTTGCTTAATTAATTAATAACTTTTGTTTTATAACTCCAAATTTGACAAATAATATGTCTAAATAGATCAGCGCGACGAGCCCGTTCTATTTATGCAATCCTTGTTCTGAATTGAAGCATGCACCAGGTTGTCATTTAAAATCTGAACCGTTTATGACAATAAAACTTGGGCAAATAAATAATAAAATGCTTTACTTCTTGTATCCACACCTCACCTTTGCCATGCTACTTTAATGCCATGTAAATTGTGCATCATTCATCATGGCATGCTTGGTTGCTTGTTGCATTTCAATTTATATGCTTGCGCACTTTATTTATGTTGGCCCTTTTTTGTTTGGTTCTTCTTCGAATAGACGCCCAGCAGGAGGTTTATCAGGAATTACAGGAGTATTACCCAGATCCATCTCTCGCTTCAACTGAGCTGCCAGGCAAGTAATACCACATGCTTGCATACATACAGTACCTATTGCCTCTATCTTATTCTTGCATCATTGAGTCGCGATTGCATTAAATTGAATCCCAAGTACTGCATAGCCTTTCCTTTTAAACCACACTAAGCTTGTTCCGGTCCCATGAGCCAGTACTACAGGAGTTGTTTGAGCCATGCGAGTCGTAGAAAAGCATGAGTAGGGTATGTGAGTGTCTGATGGATAATGATATACCTAAACAACATAACCTGAGTAGTAATGGGATAACTAATGAAAGAGGCACCGGTGAGCAATATCTGCTATTTGGTTTTTCCTGCTCACTTGTGTCCCGTAGGACCCCAAGTACTTGATTCCTGTTCCTTGTTTATTCGCACTATCCACATCCAGGAGGCCTTATGGACCCCCCTGAGCCAGAGCTTGATTCATTCTTATTTCTTGGGGCCACAATTAGTTTGGGGCTTTATTACTATTTTGTACTTATGCCATGTTACTGCTTTATTTAAGATTGTGCGAGGAGCACCTGTATTGTTTTGGATCGTGACACGTTTTCGCGGTATCGACAAGCCCAGTCATATTTTCGGGTTCCCAGTCGTTTACCGCCGTCCACACAAACCTTGGGTCCGTCTCGGAGCCGGCCAACTTCGTTGCGGGTAGCTTAATGGGGTGGCCCCCTGAAATATTTCTGAATTCTGTGATTGCTTTGTCGTGAATGCCTCGTTGGGTTTTGATTTGGTTTTTCCGAGGTTGATCGAGTGTGTGTTGCTATTCGTGCACCCCTGCAGGGTAAATCTTTCTGAAAGCCGTGTCCGCGGTTATGGACACTTGGAGCACAGTTTCTCGATCATAGACAAGTATAACTAAAGTACCGCTTTTAATTTGACTAAGTACTTGACTAGTAAATAGTGCAATACTCATGGAATGGTTAATAAAACTGCCAACGGATGATGGGGGTTGCTCGTCCGCTTCCTCGTTGGTAAGCGAGGAGGAGGATGGATCTGTTAATTATACTGTTATAACTATTGTTCTTAATTCACGGACTTCCGTCTATCATTGGTTAGGCGGAAGGTTAGCGAGTCTCTATAGAATTGTTAGGCATTATCTTTTGCTGCAATTGCGTCACCCCAGGTTGTGTCCCCTTTAGTGGCATAAAGACTTGCTGAGTACCCCTAGGGTCTCACACGATAAATTGTTTGATTCAGATGAACAGGTGTACCCGCAAGATGGATACTGGGTGGAAGAGACAGATGATGTTGGCAACGATCATTCGGTGTAGAGATTCCGGGAACGGGGATCCGTGTGATCTGTGGGCGGGATGTGTTTCTTTATGGGGCATCTTATGCCAATTTGCTTCTTATCCGTACTCGGATCTTGTTTTCCGCTTCCGCCTGATACTCCGATGTGTGATGTATGAGGAGCTATCCTAAATTATTATATCTATCTAGGATATTTGGATCTTGCCGTATGGCGTTGCAATATTTCTATTTCTTTTAGATGGAATGGCTCTGATGTACTGTTGTATGTGGCTTGCATACATACTCATTTGTGTATGTAGTTGATCCCTTCGCCTGCCGATTACGCCGCTCGTTCTTGTCCCGTTGACTGAAAGTGGTTAGGACGGCCGAAAGGTCTACCGTGAGTGGCCCTGGGCCCCACCGTACTATTTTAACTACTTTCGTTCATCCAGGCATTAACTAAGAGCGTAATTCACCGAGGTAGTTACATCAACACAACTATCATCGGTCTAAACACCTATGTCATGACAAACTACAACTTTAACACATGCTGAAGTTCCTTCCTTTCATTAATAAGAGGCTTGACTTCAACTGGCGTGTCACTAACAAGAACAACTGGCTTGTCATCTACGAGCATAGCTGAAACAATATCACTATTGATGCTCCTCGCATCATGCTCCTTGGGCTGCAGTTTAGCTAACCTTGGTTGTGGTTTAGCCTTATGCAACTTCTCCTTACGCACCACCAGCACCACATCGGACTTGATTTGAGCATCTCTCATAGGCTTCAAAATCCGTTGTTTTCCTTCATGCACAAAACAATATGTATTTGCTCTCCTAGCATGTAATGCATTACAATCATACTGCCATGGACGTCCAAGTAATAGTCCACACACCTCTAATGGCAACACATCGCACTCCACCTCATCAACATACTCACCAACTATAATGGCACACGCACCTTCTGAGTAACCTTGAGCATACTGCAGCTATTCAACCACGCGAGATGCTTAGGTTCGAGTAACCTTGCTAATGCCATTAGTACAGCTTCCACCATAAATCATCAACTTGCATGCTTTGTGTAACATACCAAGTTATAGAAACTTGGGCTTAAAAAAACTTATGACATTGCATTCGTCAGCATTTCACTACATTCATGCAAAAAAATTCAAAATCCGAATAAGAAAACCCTAACCCTTTTTGCAAATTTATTATTACAAGTGATTCTTATAAGGAACTATAAAGGAATTATAGAATCCATTACTTGTAAATCAGAAAGTAGTGATAAATATCATCCTATAATGATCCTCGGTTTTTTAGAAATTTTTAGAAACAAGAATCAAGTCTTTTGGAGTTTAAATGCAAAAGATATAAAAGAAATATAAAACAGAAAAAAAGAATACAAATAAAACAAGTAAACCTAACCTACCCGCGGCCCAGCCCACCTACCCTTCTCTCCCATCGCTACCCGCAGCACACCTACCCTACCCTCTCTATCAGGCCCGTGCAGCACACACAGCGGTTGTGGCCCGCCAGCAGCCCATCAAGCAAAGCACCCTAGCCCGCTTCTCTCTCTATCACTGACACGCGGGGCCTGCTTCCTTCTTCCTTCCCATGATGACGAGGAGGTCGTGATGAACACGATGAGGACCCGAATCGGATCCCAACCAAATTCGTTCGATTCGGTTGACCCCTCTCCAAGAAACATGACCCATAAATACCCCCGAACCTCCCTCATCCTTTCCCCTCCAGAACCCCATCGAATAGCCGCCAGGCTGCTGCGAAATCGCTCACCAGAGTTTCGCCGCCGCCAGCATCTTGGAAGCTCGGATCGATCTTGTTGTCGACGGTGCAGTTACCCCGCACCCTCTTTTTCCCCTCGTCTTCTTATCCTCGATAAACCGCATCGCTTCACCCCGTTTTCCCCCTCGCAGGCGCCCCTAGCAAGCACGCGAGCTCGCCGGAGCTCCACCATCGCCCGTTGGCTCCATCCACCGCGTGCCATCGCCTCTGGGAGCAAGACATGGTGTTGTGGTCACCATAGAAACCGTCGTGCTGCACCGCTCGTTGCCATTGACTCTGCCATCCCGGGGGATCACCAGAACCCACTCCACCACCGCCGTCCGAGCCGCCGCCACCGGCTGTCGCTATCGGCGTTGACCAAGATGGTGAGCTCTTGAAGCTTTCACTCCCGGCCGTTGGATCGCATCTGGGCGACTCAGATAAGAAGCCAGTCGAAGGGGTAACGCCCACTCGCTGCGTGCCGTGTGCTGATCTAGTCAGCAGCTTCGTCAGCGGCCACGTCGGATCTAGTCAACAGGTCAGCTTTCCAGTCAGTGTGGAATATTCCTACGAATATTCCATGTATTCATAAAATTGGAATAATTGGCAGAAATTGAAGTAAACTTAGAAAATTCATAATAAAAGATCTGTATATCCAAAAATAGCATATAATATATCAATGGATTCAGAAACGTGTGTAGAATATTAATTAAAGATTAGATCTCACTTTTATCATATATTTTTACTTTAATAATGTAAATGGTTTAATGGATAATTTAGACTAAATAACTCATAGTAAATTATCTGTACATCCAAAAAATACAAATAAAGTATCAATGGATTCGTAATTTCATATGCAACACTAATATGCTGTTAGATCTTTTTTTGTAGTGTCTAATTACCATACTGATTTAATTAGTTTTAATTGCCTTTTTGGGTATTAAATTAATAGTAAATTTCGTGTAGATCAGAAAAATATAAATATTATGTCCCCAGGTTCAAAATTTCACGTAGAATATAGATCTGGTCTTATAGATAATTTATGTTGTAGTAAATATTTTAAATGATTTAAACTCTTTTAAATAGTAAATAAATCATAGAAAAAGATCTACAACTCCGATTAAGATGAGTCCAATTCCTATTGGTGCGTATTAATGCCCTCTATCCAGTAAAACCAATAACCAAATTTAATTCAAAATTAGGACAAAGTTGCAATAGAACTACTAAAACCTCTTATTTGGTCATCAAGATCTAATAATAAATACCCTATTGCATTAAATGATCTACTACATGCATCATATGATCTAATACCATTCAAAGAACTAATATTAAATCATCATGCATGTTTGTGATCATCATTGTTGTATTGTATGTTGCAATTGTTTTGATTGGAATTACTCCATTCCCACGCTAGATTGTTCCGAGAGTGTGATTACTATAGAGGAATACAATCATCAAAATTATTAAAGGCAAGTTACACCACTTGTTCATATTTATGTCCCAGTTTTGACTATGCATGTTTTGATCTTCAAATTCTGTAGTATGCATGTGCAGGATTATTTGGTAGATTTTCTTAGTATTATTTTGCAAGTGCGGTTTTGTAGTATGCCATGAGTAGCTCTATACTTAGGAATTTCTATCCTAATATGTTACCCCTGTTTTTGCTAAGTACTGCTTGCTATGCTAGATATATAAAGTATCGTTGGGGGTTCCAAAGATTGAAAATTTTCTAAGTATAAAGCTCTCTCGAGCGAACCTTTTTCCTCTCAAAACCTTCTTCAAAATAAAACTAAGTTTTCTTCTGGGCAGAATGGTTGTCTAGTCAGCAAGTGGAGTTTGGTGGAGGACGGCCACCGAGGAATCAAAGAAGTCTGCCATGTTTTAGAATTCAGAAGCTTCTAGTGCAACCATAATACATGTGGGATCTGTCTTGGCCTAGTACTTAGTGGGAAACCTCACCGGGTACCAACATTTGGAGGTTCTTGGCATGGTTGGATACAGCTGGTAGAGGGGCTACTAAGGGAAAGCCTCGCCATGGTCTTGTCTGTAAAAGGGCTTGATCGTGGATTGTCGGTAAAGTGCACAAACTCTCGAGAGTAATAATGTGATCAATCCGCCATGTTCACGGGAACAGAGCAACATTGAGCGTCTGAAGGATGGAGCCTCTGAAGGATTTTCCTCTATCTTTTTCAAATAAATTTTTTGCAAACCTAAGTTGTGAGTTGCATCCTATAGGCTCTATGAACTCAGACTTAGTGGGATTATTTTGGGTGCCATGTGTTGGGTTGAGAGTTGGTAGCCTGGAGGACCTAGTGCGAGCCACTCGACCTTATTTTTACTTACTAAAAGTTTGCCAAGTAGGATAAAATATGCTCTCTCTACTTCTCTTTTACTTAGTGAAAATTGGCTTTATGCAAATAAACCACACAACCTTATCTTAGCCTTGCAGGTAGAAATAGCCAAGTCTTTTCCTTCATGGTGTAATTTGCCAATACATTCAAAGTATTGAACAACTCGTTTGGCTACATGTTTTATGTGCAGAAATTGGAGATCATCGTTGAATGTTGCGCTAGGATCGCGGGTCTTCACTCAACCTGCCTATGGCATTGATGGGACTCCAAGATATACTTATATCGCTAATGTTGTAATAATGTAACTCTAGATTATTCGATTCATGTAATAAAGGCTTGTGTTTTACATGATATTTCATCGACTGTGAGTGCTAGCTATTGATCTAGGAACTATCATGTTAATCACACGGACTGAGGATCTTTATCGATCTGAGGTCACTACACTTTGACTTTGATCATACACTGCGCCTGAAATAAATTCCAACGCTGGCCTCTATCAGCTGACATACAAGTTCCATCATGTACTCTCTTGAGTTGCACATTCAGCCCACTCAAAGGTACAAACTCAACCGGAACAACCAGCTTGTCCTCTTTCTCTAGTGGTGCCAAAAATTTAGCACGTAACATTTTTCTATAGTCCTCCCAAATTCGCGTATGTGTGTCCTGACTCCACCATTTGCAAATTCGCGCATCCTCACGCCTTGTTGCAAGACGAAAAGCTGTATAGTCGTCAAATTTCAGATCTAGAGAAAGATCACCACATAAGCGAAGCCTAGACTACATTGTCTCTTCCCATAACATGTATTTTGCCGCGGTTGCAGTGTGTAGTAGGTACCATTCCCTGTTTGTCAAATCATAGGGCACACCTTTCATCATGTCTAAGTAATCATTGTACACATCCCTTGCTGCACAACAACTAACCTTGCCCTCAGGATCCATCTGAAACTCTGACCACGAACTGGACAAAACAGAAGACATGTCCGTCGGACACTATAAATAGGCCGGATAATCTGGTGTGGAAGGGCCAGATAATCCCCGCTTTGAAGCGGAATTATACGATAAGGAAAATCGACGTGTCTTGCAGTACCCAGGCCGGATTGTGCTCCCCTGGGGCCGGATTATCCGTCCCCCCCCGGATTATCCGCCCTTGAGGGGCCAGATTATCCGCCACTAAATGAAACGGGACAGATCTGTAGATCCGATCTACACAGCCAGACCTCTTCCTAATCCAATCTACAACGTGATTTGCTCTCCACAAAACGATCTCCGCCAAACACTATCAGCAGATCAATCAGCACAATCTCGCCGTGAGCAACACTGGAATCTGATACCACATGATAAGGATCATGCCAATGATCCTATTGTTTTGTCCTAATCTTTCACAGCGAGCCAACCCGGATATGAGTCCTTCCAATAACGCCAATGAACGTCACCTGCAGGTGAGGACGAATCCATCAAGCAACATGATGAAGATCACCATGCCTCAAACCATAGCATGCCAATCCTTGATGAACACAAGAATCTCCGCAACAATCTCAATGTAATAGATAACATGACATCACCGTCCCTAGAGGGATGCTTCACCAAGAACACACATGATAATTTTAGAATAAAAGTCTGAACCCCCTAAACTCTAAGTTGGCCAGCTCCTTATATGGATAAGCGGATGGATCTGCGTGGGGCCAGATTATCCGGTCCTAGTTGGGCCGGATTATCCAGTGCAGCGACTCAACCCTAGTTTAGTTTTGACAGGCCCAAACCAAACACACTCAAACTGACTCTACTTTGACTCAATAACACAATAGCAATATTTTGACACGACCTTAGACTTATCATGACATATCGTAGGATCTCCTGGTGTGTCAATCTTCAACGGAACACCCGCATCATCCACACCTAGTTGGTGGAGTCCTGAAGTTGGGCGTCACCTCCTCCGTCATTTCTCGCCAAGTGAAACAGGATCACCATATGCATAACGTTCACCATACACACTATCCCACCAACGCAAAGAGTAGCCATCAAATTCTGAAGAACAAAGCTTGACCTTCTTATCTTTAGTATAGTCATGTAAGCGTCATAATTTCACTACAAGAAATGTGGCAAACTATGACCTTCTGATAGTGACCATGAACAAAATCATCATAGATCTATGACGATTTTGCACCAGATAGTCATATGCTGTTCGAAGGGGTCAAAACCTTGAAAAATTAAGACGTTTTGACTCCAAAAAGTCATATTTGCACTAGCTAAAATCGTCATAATATGGTGGATTTAACCTACGACATTTATTATAGCTGATTAGGATGATTTAAATTGGTCATAACGTCCAAAATAAAATGAAGTTGAAATGAGTAAGAATTTGCCCCTGAAATTCGAAAACGCTAGAAAAAGGGCGCCCTCATGGGAGTACGCTCTGCGACGCTGCTCGTGGCAGCACGTGGATGATTTTGGTGCGTCCTGTCGAGCGGGGGTGTCTTGTTTTCTCTACATGTGTAGTTCTTGTAGCGCTTCTGGATGTTTGGGTTGGGGCGTTCGGCAGTTTTGTTCCGTCGCAGGACGTCTCCCGGTTTTTCCATTGTTTTGTCAGTTTTTTCTCTTTTCCGGTTCGTATGAATTGCGGTTTGCGTTGCTTGCACTGCTTGTAGGAGTTCTAGTTACTCGTAGGACTGGAGGCAATGCACAATAATCTGTCTTGGTAGTGGCGCAGTGCTATGGTTACTCTTTTTCGGTCCTATTTATCTCTTTGTCGGTCTATTTTTCTCTTTTTCGGTAGTTAGTATCTGCTTTTATTTTTTAACTTTTATTTAATTTTGTTTGTTTTCTTTTATTTACGGGCAATGGAGATTTTGTGGGGTGTAATGGGAGGGGTCCTACTTTGAACTCCTATTTATCTATACTTTGAACAAAGTCTCTTAAGGTTACTGTTTTCAGTGCTATTGTGTTTTTAATAGAATGTGAGGCAGTGCAGTGTCTAATAAAAATGGAGGCAGTTCATCTTTTTATACTGTGAGCATCTGCGCTTTGCTGAGCAGTGCACTGCTTACAGTAGGATTTCGAGTAGCTTGCTGGTAGCACAGTGCGGCAGTGCATTGTTTGTATCTTTAGCAGTACATGACGTGTTGGGCATCTGCATTGTACTGAGTCGTGCACTGCTTACAGGAATCCATGCACTGCTTACCGGAGTAGTTCGAGTGGCTTGCTGGTAGCACAGTGAGGCAGTGCACCAGTTGTAGATTGAGCAGTTCATGGAGTGCCCTGCTCAGCATCTGCTTTGTGCTAGTCCGTGCACTACTTAGACTAGAAGTTCGAGTGGCTTGCTGGTAGGACATAGAGGCAGTGCATAGCTTGTATCCCGAGCAGTGCGTGGCATGCAGTGCTGTGCATCAGGAAGCCATGCAGTGCTTACAGGAGGAGTTCGAGTGGCTTGCTTGTAGGCCAGGGACGTAGTTCATTGTTCGTATGTTCAGCATTGCACGGCGTGCAGTGCTGAGCATCTGTGCTTTGCTGGGCAGTGCACTGCTGACAGGAGGAGTTCGAGTGGCTTGCTTGTAGGACAGGGAGGCAGTTCATTGTTTGCATGTTCAGCAGTGCACGGCGTGCAGTGCTGAGCATCTACGCTTTGCTGGGCAGTGCACTGCTTACAGTAGGATATCGAGTGGCTTGCTGGTAGCACAGGGCCGCAGTGCATTGTTTGTATCTTGGGTAGTGCATGGCGTGTAGTGCTAGGCATCTACTTTGTACTGAGTCGTGCACTGCTTACAGGAGTCCACGCACTGATTACCGGAGTAGTTCGAGTGGCTTGCTGGTAGCACAGTGAGGCAGTGCACCGGTTGTTGATTGAGTAGTTCATGGAGTGCCCTGCTCAGCATCTGCTCTGTGCTAGTCCGTGCACTGCTTAGACTAGATGTCCGAGTGGCTTGCTCGTAGGACATAGAGGCAGTGCATAGCTTGTATCCTGAGGAGTGCGTGGCGTGTACTGATGTGCATCAGGAGGCCATGCAGTGCTTACAGGAGGAGTTCGAGTGGCTTGCTTGTAGGACAGGGAGGCAGTTCATTGTTTATATGTTCAGAAGTGCACGGCGTGCAATGCTGAGAATATGCGCTTTGCTGGGCAGTGCACTGCTTACAGTAGGATTTCGAGTGGCTTGATGGTAGCATAGGGCCGCAATGCATTGTTTGTATCTTGGGCAGTGCATGGCGTGTAGTGCTGGGCATCTGCGTTGTACTGAGTCGTGCACTGCTTACAGGAGTCCATGCACTGCTTACCGGAGTAGTTCGAGTGGCTTGCTGGTAGCACAGTGAGGCAGTGCACCGATTGTAGACTGAGCAGTTCATGGAGTGCCCTGCTCAGCATCTGCTCTGTGCTAGTCCGTGCACTGCTTAGACTAGATGTCCGAGTGGCTTGCTCGTAGGACATAGAGGCAGTGCATAGCTTGTATCCCGAGGAGTGCGTGGCGTGTACTGATGTGCATCAGGAGGCCATGCAGTGCTTACAGGAGGAGTTCGAGTGGCTTGCTTGTAGGACAGGGAGGCAGTTCATTGTTTATATGTTCAGCAGTGCACGGCGTGCAGTGCTGAGAATATGCGCTTTGCTGGGCAGTGCACTGCTTACAGTAGGATTTCGAGTGGCTTGATGGTAGCACAGGGCCGCAGTGCATTGTTTGTATCTTGGGCAGTGCATGGCGGGTAGTGCTGGGCATCTGCGTTGTACTGAGTCGTGCACTGCTTACAGGAGTCCATGCACTGCTTACCGGAGTAGTTCGAGTGGCTTGCTGGTAGCACAGTGAGGCAGTGCACCGATTGTAGACTGATCAGTTCATGGAGTGCCCTGCTTAGACTAGAAGTTCGAGTGGCTTGCTCGTACGACATAGAGGTTGTGCATAGCTTGTATCCCGAGCAGTGCGTGGCGTGCAGTGCTGTGCATTAGGAGGCCATGCAATGCTTACAGGAGGAGTTCGAGTGGCTTGCTTATAGGACAGGGAGGCAGTTCATTGTTTGTATGTTCAGCAGTGCACGGCGTGTAGTACTGAGCATCTGCGCTTTGCTGGGCAGTGCACTGCTTACAGTAGGATTTCGAGTGGCTTGCTGGTAGCATAGGGCCGCAGTGCATTGTTTGTATCTTGGGAAGTGCATGGCGTGTAGTGCTAGGCATTTGCATTGTACTGAGTCGTGCACTACTTACAGGAGTCCATGCACTACTTACCGAAGTAGTTCGAGTGGCTTGCTGGTAGCACAGTGAGGCAGTGCACCGGTTGTAGACTGAGCAGTTCATGGAGTGCCCTGCTCAGCATCTGCTATGTGTTAGTCCGTGCTCTGCTTAGACTAGAAGTTCGAGTGGCTTGCTCGTAGGACATAGAGGCAGTCATAGCTTGTATCCCGAGCAGTGAGTGGCGTGCAGTGCTGTGCATCAGGAGGACATGTAGTGCTTACAGGAGGAGCTCGAGTGGCTTGCTTGTAGGACAGGGAGGCAGTTCATTGTTTGTATGTTCAGTAGTGCATGGTGTGTAGTGCTGAGCATCTATGCTTTGCTGAGCAGTGCACTGCTTACAGTAGTATTTCGAGTGGCTTGCTGGTAGCACAGGGCCGCAGTGCATTGTTTGTATCTTGGGCAGTGCACGGCGTGTAGTGCTGGGCATCTGCGTTGTACTGAGTCGTGCACTGCTTACAGGAGTCGATGCAGTGCTTACCAGAGTAGTTCGAGTGGCTTGCTGGTAGCACAGCGAGGCAGTGCACCAGTTGTAGATTGAGCAGTTCATGGAGTGCCCTGCTCAGCATCTGCTCTGTGCTAGTCCGTGCACTGCTTAGACTAGATGTCCGAGTGGCTTGCTCGTAGGACATAGAGGCAGTGCATAGCTTGTATCCAGAGGAGTGCGTGGCGTGTACTGATGTGCATCAGGAGGCCATGCAGTGCTTACAGGAGGAGTTCGAGTGGCTTGCTTGTAGGACAGGGAGGCAGTTCATTGTTTATATGTTCAGAAGTGCACGGCGTGCAATGCTGAGAATATGCGCTTTGCTGGGCAGTGCACTGCTTACAGTAGGATTTCGAGGGGCTTGCTGGTAGCACAGGGCCGCAGTTCATTGTTTGTATCTTGGGCAGTGCATGGCGTGTAGTGCTGGGCATCTGCATTGTACTGAGTCGTGCACTGCTTACAGGAGTCCATGCACTGCTTACCGGAGTAGTTCGAGTGACTTGCTGGTAGCACAGTGAGGCAGAGCACCGGTTGTAGACTGAGCAGTTCATGGAGTGCCCTGCTCAGCATCTGCTCTGTGCTAGTCCGTGCACTGCTTAGACTAGATGTCCGAGTGGCTTGCTCGTAGGACATAGAGGCTGTGCATAGCTTGTATCCCGAGCAGTGCATGGCGTGCAGTGCTGTGCATTAGGAGGCCATGCACTGCTTACAGGAGGAGTTCGAGTGGCTTGCTTGTAGGACAGGGAGGCAGTTCATTGTTTATATGTACAGCAGTGCACGGCGTGCAGTGCTGAGAATATGCGCTTTGCTGGGCAGTGCACTGCTTACAGTAGGATTTCGAGTGGCTTGATGGTAGCACAGGGCCGCAGTGCATTGTTTGTATCTTGGGCAGTGCATGGCGTGAAGTGCTGGGCATCTGCGTTGTACTGAGTCGTGCACTGCTTACAGGAGTCCATGCACTGCTTACCGGAGTAGTTCGAGTGGCTTACTGGTAGCACAGTGAGGCAGTGCACCGATTGTAGACTGAGCAGTTCATGGAGTGCCCTGCTTAGACTAGAAGTTCGAGTGGCTTGCTCGTACGACATAGAGGCTGTGCATAGCTTGTATCCCGAGCAGTGCGTGGCGTGCAGTGCTGTGCATTAGGAGGCCATGCAGTGCTTACAGGAGGAGTTTGAGTGGCTTGCTTGTAGGACAGGGAGGCAGTTCATTGTTTGTATGTTCAGCAGTGCACGGCGTGCAGTACTGAGCATCTGCGCTTTGCTGGGCAGTGCATTGCTTACAGTAGGATTTCGAGTGGCTTGCTGGTAGCATAGGGCCGTAGTGCATTGTTTGTATCTTGGGAAGTGCATGGCGTGTAGTGCTAGGCATTTGCATTGTACTGAGTCGTGCACTGCTTCCAGGAGTCCATGCACTACTTACCGGAGTAGTTCGAGTGGCTTGCTGGTAGCACAGTGAGGCAGTGCACCGGTTCTAGACTGAGCAGTTCATGGAGTGCCCTGCTCGGCATCTGCTATGTGTTAGTCCGTGCACTACTTAGACTAGAAGTTCGAGTGGCTTGCTCGTAGGACATAGAGGCAGTCATAGCTTGTATCTCGAGAAGTGAGTGGCGTGCAGTGATGTGCATCAGGAGGCCATGCAGTGCTTACAGGAGGAGCCCGAGTGGCTTGCTTGTAGGACAGGGAGGCTGTTCATTGTTTGTATGTTCAGCAGTGCACGGTGTGTAGTGCTCAGCATCTACGCTTTGCTGGGCAGTGCACTGCTTACAGTAGTATTTCGAGTGGCTTGCTGGTAGCACGGGGCCGAAGTGCATTGTTTGTATCTTGGGCAGTGCATGGCGTGTAGTGCTGGGCATCTGCGTTGTACTGAGTCGTGCACTGCTTACAGGAGTCCATGCACTGCTTACCGGAGTAGTTCGAGTGGCTTGCTGGTAGCACAGTGAGGCCGAGCACCGATTGTAGACTGAGCAGTTCATGGAGTGCCCTGCTCAGCATCTGCTCTGTGCTAGTCCGTGCACTTCTTAGACTAGATGTCCCAGTGGCTTGCTCGTAGGACATAGAGGCAGTGCATAGCTTGTACCCGAGGAGTGCGTGGCGTGTAGTGATGTGCATCAGGAGGCCATGCAGTGCTTACAGGAGGAGTTCGAGTGGCTTGCTTGTAGGACAGGGAGGCAGTTCAATGTTTGAATGTTCTGCAGTGCACGGCGTGCAGTGCTGAGAATATGCGCTTTGCTGGGCAGTGCACTGCTTACAGTAGGATTTCGAGTGGCTTGATGGTAGCACAGGGCCGCAGTGCATTGTTTGTATCTTGGGCAGTGCATGGCGTGTAGTGCTGGGCATCTGCGTTGTACTGAGTCGTGCACTGCTTACAAGAGTCCATGCACTACTTACCGGAGTAGTTCGAGTGGCTTGCTGGTAGCACAGTGAGGCAGAGCACCGATTGTAGACTGAGCAGTTCATGGAGTACCCTGCTCAGCATCTTCTCTATGCTAGTCCATGCACTGCTTAGACTAGAAGTTCGAGTGGCTTTCTCGTAGGACATAGAGGCAGTGCATAGCTTGTATCTCGAGCAGTGCGTGGCGTGCAGTGCTGTGCATCAGGAGGCCATGCAGTGCTTACAGGAGGAGTTCGAGTGGCTTGCTTGTAGGACAGGGAGGCAGTTCATTGTTTGTATGTTCAGAAGTGCACGGCGTGCAGTACTGAGCATCTGCGCTTTGCTGGGCAGTGCATTGCTTACAGTAGGATTTCGAGTGGCTTGCTGGTAGCATAGGGCCGTAGTGCATTGTTTGTATCTTGGGAAGTGCATGGCGTGTAGTGCTAGGCATTTGCATTGTACTGAGTCGTGCACTGCTTCCAGGAGTCCATGCACTACTTGCCGGAGTAGTTCGAGTGGCTTGCTGGTAGCACAGTGAGGCAGTGCACCGGTTCTAGACTGAGCAGTTCATGGAGTGCCCTGCTCGGCATCAGCTATGTGTTAGTCCGTGCACTGCTTAGACTAGAAGTTCGAGTGGCTTGCTCGTAGGACATAAAGGCAGTCATAGCTTGTATCCCGAGAAGTGCGTGGCATGCAGTGCTGTGCATCAGGAGGCCATGCAGTGCTTACAGGAGGAGCTCGAGTGGCTTGCTTGTAGGATAGGGAGGCAGTTCATTGTTTGTATGTTCAGCAGTGCACGGTGTGTAGTGCTCAGCATCTATGCTTTGCTGGGCAGTGCACTGCTTATAGTAGTATTTCGAGTGGCTTGCTGGTAGCATAGGGCCGCAGTGCATTGTTTGTATCTTGGGCAGTGCATGGCGTGTAGTGCTGGGCATCTGCGTTGTACTGAGTCGTGCACTGCTTACAGGAGTCCATGCACTGCTTACCGGAGTAGTTCGAGTGGCTTGCTGGTAGCACAGTGAGGCCGAGCACCGATTGTAGACTGAGCAGTTCATGGAGTGCCCTGCTCAGCATCTGCTCTGTGCTAGTCCGTGCACTTCTTAGACTAGATGTCCGAGTGGCTTGCTCGTAGGACATAGAGGCAGTGCATAGCTTGTATCCCGAGGAGTGCGTGGCGTGTAGTGATGTGCATCAGGAGGCCATGCAGTGCTTACAGGAGGAGTTCGAGTGGCTTGCTTGTAGGACAGGGAGGCAGTTCATTGTTTGAATGTTCTGCAGTGCACGGCGTGCAGTGCTGAGAATATGCGCTTTGCTGGGCAGTGCACTGCTTACAGTAGGATTTCGAGTGGCTTGATGGTAGCACAGGGCCGCAGTGCATTGTTTGTATCTTGGGCAGTGCATGGCGTGTAGTGCTGGGCATCTGCGTTGTACTGAGTCGTGCACTGCTTACAAGAGTCCATGCACTGCTTACCGGAGTAGTTCGAGTGGCTTGCTGGTAGCACAGTGAGGCAGAGCACCGATTGTAGACTGAGCAGTTCATGGAGTACCCTGCTCAGCATCTTCTCTATGCTAGTCCGTGCACTGCTTAGACTAGAAGTTCGAGTGGCTTTCTCGTAGGACATAGAGGCAGTGCATAGCTTGTATCTCGAGCAGTGCGTGGCGTGCAGTGCTGTGCATCAGGAGGCCATGCAGTGCTTACAGGAGGAGTTCGAGTGGCTTGCTTGTAGGACAGGGAGGCAGTTCATTGTTTGTATGTTCAGAAGTGCACGGCGTGCAGTACTGAGCATCTGCGCTTTGCTGGGCAGTGCACTGCTTACAGTAGGATTTCGAGTGGCTTGCTGGTAGCATAGGGCCGCAGTGCATTGTTTGTATCTTGGGAAGTGCATGGCGTGTAGTGCTAGGCATTTGCATTGTACTGAGTCGTGCACTGCTTACAGGAGTCCATGCACTACTTGCCGGAGTAGTTCGAGTGGCTTGTTGGTAGCACAGTGAGGCAGTGCACCGGTTGTAGAATGAGCAGTTCATGGAGTGCCCTGCTCAGCATCTGCTATGTGTTAGTCCGTGCACTGCTTAGACTAGAAGTTCGAGTGGCTTGCTCGTAGGACATAAAGGCAGTCATAGCTTGTATCCCGAGAAGTGCGTGGCATGCAGTGCTGTGCATCAGGAGGCCATGCAGTGCTTACAGGAGGAGCTCGAGTGGCTTGCTTGTAGGATAGGGAGGCAGTTCATTGTTTGTATGTTCAGCAGTGCACAGTGTGCAGTGCCGAGCATCTACGCTTTGCTGGGCAGTGCACTGCTTATAGTAGTATTTCGAGTGGCTTGCTGGTAGCATAGGGCCGCAGTGCATTGTTTGTATCTTGGGCAGTGCATGGCGTGTAGTGCTGGGCATCTGCGTTGTACTGAGTCGTGCACTGCTTACAGGAGTCCATGCACTGCTTACCGGAGTAGTTCGAGTGGCTTGCTGGTAGCACAGTGAGACAGAGCACCGGTTGTAGACTGAGCAGTTCATGGAGTGCCCTGCTCAGCATCTGCTCTGTGCTAGTCCGTGCACTGCTTAGACTAGATGTCCGAGTGGCTTGCTCGTAGGACATAGAGGCAGTGCATAGCTTGTATCTCGAGGAGCGCGTGGCGTCTAGTGATGTGCATCAGGAGGCCATGCAGTGCTTACAGGAGGAGTTCGAGTGGCTTGCTTGTAGGACAGGGAGGCAGTTCATTGTTTGAATGTTCTGCAGTGCACGGCGTGCAGTGCTGAGAATATGCGCTTTGCTGGGCAGTGCACTGCTTACAGTAGGATTTCGAGTGGCTTGATGGTAGCACAGGGCCGCAGTGCATTGTTTGTATCTTGGGCAGTGTATGGCGTGTAGTGCTGGGCATCTGCGTTGTACTGAGTCGTGCACTGCTTACAAGAGTCCATGCACTGCTTACCGGAGTAGTTCGAGTGGCTTGCTGGTAGCACAGTGAGGCAGTGCACCGATTTTAGACTGAGCAGTTCATGGAGTACCCTGCTCAGCATCTTCTCTATGCTAGTCCGTGCACTGCTTAGACTAGAAGTTCGAGTGGCTTTCTCGTGGGACATAGAGGCAGTGCATAGCTTGTATCTCGAGCAGTGCGTGGCGTGCAGTGCTGTGCATCAGGAGGCCATGCAGTGCTTACAGGAGGAGTTCGAGTGGCTTGCTTGTAGGACAGGGAGGCAGTTCATTGTTTGTATGTTCAGAAGTGCACGGCGTGCAGTACTGAGCATCTGCGCTTTGCTGGGCAGTGCACTGCTTACAGTAGGATTTCGAGTGGCTTGCTGGTAGCATAGGGCCGCAGTGCATTGTTTGTATCTTGGGAAGTGCATGGCGTGTAGTGCTAGGAATTTGCATTGTACTGAGTCGTGCACTGCTTACAGGAGTCCATGCACTACTTGCCGGAGTAGTTCGAGTGGCTTGTTGGTAGCACAGTGAGGCAGTGCACCGGTTGTAGACTGAGCAGTTGATGGAGTGCCCTGCTCAGCATCTGCTATGTGTTAGTCCGTGCATTGCTTAGACTAGAAGTTCGAGTGGCTTGCTCGTAGGACATAAAGGCAGTCATAGCTTGTATCCCGAGAAGTGCGTGGCATGCAGTGCTGTGCATCAGGAGGCCATGCAGTGCTTACAGGAGGAGCTCGAGTGGCTTGCTTGTAGGACAGGGAGGCTGTTCATTGTTTGTATGTTCAGCAGTGCACAGTGTGCAGTGCCGAGCATCTATGCTTTGCTGGGCAGTGCACTGCTTATAGTAGTATTTCGAGTGGCTTGCTGGTAGCATAGGGCCGCAGTGCATTGTTTGTATCTTGGGCAGTGCATGGCGTGTAGTGCTGGGCATCTGCGTTGTACTGAGTCGTGCACTGCTTACAGGAGTCCATGCACTGCTTACCGGAGTAGTTCGAGTGGCTTGCTGGTAGCACAGTGAGACAGAGCACCGGTTGTAGACTGAGCAGTTCATGGAGTGCCCTGCTCAGCATCTGCTCTGTGCTAGTCCGTGCACTGCTTAGACTAGATGTCCGAGTGGCTTGCTCGTAGGACATAGAGGCAGTGCATAGCTTGTATCCCGAGGAGCGCGTGGCGTCTAGTGATGTGCATCAGGAGGCCATGCAGTGCTTACAGGAGGAGTTCGAGTGGCTTGCTTGTAGGACAGGGAGGCAGTTCATTGTTTGAATGTTCTGCAGTGCACGGCGTGCAGTGCTGAGAATATGCGCTTTGCTAGGCAGTGCACTGCTTACAGTAGGATTTCGAGTGGCTTGATGGTAGCACAGGGCCGCAGTGCATTGTTTGTATCTTGGGCAGTGTATGGCGTGTAGTGCTGGGCATCTGCGTTGTACTGAGTCGTGCACTGCTTACAAGAGTCCATGCACTGCTTACCGGAGTAGTTCGAGTGGCTTGCTGGTAGCACAGTGAGGCAGTGCACCGATTTTAGACTGAGCAGTTCATGGAGTACCCTGCTCAGCATCTTCTCTATGCTAGTCCGTGCACTGCTTAGACTAGAAGTTCGAGTGGCTTTCTCGTGGGACATAGAGGCAGTGCATAGCTTGTATCTCGAGCAGTGCGTGGCGTGCATTGCTGTGCATCAGGAGGCCATGCAGTGCTTACAGGAGGAGTTCGAGTGGCTTGCTTGTAGGACAGGGAGGCAGTTCATTGTTTGTATGTTCAGAAGTGCACGGCGTGCAGTACTGAGCATCTGCGCTTTGCTGGGCAGTGCACTGCTTACAGTAGGATTTCGAGTGGCTTGCTGGTAGCATAGGGCCGCAGTGCATTGTTTGTATCTTGGGAAGTGCATGGCGTGTAGTGCTAGGAATTTGCATTGTACTGAGTCGTGCACTGCTTACAGGAGTCCATGCACTACTTGCCGGAGTAGTTCGAGTGGCTTGTTGGTAGCACAGTGAGGCAGTGCACCGGTTGTAGACTGAGCAGTTGATGGAGTGCCCTGCTCAGCATCTGCTATGTGTTAGTCCGTGCACTGCTTAGACTAGAAGTTCGAGTGGCTTGCTCGTAGGACATAAAGGCAGTCATAGCTTGTATCCCGAGAAGTGCGTGGCATGCAGTGCTGTGCATCAGGAGGCCATGCAGTGCTTACAGGAGGAGCTCGAGTGGCTTGCTTGTAGGACAGGGAGGCTGTTCATTGTTTGTATGTTCAGCAGTGCACAGTGTGCAGTGCCGAGCATCTATGCTTTGCTGGGCAGTGCACTGCTTATAGTAGTATTTCGAGTGGCTTGCTGGTAGCATAGGGCCGCAGTGCATTGTTTGTATCTTGGGCAGTGCATGGCGTGTAGTGCTGGGCATCTGCGTTGTACTGAGTCGTGCACTGCTTACAGGAGTCCATGCACTGCTTACCGGAGTAGTTCGAGTGGCTTGCTGGTAGCACAGTGAGACAGAGCACCGGTTGTAGACTGAGCAGTTCATGGAGTGCCCTGCTCAGCATCTGCTCTGTGCTAGTCCGTGCACTGCTTAGACTAGATGTCCGAGTGGCTTGCTCGTAGGACATAGAGGCAGTGTATAGCTTGTATCCCGAGGAGTGCGTGGCGTGTAGTGATGTGCATCAGGAGGCCATGCAGTGCTTACAGGAGGAGTTCGAGTGGCTTGCTTGTAGGACAGGGAGGCAGTTCATTGTTTGTATGTACAGCAGTGCACGGCGTGCAGTGCTGAGAATATGTGCTTTGCTGGGCAGTGCACTGCTTACAGTAGGATTTCGAGTGGCTTGATGGTAGCACAGGGCCGCAGTGCATTGTTTGTATCTTGGGCAGTGCATGGCGTGTAGTGCTGGGCATCTGCGTTGTACTGAGTCGTGCACTGCTTACAAGAGTCCATGCATTGCTTACTAGAGTAGTTCGAGTGGCTTGCTGGTAGCACAGTGAGGCAGTGCACCGATTGTAGACTGAGCAGTTCATGGAGTGCCCTGCTCAGCATCTGCTCTGTGCTAGTCCGTGCCCTGCTTAGACTAGAAGTTCGAGTGGCTTGCTCGTAGGACATAGAGGCAGTGCATAGCTTGTATCCCGAGCAGTGCGTGGCGTGTAGTGTTGTGCATCAGGAGGCCATGCAGTGCTTACAGGAGGAGTTCGAGCGGCTTGCTTGTAGGACAGGGAGGCAGTTCATTGTTTGTATGTTTAGAAGTGCACAGCGTGCAGTACTGAGCATCTGCGCTTTGCTGGGCAGTGCACTGCTTACAGTAGGATTTCGAGTGGCTTGCTGGTAGCATAGGGCCGTAGTGCATTGTTTGTATCTTGGGAAGTGCATGGCGTGTAGTGCTAGGCATTTGCATTGTACTGAGTCGTGCACTGCTTACAAGAGTCCATGCACTACTTGCCGGAGTAGTTCGAGTGGCTTGTTGGTAGCACAGTGAGGCAGTGCACCGGTTATAGACTGAGCAGTTCATGGAGTGCCCTGCTCTGCATCTGCTATGTGTTAGTCTGTGCACTGCTTAGACTAGAAGTTCGAGTGGCTTGCTCGTAGGACATAGAGGCAGTCATAGCTTGTATCCCGAGAAGTGCGTGGCATGCAGTGCTGTGCATCAGGAGGCCATGCAGTGCTTACAGGAGGAGCTCGAGTGGCTTGCTTGTAGGACAGGGAGGCAGTTCATTGTTTGTATGTTCAGCAGTGCACGGTGTGCAGTGCTGAGCATCTACGCTTTGCTGGGCAGTGCACTGCTTATATTAGTATTTCGAGTGGCTTGCTGGTAGCACAGGGCCGCAGTGCATTGTTTGTATCTTGGGTAGTGCATGGCGTGTAGTGCTGGGCATCTGCGTTGTACTGAGTCGTGCACTGCTTACAGGAGTCCATGCACTGCTTACCGGAGTAGTTCGAGTGGCTTGCTGGTAGCACAGTGAGGCAGAGCACCGGTTGTAGACTGAGCAGTTCATGGAGTGCCCTGCTCAGCATCTGCTCTATGCTAGTCCGTTCACTGCTTAGACTAGATGTCCGAGTGGCTTGCTCGTAGGACATAGAGGCAGTGTATAGCGTGTATCCCGAGGAGTGCGTGGCGTGTAGTGATGTGCATCAGGAGGCCATGCAGTGCTTACAGGAGGAGTGCGAGTGGCTTGCTTGTAGGACAGGGAGGCAGTTCATTGTTTGTATGTACAGCAGTGCACGGCGTGCAGTGCTGAGAATATGCGCTTTGCTAGGTAGTGCACTGCTTATAGTAGGATTGCGAGTGGCTTGATGGTAGCACAGGGCCGCAGTGCATTGTTTGTATCTTGGGCAGTGCATGGCGTGTAGTGCTGGGCATCTGCGTTGTACTAAGTCGTGCACTGCTTACAAGAGTCCATGCACTGCTTACCGAAGTAGTTCGAGTGGCTTGCTGGTAGAACAGTGAGGCAGTGCACCGATTGTAGACTGAGCAGTTCATGGAGTGCCCTGCTCAGCATCTGCTCTGTGCTAGTCCGTGCACTGCTTAGACTAGAAGTTCGAGTGGCTTTCTCGTAGGACATAGAGGCAGTGCATAGCTTGTATCTCGAGCAGTGCGTGGCGTGCAGTGCTGTGCATCAGGAGGCCATGCAGTGCTTACAGGAGGAGTTCGAGTGGCTTGCTTGTAGGACAGGGAGGCAGTTCATTGTTTGTATGTTCAGAAGTGCACGGCGTGCAGTACTGAGCATCTGCGCTTTGCTGGGCAGTGCATTGCTTACAGTAGGATTTCGAGTGGCTTGCTGGTAGCATAGGGCCGTAGTGCATTGTTTGTATCTTGGGAAGTGCATGGCGTGTAGTGCTAGGCATTTGCATTGTACTGAGTCGTGCACTGCTTCCAGGAGTCCATGCACTAGTTGCCGGAGTAGTTCGAGTGGCTTGCTGGTAGCACAGTGAGGCAGTGCACCGGTTCTAGACTGAGCAGTTCATGGAGTGCCCTGCTCGGCATCTGGTATGTGTTAGTCCGTGCACTGCTTAGACTAGAAGTTCGAGTGGCTTGCTCGTAGGACATAAAGGCAGTCATAGCTTGTATCCCGAGAAGTGCGTGGCATGCAGTGTTGTGCATCAGGAGGCCATGCAGTGCTTACAGGAGGAGCTCGAGTGGCTTGCTTGTAGGATAGGGAGGCAGTTCATTGTTTGTATGTTCAGCAGTGCACGGTGTGTAGTGCTCAGCATCTACGCTTTGCTGGGCAGTGCACTGCTTATAGTAGTATTTCGAGTGGCTTGCTGGTAGCATAGGGCCGCAGTGCATTGTTTGTATCTTGGGCAGTGCATGGCGTGTAGTGCTGGGCATCTGCGTTGTACTGAGTCGTGCACTGCTTACAGGAGTCCATGCACTGCTTACCGGAGTAGTTCGAGTGGCTTGCTGGTAGCACAGTGAGGCCGAGCACCGATTGTAGACTGAGCAGTTCATGGAGTGCCCTGCTCAGCATCTGCTCTGTGCTAGTCCGTGCACTTCTTAGACTAGATGTCCGAGTGGCTTGCTCGTAGGACATAGAGGCAGTGCATAGCTTGTATCCCGAGGAGTGCGTGGCGTGTAGTGATGTGCATCAGGAGGCCATGCAGTGCTTACAGGAGGAGTTCGAGTGGCTTGCTTGTAGGACAGGGAGGCAGTTCATTGTTTGAATGTTCTGCAGTGCACGGTGTGCAGTGCTGAGAATATGCGCTTTGCTGGGCAGTGCACTGCTTACAGTAGGATTTCGAGTGGCTTGATGGTAGCACAGGGCCGCAGTGCATTGTTTGTATCTTGGGCAGTGCATGGCGTGTAGTGCTGGGCATCTGCGTTGTACTGAGTCGTGCACTGCTTACAAGAGTCCATGCACTGCTTACCGGAGTAGTTCGAGTGGCTTGCTGGTAGCACAGTGAGGCAGAGCACCGATTGTAGACTGAGCAGTTCATGGAGTACCCTGCTCAGCATCTTCTCTATGCTAGTCCGTGCACTGCTTAGACTAGAAGTTCGAGTGGCTTTCTCGTAGGACATAGAGGTAGTGCATAGCTTGTATCTCGAGCAGTGCGTGGCGTGCAGTGCTGTGCATCAGGAGGCCATGCAGTGCTTACAGGAGGAGTTCGAGTGGCTTGCTTGTAGGACAGGGAGGCAGTTCATTGTTTGTATGTTCAGAAGTGCACGGCGTGCAGTACTGAGCATTTGCGCTTTGCTGGGCAGTGCACTGCTTACAGTAGGATTTCGAGTGGCTTGCTGGTAGCATAGGGCCGCAGTGCATTGTTTGTATCTTGGGAAGTGCATGGCGTGTAGTGCTAGGCATTTGCATTGTACTGAGTCGTGCACTGCTTACAGGAGTCCATGCACTACTTGCCGGAGTAGTTCGAGTGGCTTGTTGGTAGCACAGTGAGGCAGTGCACCGGTTGTAGAATGAGCAGTTCATGGAGTGCCCTGCTCAGCATCTGCTATGTGTTAGTCCGTGCACTGCTTAGACTAGAAGTTCGAGTGGCTTGCTCGTAGGACATAAAGGCAGTCATAGCTTGTATCCCGAGAAGTGCGTGGCATGCAGTGCTGTGCATCAGGAGGCCATGCAGTGCTTACAGGAGGAGCTCGAGTGGCTTGCTTGTAGGATAGGGAGGCAGTTCATTGTTTGTATGTTCAGCAGTGCACAGTGTGCAGTGCCGAGCATCTACGCTTTGCTGGGCAGTGCACTGCTTATAGTAGTATTTCGAGTGGCTTGCTGGTAGCATAGGGCCGCAGTGCATTGTTTGTATCTTGGGCAGTGCATGGCGTGTAGTGCTGGGCATCTGCGTTGTACTGAGTCGTGCACTGCTTACAGGAGTCCATGCACTGCTTACCGGAGTAGTTCGAGTGGCTTGCTGGTAGCACAGTGAGACAGAGCACCGGTTGTAGACTGAGCAGTTCATGGAGTGCCCTGCTCAGCATCTGCTCTGTGCTAGTCCGTGCACTTCTTAGACTAGATGTCCGAGTGGCTTGCTCGTAGGACATAGAGGCAGTGCATAGCTTGTATCTCGAGGAGCGCGTGGCGTCTAGTGATGTGCATCAGGAGGCCATGCAGTGCTTACAGGAGGAGTTCGAGTGGCTTGCTTGTAGGACAGGGAGGCAGTTCATTGTTTGAATGTTCTGCAGTGCACGGCGTGCAGTGCTGAGAATATGCGCTTTGCTGGGCAGTGCACTGCTTACAGTAGGATTTCGAGTGGCTTGATGGTAGCACAGGGCCGCAGTGCATTGTTTGTATCTTGGGCAGTGTATGGCGTGTAGTGCTGGGCATCTGCGTTGTACTGAGTCGTGCACTGCTTACAAGAGTCCATGCACTGCTTACCGGAGTAGTTCGAGTGGCTTGCTGGTAGCACAGTGAGGCAGTGCACCGATTTTAGACTGAGCAGTTCATGGAGTACCCTGCTCAGCATCTTCTCTATGCTAGTCCGTGCACTGCTTAGACTAGAAGTTCGAGTGGCTTTCTCGTGGGACATAGAGGCAGTGCATAGCTTGTATCTCGAGCAGTGCGTGGCGTGCAGTGCTGTGCATCAGGAGGCCATGCAGTGCTTACAGGAGGAGTTCGAGTGGCTTGCTTGTAGGACAGGGAGGCAGTTCATTGTTTGTATGTTCAGAAGTGCACGGCGTGCAGTACTGAGCATCTGCGCTTTGCTGGGCAGTGCACTGCTTACAGTAGGATTTCGAGTGGCTTGCTGGTAGCATAGGGCCGCAGTGCATTGTTTGTATCTTGGGAAGTGCATGGCGTGTAGTGCTAGGAATTTGCATTGTACTGAGTCGTGCACTGCTTACAGGAGTCCATGCACTACTTGCCGGAGTAGTTCGAGTGGCTTGTTGGTAGCACAGTGAGGCAGTGCACCGGTTGTAGACTGAGCAGTTCATGGAGTGCCCTGCTCAGCATCTGCTATGTGTTAGTCCGTGCACTGCTTAGACTAGAAGTTCGAGTGGCTTGCTCGTAGGACATAAAGGCAGTCATAGCTTGTATCCCGAGAAGTGCGTGGCATGCAGTGCTGTGCATCAGGAGGCCATGCAGTGCTTACAGGAGGAGCTCGAGTGGCTTGCTTGTAGGACAGGGAGGCTGTTCATTGTTTGTATGTTCAGCAGTGCACAGTGTGCAGTGCCGAGCATCTATGCTTTGCTGGGCAGTGCACTGCTTATAGTAGTATTTCGAGTGGCTTGCTGGTAGCATAGGGCCGCAGTGCATTGTTTGTATCTTGGGCAGTGCATGGCGTGTAGTGCTGGGCATCTGCGTTGTACTGAGTCGTGCACTGCTTACAGGAGTCCATGCACTGCTTACCGGAGTAGTTCGAGTGGCTTGCTGGTAGCACAGTGAGACAGAGCACCGGTTGTAGACTGAGCAGTTCATGGAGTGCCCTGCTCAGCATCTGCTCTGTGCTAGTCCGTGCACTGCTTAGACTAGATGTCCGAGTGGCTTGCTCGTAGGACATAGAGGCAGTGCATAGCTTGTATCCCGAGGAGCGCGTGGCGTCTAGTGATGTGCATCAGGAGGCCATGCAGTGCTTACAGGAGGAGTTCGAGTGGCTTGCTTGTAGGACAGGGAGGCAGTTCATTGTTTGAATGTTCTGCAGTGCACGGCGTGCAGTGCTGAGAATATGCGCTTTGCTGGGCAGTGCACTGCTTACAGTAGGATTTCGAGTGGCTTGATGGTAGCACAGGGCCGCAGTGCATTGTTTGTATCTTGGGCAGTGTATGGCGTGTAGTGCTGGGCATCTGCGTTGTACTGAGTCGTGCACTGCTTACAAGAGTCCATGCACTGCTTACCGGAGTAGTTCGAGTGGCTTGCTGGTAGCACAGTGAGGCAGTGCACGGATTTTAGACTGAGCAGTTCATGGAGTACCCTGCTCAACATCTTCTCTATGCTAGTCCGTGCACTGCTTAGACTAGAAGTTCGAGTGGCTTTCTCGTGGGACATAGAGGCAGTGCATAGCTTGTATCTCGAGCAGTGCGTGGCGTGCAGTGCTGTGCATCAGGAGGCCATGCAGTGCTTACAAGAGGAGTTCGAGTGGCTTGCTTGTAGGACAGGGAGGCAGTTCATTGTTTGTATGTTCAGAAGTGCACGGCGTGCAGTACTGAGCATCTGCGCTTTGCTGGGCAGTGCACTGCTTACAGTAGGATTTCGAGTGGCTTGCTGGTAGCATAGGGCCGCAGTGCATTGTTTGTATCTTGGGAAGTGCATGGCGTGTAGTGCTAGGAATTTGCATTGTACTGAGTCGTGCACTGCTTACAGGAGTCCATGCACTACTTGCCGGAGTAGTTCGAGTGGCTTGTTGGTAGCACAGTGAGGCAGTGCACCGGTTGTAGACTGAGCAGTTCATGGAGTGCCCTGCTCAGCATCTGCTATGTGTTAGTCCGTGCACTGCTTAGACTAGAAGTTCGAGTGGCTTGCTCGTAGGACATAAAGGCAGTCATAGCTTGTATCCCGAGAAGTGCGTGGCATGCAGTGCTGTGCATCAGGAGGCCATGCAGTGCTTACAGGAGGAGCTCGAGTGGCTTGCTTGTAGGACAGGGAGGCTGTTCATTGTTTGTATGTTCAGCAGTGCACAGTGTGCAGTGCCGAGCATCTATGCTTTGCTGGGCAGTGCACTGCTTATAGTAGTATTTCGAGTGGCTTGCTGGTAGCATAGGGCCGCAGTGCATTGTTTGTATCTTGGGCAGTGCATGGCGTGTAGTGCTGGGCATCTGCGTTGTACTGAGTCGTGCACTGCTTACAGGAGTCCATGCACTGCTTACCGGAGTAGTTCGAGTGGCTTGCTGGTAGCACAGTGAGACAGAGCACCGGTTGTAGACTGAGCAGTTCATGGAGTGCCCTGCTCAGCATCTGCTCTGTGCTAGTCCGTGCACTGCTTAGACTAGATGTCCGAGTGGCTTGCTCGTAGGACATAGAGGCAGTGTATAGCTTGTATCCCGAGGAGTGCGTGGCGTGTAGTGATGTGCATCAGGAGGCCATGCAGTGCTTACAGGAGGAGTTCGAGTGGCTTGCTTGTAGGACAGGGAGGCAGTTCATTGTTTGTATGTACAGCAGTGCACGGCGTGCAGTGCTGAGAATATGCGCTTTGCTGGGCAGTGCACTGCTTACAGTAGGATTTCGAGTGGCTTGATGGTAGCACAGGGCCGCAGTGCATTGTTTGTATCTTGGGCAGTGCATGGCGTGTAGTGCTGGGCATCTGCGTTGTACTGAGTCGTGCACTGCTTACAACAGTCCATGCATTGCTTACTAGAGTAGTTCGAGTGGCTTGCTGGTAGCACAGTGAGGCAGTGCACCGATTGTAGACTGAGCAGTTCATGGAGTGCCCTGCTCAGCATCTGCTCTGTGCTAGTCCGTGCCCTGCTTAGACTAGAAGTTCGAGTGGCTTGCTCGTAGGACATAGAGGCAGTGCATAGCTTGTATCCCGAGCAGTGCGTGGCGTGCAGTGTTGTGCATCAGGAGGCCATGCAGTGCTTACAGGAGGAGTTCGAGCGGCTTGCTTGTAGGACAGGGAGGCAGTTCATTGTTTGTATGTTTAGAAGTGCACAGCGTGCAGTACTGAGCATCTGCGCTTTGCTGGGCAGTGCACTGCTTACAGTAGGATTTCGAGTGGCTTGCTGGTAGCATAGGGCCGTAGTGCATTGTTTGTATCTTGGGAAGTGCATGGCGTGTAGTGCTAGGCATTTGCATTGTACTGAGTCGTGCACTGCTTACAAGAGTCCATGCACTACTTGCCGGAGTAGTTCGAGTGGCTTGTTGGTAGCACAGTGAGGCAGTGCACCGGTTATAGACTGAGCAGTTCATGGAGTGCCCTGCTCTGCATCTGCTATGTGTTAGTCTGTGCACTGCTTAGACTAGAAGTTCGAGTGGCTTGCTCATAGGACATAGAGGCAGTCATAGCTTGTATCCCGAGAAGTGCGTGGCATGCAGTGCTGTGCATCAGGAGGCCATGCAGTGCTTACAGGAGGAGCTCGAGTGGCTTGCTTGTAGGACAGGGAGGCAGTTCATTGTTTGTATGTTCAGCAGTGCACGGTGTGCAGTGCTGAGCATCTACGCTTTGCTGGGCAGTGCACTGCTTATAGTAGTATTTCGAGTGGCTTGCTGGTAGCACAGGGCCGCAGTGCATTGTTTGTATCTTGGGTAGTGCATGGCGTGTAGTGCTGGGCATCTGCGTTGTACTGAGTCGTGCACTGCTTACAGGAGTCCATGCACTGCTTATCGGAGTAGTTTGAGTGGCTTGCTGGTAGCACAGTGAGGCAGAGCACCGGTTGTAGACTGAGCAGTTCATGGAGTGCCCTGCTCAGCATCTGCTCTGTGCTAGTCCGTGCACTGCTTAGAGTAGATGTCCGAGTGGCTTGCTCGTAGGACATAGAGGCAGTGTATAGCTTGTATCCTAAGGAGTGCGTGGCGTGTAGTGATGTGCATCAGGAGGCCATGCAGTGCTTACAGGAGGAGTTCGAGTGGCTTGCTTGTAGGACAGGGAGGCAGTTCATTGTTTGTATGTACAGCAGTGCACGGCGTGCAGTGCTGAGAATATGCGCTTTGCTGGGCAGTGCACTGCTTACAGTAGTATTTCGAGTGGCTTGCTGGTAGCACAGGGCCGCAGTGCATTGTTTGTATCTTGGGCAGTGCATGGCGTGTAGTGCTGGGCATCTGCGTTGTACTGAGTCGTGCACTGCTTACAGGAGTCCATGCACTGCTTACCGGAGTAGTTCGAGTCGCTTGCTGGTAGCACAGTGAGGCAGAGCAGCGGTTGTAGACTGAGAAGTTCATGGAGTGCCCTGCTCAGCATCTGCTCTATGCTAGTCCGTTCACTGCTTAGACTAGATGTCCGAGTGGCTTGCTCGTAGGACATAGAGGCAGTGTATAGCGTGTATCCCGAGGAGTGCGTGGCGTGTAGTGATGTGCATCAGGAGGCCATGCAGTGCTTACAGGAGGAGTGCGAGTGGCTTGCTTGTAGGATAGGGAGGCAGTTCATTGTTTGTATGTACAGCAGTGCACGGCGTGCAGTGCTGAGAATATGCGCTTTGCTAGGCAGTGCACTGCTTATAGTAGGATTGCGAGTGGCTTGATGGTAGCACAGGGCCGCAGTGCATTGTTTGTATCTTGGGCAGTGCATGGCGTGTAGTGCTGGGCATCTGCGTTGTACTAAGTCGTGCACTGCTTACAAGAGTCCATGCACTGCTTACCGAAGTAGTTCGAGTGGCTTGCTGGTAGAACAGTGAGGCAGTGCACCGATTGTAGACTGAGCAGTTCATGGAGTGCCCTGCTCAGCATCTGCTCTGTGCTAGTCCGTGCACTGCTTAGACTAGAAGTTCGAGTGGCTTGCTCGTAGGACATAGAGGCAGTGCATAGCTTGTATCCCGAGCAGTGCATGGCGTGCAGTGCTGTGCATCAGGAGGCCATGCAGTGCTTACAGGAGGAGTTCGAGTAGCTTGCTTGTAGGATAGGGAGGCAGTTCATTGTTTGTATGTTCAGCAGTGCACGACGGGCAGTGCTGAGCCTCTACGCCTTGCTCGGCAGTGCAGTTCTTACAGTAAGATTTCGAGTGGCTTGCTGGCAGCATAGGGCCACAGTGCATTGTTTGTATCTTGGGCAGTGCATGGCGTGTAGTGCTGGGCATCTGCGTTGAACTGAGTCGTGCACTACTTACAGGAGTCCATGCACTGCTTATCGGAGTAGTTCGAGTGGCTTGCTGGTAGCACAGTGAGGCAGTGCTCCGGTTGTAGACTGAGCAGTTCATGGAGTGCCCTGCTCAGCATCTGCTCTGTGCTAGTGCGTGCACTGCTTAGACTAGATGTCCGAGTGGCCTGCTCGTAGGACACAGAGGCAGTGCATAGCTTGTATCCCAGTACTTACAGTGGCTTGCTTGTAGGACAGGGAGGTAGTTGATTGTTTGTATGTTCAGCATTGCACAGTGTGCAGTGCTGAGCATCTGCGCTTTGCTGGGCAGTGCAGTGCTTACATGAGGAGTTCGAGTGGCTTGCTTGTAAGACAGGGAGGCAGTTCATTGTTTGTATGTTTAGCAGTGCACGGCGTGCAGTGCTGAGCATCTGCGCATTGCTGGATAGTGCACTTCTTACAGTAGGGTTTCGAGTGGCTTGCTGGTAGCACAGGGCCACAGTGCATTGCTTGTATCTTGGGCAGTGTATGGCGTGTAGTGCTGGGCATTTGCGTTGTACTGAGTCGTGCACTGCTTACCGGAGTAGTTCAAGTGGCTTGCTGGTAGCATAGTGAGGCAGTGCACCTCTTGTGGACTGAGCAGTTCATGGAGTGCTCTGCTCAGCATCTGCTCTGTCCTAGTCCGTGCACTGCTTAGACTAGAAGTTCGAGTGGCTTGCTCGTAGGACATAGAGGCAGTGCATAGCTTGTATCCCGAAGAGTGCATTGCGTGTAGTGATGTGCATCAGGAGGCCATGCAGTGCTTACAGGAGGAGTTCGAGTGGATTGCTTGTAGGACAGGGAGGCAGTTCATTGTTTGTATGTTCAGCAGTCAACGGTGTGCAGTGCTGAGCATCTGCGCTTTGCTGGGCAGTGCACTGCTTATAGTATGATTTCGAGTGGCTTGCTGGTAGCACATGGCAGCAGTGCATAGCGTGTAGTGCTGGGCATCTGCGTTATACTGAGTCATGCGCTGCTTACCGGAGTAGTTCGAGTGGCTTGCTAGGAGCACAGTGAGGCAGTGCACCGGTTGTAGATTGTGCAGTTGATGGAGTGCCCTGCTCAGCATCTGCTTTGTGCTAGTCCGTGCACTGCTTAGACTAGAAGTTTGAGTGGCTTTCTCATAGGACATAGAGGCAGTGCATAGCTTGTATCCCGAGCAGTGCGTGGCGTGCAGTGTTGTGCATCAGGAGGCCATGTAGTGCTTACAGGAGGAGTTCGAGTGGCTTGCTTGTAGGACAGGGAGGCAGTTCATTGTTTGTATGTTCAGCAGTGCACGGCGTGCAGTGCTGAGCATCTGCGCTTTGCTAGGCAGTGCACTGCTTAAAGTAGGATTTCGAGTGGCTTGCTGGTAACACAGGGCCGCAGTGCATTGTTTGTATCTTGGGTAGTGCATAGCATGTAGTGCTGGGCATCTGCGTTGTACTGACTCGTGCACTGCTTACAGGAGGCCATGCACTGCTTACAGGAGTGTAGTGCATTGGTTGCAGATTGGGCAGTGTATATAGTGCAGTGCTAATGATCTGCGCTTTGCTGGGTCTTGCACTTCTTATAGGATGAGATCGATTGGCTTGCTCGTAGCATAGGAGGCAGTGCATTTGTTGTAGCTTGAGCTGTGCGTAGTATTCAATGTCCAAGATTCACATATGCAATATTGAGAAGATGATTAAAGTGTTCAACTTACTGAGTACATTCATTGACATTAAAGTAGATTAAAGATGTTCAATTTACTAAACAACACGGGTACAATACACTTCAGCACTAGATTAAACAAGAAAAGATGACTATCTGAACTGTGTTTTCCCAAATTAACCACTAGATGACAATCTCAACAAAGGTGAGACCAAGGTGCTCCTGCATATGCTCTACTTTAATGAGAAGTAGTGATGCCCATCCAACATCAGCAGCAAATGTGAAGTCAGACCATCCTGTGGTGAAGCTATCACGTCCATTGTCCCTTTGTACAATATATGCGCATGCAATATAATTCTCTTCTTCTCCTTCAAGATCATGTCCCTGTCTGTACAGATGTGCTATGCCCTGAGTTTGGTACCTAAAACCATCTACAACCTCAATTGGCATGAACTACAATAAAGAAAAAAGTCAGTATTTTAACAAGCATTCTAAATTAACAAGTTCACTAAATTATTTGTTTAATCTGAACATGAAATATTATTAAATACGTGGAAACTAACCAGTTGCATTATGGTCATGGTTATCCATATTCATCATGTGTACCCAGAAATGCTTTTCATCTTTACTTTCAAAAAATGATGCTTTGTGACATGAAGATCTTTGAAAATTCCAAACAGGATTGAAGCCATTTGCTGCTCAGTTAGTGCATTTATGTCTGAGAAGATGGTCTTATGTAGAATGCTTCTGATGGATGTAGGCACATCTCCCACCTCTGATGAATGAGTGGAAATACATGTTGAGTATGAAAGAATGTTATTATGATGAAATAGTAGTAGGACAAGGAAAAACTATATGTGCAAATTATTTACAGTAAATAAGGTAAATACCAGTTGCTTCATGAATCTTTTTCTCTTCACCATTAGAGTAAATAGTGACATGAAATAAGTTGGTCAAGTTCAAACCAACGTCATCAAGTTCCTCGTCATCATATTCAAAATGCACTACATCTGCAAGTGCTATATCATAAACCCTCATCAGGGACTTCCAGTATGGACCACAAATTATTGTCCTAACATTAGACTTCTTGAGGAACAAATCAAAATTCCTTAATGCTTCACTGTTTGCAACCGTCCAATTATTTGGAGTGAAATCATTCAATCTTTCCCTAAATGAGCATGGCACCACCTGAAGGTAAACAACATGGTTCAGTTCATGTGACAACAAGACAGTAAAAGAAACATAAAATGAAAATTTCGAACTTTTTGAATAAAACCTTCGAAAACTTTCTCCTAAATATGTAAAAACTTACCACACCATTGATGGGAAAACCTTGAACAATGTTTACCTGGAAGCTGGTTGCTCTCCTCTGTGCCCTACCACAATTGTTGGCAGGTTGGCCGCACACTGTACAGTCCATACCAAGAAACACCTGATAAAATTAATAATGCATTTAAGGAGTGAACTGTGCATTAACTCCTAATCTAGAAAGTGTCAAACAGATCATTTATCAGGCATAAATTACACCATAGTATTACGGGGATAAGATGATAGGAAGAACACATAAAGGATTACGAGGAAACTAAAAATAATAATTGGAAGTGTGATGCAAAACTCATCGTCGATTTGTACTAAGACAATGGAATGGAGATTAATATAAAAGAAAAAAGCTTCTTGAAATGAAGAAAGAAATAAGGATTAGAACTCAAACCAATAAAGAAAAGGAAAGGGACACTGAATTATAGGACAAAACTCGATCAGGAGGGGACGGACTTTTCTGAGAAACTACTCTGCTCTGAGGAACTGTTCTCAGGAACTATTCTCGGGAAGTGCTCTGGACGTGTGTAGTGGGAGAGCGGTGGAGAGAACTGAATGGGGTCCCTTCGGTTCCCCAGTATTTATAAATCAAGCAACTAAAATGGTTATGTGCTAACGCTTCGACATGCTGTTCCCCCGCCCACTGTCTGAGTTATCCTATCGTTTACCATCTGAGACTGACAATCCCTCTGTCCCTATGCAACAAAATTGAAAGTCTGATAGACTAATCAACAAATCTGAACTTGTACATCCAGGCAGTTCATAGTTGACACTTTTGGCAGTGCATATTATGTTTTTTTATTTACGGGTAATTGAAATTTTATAGTTCATTTTCCTCAAAGTATTATACTTTTTATCAAATTTCTACATTGAGTACTGCACAGTTTATCTGTGTGCACTGCCATATTATTAGCTTGTTGAAGTGCCCTAGTATTGTATTATGTTGAACTGCTCTATTTTTACTATAGTGTCATGCGTATTATTGTCCGCAACCTCGGTAAACTTAACTTTCGATCCACGTGTGCTGTTTCATTCGCTGAATTGTTAGTTGCGTTTACATTAGGCATAGTATTATAGCTTTGGTCAATCTTTGGTCTTGGATGATGTGTGGGCTGTGTTTTATTGTTGGTAGGTGAGACGACTGTTCAATGTGTATAAGTACATTATAAATTCAGACGTCGATGCTTAACATTTCACATTCTAGTCCCAGTTCCTCTTCTACTAGACGGTTTGTTTTCCTCTAGACAGTTCTTCTTCCAGTTCTATTTTCAGTTCTTTCTACCATGGATCCAATGAGGAAGCCTATGTCTAGAAAGCAGTAGACAGCTGTTACGAAACGTTTGGAAGCTGCTGAGCGGAGGAGACGGGGCTCGGAGGGCGCTCCCCTACTGCCCACCATCATGGATTCCTTTGCCAAAGGTTCGTCGTCGTCTCGATGCAACCGTCACAAGATCGACGAATCCGGGTTAGTTTTGCTTTTTTTATATTTTCTTGTATTCATTTCTAAGTTTTCGGATTAGGTTTTTGAAACTCTTGTTGTGTCGTTGAAGTTTGGAACTTACATATAGGGCTTACTCCTCTGGTGTTCATGGTTGCTCGCATTTGGCATCTACTCCATCGCGGTATGTTCCTGTGGTGCATCCGAGCGGGCTAATCAATGTGCGTGTATTTGTATGTTGGCTATTTTTTAGTACGATCAGTTCTATTTACACTACATCTTGTTGTTGTTTTCTATGAAAATATTAGGATTCATTGCCATTAGTTACAGGAGTTTCGGATGGTAGTAATCATGTTGATACAGAATATCAGAGGCTTCGTAATGAACTTGCTGCTGAGAATGCTAAGGTATCAGAATTGTGTGTCAAGCTCTCCGAGAAGGAGGCAGAAAAGATGACTATTACTGTAGAGTGTGACCGTCTTCGACACGATATCGTCGGAATGCAGCACGTTGTCGAAGATGCTGCTATGATGAAGGTGGAGCTGAAGAAGTATAAAGCTGGCGCTGCAGCCTGGGACTTAGAGCAGGATACTCTGACAATGGATATGGATCAGCTACTAAGCCTGATGAGTAATTGGCCGACATGATAGCCAATTGTTTTGAAGACATTAAAACAACAAAAAATGCATGTCTTGACAGGCTACATGCAATGCAATCTCTGAAGGACATTCTTGAGCGCCGTCGTAACTGCACAGAGTGCATGGATGACATTCACAAAGAGGTCAAGGAGCATGATAAGAAACTGTCCAAATAACTTGTGAAGCGTCTTCCATGTTTTAAATGCTAGCTAAATTTGGCCTATCATGTTGTAAGTGTTTGTAACGGTGTTTGTGAAGAGCACTTAATGAATGTGATGGAGCAAGATTGTATGTAATTTAGTAAGTACGTATGTGCAAGTGTCTGTCGGTCAGTGAATTTTCTATTTGCACTGGTCTGACTAGCTACGGTGCACTGTGGTGTTCTTTCCGTGTGTGCTATATAGCTTATTTGTTCTGCCTTGACCAGACTGGTTGCACTGTCATATTTACTCATGTACTCATGGTTCTATGGTAGTGCAAGGATATCTATTTAGGCAGTTTTTGAAATGATCATCTAGAAGCAGTTTATACTCTGTTGAGTGCGCTGAAAATATAATTTTCACACATAGGGATGGAAGAGTGTTTTTAGTGGTGCATTCACTACCCACGTAAATTTAGGTGCACTGCCTTGTACATACGTATATTCTACCTTGTGCTATTTTTGGCACTGGCTTCTTTACTTATGTATGCAATTTGTCCATGGTAGTGCAAGGATACCTATGTAAGCAGTTTGTTTAAAGACTACTTAGAGGAAGTTTATACTGGGTTGATTATTATCGTCATGCGGAAGTAGTTTATACTTGGTTCAGTTTGATGAAAATATAATTTTTACACATAGCTATGCAATTGTTTTTATCGCTGTATGTGTTTGTGATATGCACTGCTCACATAGATGCCAGTTATTATTTGGTTCATTCTGATGAAATTATAATTTTTACACATAGCTATGCAAGAGTGTATGCAGTTGCACTGGCCCATAGATGCCGATACACTGCAAGTAGATATTGCACCACCAACTTAAAACCAGAAACCAAGTTATCTGTTACAGATTAACAAGCGTGTCCTTACACCCACAGATATTGTTATTTCCTTTGCCTCTGTCTAGTTAGATGCAATATCTGCATGCAATCAGGTTTGACGAAATAATGTACATGTTTCGGAATCTTCTTCTAATGACTTAATGTTATTGCAATTTGTGGCATCTCCATGTCTGGGCCCAACTCCCTAAGATCTACTGGTAGGTGCTTCAGTGCTTTGTTAGATCTGTGGAACAACATTGTGTACAGTTGTTCATCTCTGATACCGGAGCTTGTGTCCTAATAAGTATTGTAAAGTCTTGTTAGTTTTCAAGTATATGTAATCAACATTTTTGAAAAATTTCTATCTAACTACTGTTTACACTTGACGTCTTTCCTTTTTCTATAATTTCGCCATTGTATCTCTGCAGGTAATATAATGTCCACAGTCCACATGCGTCTTCATCTTGTTTTTTAGTTCTTACGTAGCGTGCACTTTTGAATGATGCACTCCATCTTGGCAATGTGTCATCTTTGTGAATGCACTCTAGCACTTGTTCGAACCTGCTTAGCTGTATATTGAAACATTATAGTGACATTGTTAGATAAAAAGGCTAGTAAGTTCTGATATGTTTTTTTTAGAAATAACACTCTTACTCTAGTAAAAGTTTTCTAGTAATGTCTACATTTTGGTAGGAGTCTTACCATAGTTTGTCCTATGTTACTGTGGTAATCCTGCATCTCTGTACTGTTATTGTATGCGAAGGAGTCTATGATCTCAACCTTTGGATTCCGAGCAGACCCATTTAAGACATAAACTGAAAAATGTTTCTTGCAATGAACCGGTAGTAGTATCTTTGTATGGAAGTAGATATAATACTCAAGTAAGTTTTAAACATGTGGTAATTTTTAGTTTTATGAGGTGTCTTAATACTGAATATAGAAATTTATGCTTATTTCTAAAATAACTCACCGTGCCTGCTTTTGTAAGGTCATCTGTCCTATGAGGTAATCAATTGTGCGTGCAATATCTTCAGGTTCGAAATTTTTGTTTTTGTCCAAAAAATCTAATACTGATGTTACCTGTGTGGGTAGGATTACCCTTTTACCTTCCTGGAAAAGACATTTGAACTCATCATTACTTCTCCATCTGTGGATGACGGCATCTAAAAATTCATTGTATATCCATCCATTCTCTTTGAAACTGTCTGCTAGTTCACATGCAGTATATGTCAGATTAATATCTCTTGATTCATTGGATCTAGTTGTCTTGATAAAAACTCTCCTATTGTATTACAAAAAACAGGATTAGTATTACAAGGGTGTTAGTTTAGATTAGGTCAAAAAATATCTAGGCTAATTAAAAGAGATCTAGCTGTATCAAGTTAAGCTTTACACTTACTCTCCGTAATCAGGTTTTGATGCATATTCGATTAGTTTTTGCCGTACTTTCCTTGCATTCTCTATTTCTTTAACTTCTACAGGAATGAAAACAAGTCTTTCTTCTTGATTTTGATTTTTCTGTTCTTCCATGGAAACCTTGCATCTTTTTGGATTTCTTCTATATCTTTCTCTGAAGATCTCTTTCTCCTTAGTTTCTTTCAGTTGTATCGTTGATTTGTTTGACATCTTGTTTTCTTTCTCTTGAATTCCTTGCAATATATCTCTCTTCAAATCCTGGAAATCTCTTCTTGTGAATAGCTCTTAATATTCGGAATGTTATGCAGCAAATTTGTAAATACTTGTGTTGCACTTGATAGTAACAATGTTATGAAACAACATACTATAGTATTAACAATACAAGTCAAAAAACCGTGTAAAGGATTACCTAATATTCTATCATTTAATGTTTCAATGTTTACGTTGAAGATGGCTGATGTCAGCATCCTCATGAGAAGCATTTCCTTGTAACCCGGAATATCTTTTTTTGTGAATTTCAGAACGTGATCTCTGGTGCAGTTCTCGATCATATAGAGCATGAAGAACCCACAGCCACATCTGCATAACGTTTTTCGCTTTAGTTGTTGTTAGATGGTTAAAAGTTGACAAAGATAAGTAGTTCAATGCAAGACTATATTTTATGTTATGTATGAACATTTACCCGTTATCTTGTAGAGGCATGTGTTCATATACTACCTCAAAATCATCCAGCGTTAGGACTTTTGTTTCTGTTGTTCCAAAACCTTCACTCCACAATGTCTTTAATTTCCTGATCAATTTTGAGCATACTTTTTCAAGATCAATATCCCCTGTCTCTATCAACGAATCATAAATTCTGAACTTCTTCTCCAAAATATCTACTGCCAATTTGAACCAGTGACCTACTGAACCTGAAGTTCCCTTAGGAGGTTGCTCGAGAAAAGGAAACATTATCTGCATGAGAAATTATTTAAAATTTGTTAACATATTTTTTCTGTTTAAAAAATGAATATACAAGCTTGTATTTTCGCAGTATGGTGTTCTTCAAGTTGTCAAAAAATATACTGTAATGAACATTATTGTTCTACTTACTAGTTTGTATTTGTCTAGACGGTCTGCTGCGTCTGGTTTAAACAAGTCCTCTACCCAACGCATACTTCTTTTATCGTCTTTCATTGCTCTAATGTTAATAAGTTTTTGTTGCAAAACAACCGTTAGTTTGTTTGCTCTTAATATATAAAACCTTTGTTTATTATTTACAGTTGCTTTTTTATAGTACTTACAGTTGCTCTGTAATGAATAATTTTCTTCTTCGACTTGGTTCTCCTAAGTTGTTCTTCAAGATAGGTTAACACAAATTCACCCTTTGTATCGCCTAGTAGTCCTTCGTTTCTGAAAGCACTTGATATGTAATACAGTGGCACCTTCATATTGGTTTTCTCGTGCTTCAAGATATACCGAGATCTGCAGAGTGGAGTAATTTTTATTATAACACAGTATGGTTCTGAAAAAATATCCAAAGTGCAAAATGATAATTTTTAAAATCATCTCACTTTAATATAGCTGTATCTTCTTTTGACAGTTTTTTGTATGTGAACTTGCATATCTGGTTATACAATTTTGTCCATTCTGATTGTATTTGCCTGATGTCCTTGTTTGCTTGGTCTCCACTATCTGTATCTGTGGAAAGAAAAAATTGTTAGTGTGTGAAAAAATGAAGTGCAGAAAAATCAGTGCAATGACTGATGTTAGGCAGTGCGTCAGAATGGTAGTTCGATGACAGTTCATTTACAGTAGTTGAGGCAGTTTACTGGTTCAACTGTCATGTATGACAAGTGCAAATGGTAGACTGCTAGTACTTGTAACCATAATCGTTCATACAAATCTCTTCATGGTCATTACAGCCAGATTTTTTGATATGTTTAGCAAGCTCTATTTTGCAAGTGTATCTTTAATTTATTTACACAAGTAGAAACATGGTATGTTTACAAATGAATCAAATTGTTCAACAAATTAATTTTCATAGAGACCTTCTGATGTCAGATTGGTACTGACTGGCAGTAAATCTTCTGCTTTGTGTCCAACTTCACTGTCTTTAACTTTGATCTTCTGTTTTTCTTTATCTTTTGTCTGATGTTCCTCTTGTTTATCCTGTTCCTGCCTGTTCGCTGTGTCAGATGAGCGTATGCTTGTTTCTGCTGCTGCTGCTTCGTTAGAGGGGGTTTCGTTGTTTGTATCTCCTCCTGCGTCCTCCTACAATCAGAAGTTTATATTAGTTCTTTGTTGAATTGTTATGAATGTTATAACCATCATCAGATTTTTCTTTTTGCTTTATATTATAGCAAATTGTCCCCTTTCTACTAAATGAGCGTCTACCTTTAGAGATTTGTCTTTTGTTATTGTTGATGTTGCATGCTCCTGTTAAACTAGGAGCAATCATTCTTATTATATCGTGCAATAACTTGCAATAGGTATATAAATTACCTTTGTAACTTCGATCGTTGTGTCTTCTGTTTTTTTAGACGTATCAACACTGCCAGAGTTGTTTTTCTCAGTTTCATTCTATGGCAATGAACATGATGCATGATCTTCCATTCTGACAGGTCCTCTTTTTGCTGTTAATCTAACTGCTATATCTTTCGCCGACTCTATGTATAACTTAAGCTTATCCATTGCGTCTAGAATCTCAAGTCCTGCTCTCTTGACATCTTATCTGTAGTTACTGATGAGGCCTAGTTCGTTGTTAGTTTCTAAATTTTGACTTTTTTTTGGGTTGTCTGCAATCTGTCTCAGGAGATCCATTGTGATAAGGGGTGGCCCGATCTTCTCAGTAAGCGGATGGCGGTGATGATGGTGGATGATAGATAACTAGCCTGTAGCTATGAACTCTCCCGCTCGATCCCTGATGCCAATGCAACAGCTCTCGAACCTTGTAGGATATTCACAACACCACTCTCTTGCGCACGCAGCCGTGACCACGAACGGTAGTATGCAATCTAGTAATTCCCAATAGAAGAACAGATCACACTCAATTATAGTTGGTAGATTCGAACACAGGGTAATTCCAGAGGTTCTATGAAAGAAACAACTCCAAAATAGTTTTAACATGGTCTAACCTAAACTAGAGGGCGTTCCTAGGCTTATATGGCCGCCGGAACGTCCGAAAAACGCGAAACGAAAACGTGTCGGATACAGTCAGATCCGTCCGGATCTAATGGAGACTTTTAGGGCCAGATTATCCGGTCTAGGTGGGCCGGATTATCCGGGGGCCGTATTCTCAGGGAAAAGTCCGGTCAAATATATGCCCCGACACAGAATGTCGCGCCGAAGTCCTTAGCAGAATCTCCAAAGCAGGGCCAGATTATCCGGGGTGTGGGGGCCGGATTATCCGGGGTCTTTTTAGACGTGGAAGTACTCATTGGAAAGATCTTCGAATTATCTATCTAACAAGTGCTTATTTGCTTGATTTAGAGTTCGTATGAGGAATCCACGTCCGTTTCAATTTCAGGACTTCTGTCTGTCCGAATTGAACGTTCCTTCTCTTTGATGATTTCCCTCGCTTGTATTGCGCCTTCCTCCCTCTCCTCCCTCGTGCATCCTTGGGCGATCATCATGTTGGGCTTCTCTTGTAGCCCTCCTCTTCCTTGCGCCATGCTTGTTTCTCCAACGAACCTGATCATACATAAATGCATAGACTTAGGCAGTATAAAGTTCTCATCAATCAAAGTACCAGATTCGTTTAGGAGTAAATTCACCTGTTGTTCCAGTAGCTTAGCACGAGCTCTTGTAATAGGTCCAATTCTAATCTCATTGGACTGATCCTTTCTTGCAACAGTTGTAGCATCTTCAGTAGTCATTGGGGTAGGTGTAATTGTAGGGATGCCCTCATCATCTCCCCCCTTCAAAAGGCGTCGACCTCGATGCTCCTAGGTCTTCTCCAGCATATGGTGACAAATCAACAACGTTGAAGCTGTTGCTAACTCCACCAAACTCTTCAATAGGTATATCAACCGAGTAGGCATTATCATTAATCTTGGCTAACACCTTGTAAGGACCAGCACCACGTGGCTTCAATTTTGACTTTCGAAGTAGTGGGAACCTATCCTTGCGTAGATGCCCCCAAACCATATCTCCAGGCTCAAACAACACTTCTTTCCTTGCTTGATTCCTTGCAGCAGCAATGTTCTTGCCTTTCTTCTCAATAGCCTCTCGAGTCTTCTCATGTATTTTCTTCACATAATCAGCACGTTTGGATGCCTCCATATCTCTCTCATGTAATGGCAGAGGCAACATATCGAGTGGCGTCAATGGCTTGAAACCATACACCATCTCAAAAGGACAAATCTGAGTAGTTGAATGCACAGCCCTGTTGTAAGAAAACTCAACATGTGGCAAACACTCTTCCCACTCCCGCAGATTCTTTTTAATCATGGTCCTTAGCAGCTGTGACAATGTTCGATTCACCACCTCTATTTGACCATCTGTTTGGGGATGACATGTAGTACTGAACAGCAGCTTCGTTCCTAGCTTTCCCCATAAGGTCTTCCAAAAGTAGCTCATGAACTTCACATCACGGTCAGAAACAATCGTCTTTGGTACTCCATGTAATCTTACGATGTCCCTGAAAAACAGGTTAGCAACATGCGACGCATCGTCGCTTTTGTGGCAGGCAATAAAATGAGCCATCTTAGAGAACCTATCCACTACCACAAATATAGAATCATGACCTCTCTGAGTTTTAGGTAGACCTAGCACAAAATCCATACTAATGTCTTCCCATGGAGTAGTCGGTGCAGAGAGAGGTGTATACAAACCGTGAGGCTTCAGCTTAGATTTCGACTTGTGGCATGTAATACATCGGCTCACAAATCTGAAGGAAATATGCCCTAGAGGCAATCATAGAGATGATTGTATTTCATGTGTATCCATGAGTTATTATAATGTTCCTTGAATATCCATATACCAGGCAACTTGTATTGATTGGCAATTATGTGAATTGTTTGTGAAACTCTTTACTTGTATGGTTATCTAATAATTGTCCCTAGTCGGAGTTCATGCGAGGACACACGTGAATATTAGACTAGCACATCGATTGGTTAATGACTATGTTTCGCAAGTCATTGACATGGAGATGTCAAACCAATGATGTGGACACATGTTATGAACATGGGGTTGGACTGACCCAACATGAGACTAGCAATAATACTTGCAGCTCTCTCTACACATCGTGTACGTTTTGTCCTTAGACCTGAGATTGTCGCATGTACTTGAGATGTGGATCGACCTACTTTGGGGCTATCAAACACTACTCCGTAACTGGGTAGTTATAAAGGTAGCTTTCGGGTTTGTCCTGATACATGCTGCAAGGCATCGGTCAATCAAGATGGGATTTGCCCCTCTCTACTTGAGAGAGATATCTCTGGGCCCCTCGAGTGATCGGATCCAGAAATGCATGGCCGTGCTACATATGGTTAAGAGTTAACCTAGTAAAGGGATTCTGAATCACAGTATCGAGAAAGAGAGGTCAGCTTAGAGCTAGACCAAATATCGTGAGGCAAAGGGAAATACATGTACTCAACCTTGTGATGGTTCGTCCGAATGATCTTTATATGCGTTTAGGAGTTGGCACGTCTTGCTAGAGGCCGCTACCAACTATTGACGGAGTAAGTGTACTCGCGTCATGTCTATACGTGTATGAACCTATAGGGTCACACACTTTAGGGGCTGGAAGCCTAATGAGGATTGGATCCGAATTAGACCAGGCTTAGGCTGCTAATGGGCTGCTAATGTAGAAGCCCACCAGGGATGCCTATATAAGAGGGAGTGAGGCGAGCTGAAAAGGAGAGAGCATTCCACCCAGCCGCCACTCCTCTTCCGCCTGTGTTGCACGCGCAGACCTAGCAGTCTGGCGTGTGACGACTTCCACTCCGGACGTGTGGATACCTCGGAGGTGCTGCATCTGTAGCACTTGGACGAGCCGCGCAAAGGGGAGCTGCTCGTGGGACGAGGACGAGGAGGAGACGTAGAACATCTACACTGCCGCAACGTGCTTCATCGAGTTCCGCACCTGCGCGTCTAGCGGTAATCCCGTGATCTATGACAATAGTATTCCTGGTTGACGCGGTAGAAATTTTTGATTTTACGCTAGTGTAGCCTACCCGTTACCCTTCAGTGGTATCAGAGCCGATGCTATTCAGTCATAGGTTCGGGAAGTTTGCATATGGTGATATGTAGATTGATACGAATGATATGATCGTTTGTATGGCGGTGTTTCTGGATTGATCTATGATCTTAATTTCCGTGATCGTGATTCTAAGGTCGTCGAACGACTTACCCCTACCGGTCGGTTTCCGCCATCGGGGTAGACAGTGACACATAAATCCTTCTGAATCACGCGAAGATCAATATGATTGATCGAATCGGGAATTAGATCTGAATCGGCGTACCGTGATCAAAGGAGTTTGGTCAAATCGGAACTATGGTCGGTTTATGGTAAATTGGATTTGCCGATCAAAATCCTTAAAGAAAATTGTACCGCGAGGGGTGCTGCCCCTTCGAACCCCGCAGGGGGAGACCCCCTAGACCCCCCTTAGTCGTAGCCCCCTTTTTGTATCTCGTTAAGGTTCATAGGTGGTACGATTTCACATGATCCGGTAGAATGCGATTCTATGCACAACTTGTTTTTGCAGGATTTATGTGATCAGTATGGCCCAAAAATGTATGTGATGCATGTATGTATTTTTTCATGACCTGCGTGTCGTGAGTTGGGCAACACGGCTGGAGCCATATGTGTTGTCAATTATTGTAATGGCCTGCGTGCCAACTTGTGATGATCCCAATACCATGTAATTTTGATTACTAGATGTTAGGAGTAATAGCTTGTATTAGTTCTTGGAGAACTCATCACTTGGAGGATGGCTCGCATAGAGCATGAAGATGGAGATCATCATGGTGGACAGGTTCTATGGCGATGCAGATCACCATGAGAAAATGGGCCATACTGTATCACATCTATGTGAATGCTATTCTTATACGTTTTACTACTATGCATGCTTAGATGATAGAAGTAGAACGATCCCTCACAAATTTTAAGTTAAACCATGCCCTCCCAACCAAACCTTGCACCATCCTATGCCCTGTACAATCGTTGGTGGGTCTATGAAATTAGGGTGCCACGGTTTTCCTTGGCTGGATGGGTTTGTATCGGATACCTACACGCATAAGGGTTGGTGAGCTTAACAAGGTCATCTTAACAGTTAAGGACCTTGGGGCATAAAGGTTGGGCGCCTAGGTTTGACATAGAGATGTCACCCAACAACAAGAGTCATATGTGATATGATTAGCAAAGGTTGCTTACCGATTTACCTTGTCTTCTAGCAGTGATGCTAAAGCTCACTAGTCGACTTGTTAATTGTGGATCTTGAATCACTTAGTATCAATAGAGGGATGTTGATTTAAGTGGGAGTATATGCTATTAAATTGTTTAATATGTTTTACTCTTTCATGGTTACATGGCTTAGTATTTTGCATTTTTTTTGTTGTAGATCAATGGCACCGAACAATTCATCACCTTTTGCTTTGCGTTCGATTCTTGAAAAGGATAAACTAAATGGAACAAACTATTCGGACTGGGTCCGTAACCTGAGAATTGTTCTCAGGGCTGAGAAAAAGGAAACTGTTCTGGATACCCCAATCCCGGATGAACCTGCTGATAATGCAACTGCTACCCTTAAGAATGCCTACAAGAAAGCATGTGATGAATCTCTTGAGGTCAGTTGTCTTATGCTTGCATGCATGGAACCTGATCTTCAAAAACAGTTTGAGGATCAGGAAGCGTACGATATGATCGTTGCGCTTAAGGACATGTTCCAGACTCAGGCTAGGACTGAGAGGTACAATGTCGCTAAGTCCTTTGTGGAATGCAAGCTGGCAGAAGGAGCAGCTGTAGGCCCCCATGTGATCAAAATGGTTGGTTACAGTCAGACTTTGGAAAAGCTTGCTTTTCCATTAGGCCAAGAGTTGGCCACTGATTTCATTTTGGCATCTCTTCCATCTAGCTATGGGCATTTCATTTCGAACTACCATATGCATGGGGTGGAGAGGGGCCTTAATGAATTATGTGGGATGCTGAAAACAGCAGAATGTGACATTAAGAAGTGTGCAGGGCATAGCCATGTGATGGCCGTGCAAAACAAGCCTAGCTTCAAGAAAAAGGGCACTTCTTGGCAGAAGAAGAAGGGCAAGGCTAAGGATACGATCCCTAAGCCAAACCCTGCACCCAAGCAAAAGGCTGGACCTGCAGAAGACACTGAGTGTTTCTTTGGTCATGAATATGGCCACTGGAAGAGAAACTGCATCAAGTACCCGGCTTCTTTGAAGAAGAGTGGAAGTAAGAGTACTTCCCACTTAGGTACGCTTGTTGTAAATGTTGTGGACATTTTTCTCGCAGATCCTTATGTTAACTCTTGGGTATTTGATACCGGATCGGTTGCTCATATTTGCAATTCGATGCAGGGGCTAATAAGAACTAGAGAAGTGCAGAAAGGCGAATTGGATTTTCGCGTCGGAAATAAAGCAAGGGTTGCTGCATTGTTCGTTGGCGTCATGCAACTTCACCTTCCGTCAGGATTTATCATGGAGTTGAATAATTGCTATTACATTCCTAGTATGGGTCGAAACATTTTATCACCTTCATGTTTGATGAGGGATGGTTATTCATTCGCGAGTACAAAAAATGGTTGTGTAATCTCTAAGAATGCTATGTTTGTGGCTGATGCTCCCATTGTGAATGGGTTATTTATTTTAAATCTTGATAATGCATGTGTTTACAATGTTAGTGCTAAAAGGCTTCGGCCAAATGATTTGAGTCCTACCTATCTATGGCATTGTCGTTTGGGGCATATAAGTGAAAAGCGCATGAAGAAGCTCCATGGTGATGGTCTTCTAACTTCGTTTGATTTTGAATCATACGAGACATGTCAAGCTTGTTTACTTGGAAAGATGACCAAGACGCCTTTTACGGGGTTTCCCGAGAGAGCGACAGACTTGTTGGAACTCATACATACTGATGTATGTGGACCAATGAGCACGACAGCCAGAGGAGGATATCACTACTTCATTACTTTCACTGATGATTTCAGTAGATATGGCTATGTCTACTTGATGAAGCATAAGTCTGAAACTTTTAAAAGTTCAAAGAGTTTCAAAATGAGGTAGAGAATCAACGTGGCAAGAAAATAAAGGCCTTGCGATCTGATCGCGGAGGCGAATATTTGAGTCACGAGTTTAGCAATCATCTTAAGAGTTGCGGAATTGTTCCACAGCTCACGCCGCCCGGAACGCCTCAAAGAAACGGGGTCTCTAAACGGCGTAATCGAACTTTGTTGGACATGGTTCGATCGATGATGAGCCAGTCGGATTTAACATTATCATTTTGGGGTTACGCGCTAGAAACAGCAGCTTTCACACTAAATAGGGTACCATCTAAATCCGTAGTTAAGACACCATATGAGATGTGGACTGGAAAGAATCCCAGTTTGTCTTTTCTAAAGATTTGGGGTTGTGATGCATTTGTCAAGCGACTTCAGTCGGACAAGCTAACACCCAAATCGGATAAGTGCATTTTTGTGGGATACCCAAGGGAAACCTTAGGGTATTACTTCTACAACCGAGAAGAGGGCAAAGTGTTTGTCGCTCGTAGCGGTGTTTTCCTAGAGAAAGAGTTTCTCACAAAGGGAACGAGTGGAAGGTCGGTGCCACTTGAAGAAGTTCAAGATGAGCCAGTCGGGGATGCTTCTACGAGTGATGCTATTGTAGCAGAACAAGTTGAGGAACCCGTGGCAATAGAAGCACCACAACCACGAAGGTCGGCGAGGCTCCGCGAAGCGCGAGAGTTATTATTGTTAGACAATGATGAGCCTGCGACCTATGCAGAAGCGATGGTGGACCCAGACTCTGAGAAATGGCTGATTGCCATGAGATCCGAGATAGAGTCCATGGGAGACAATCAAGTTTGGAACTTGGTTGACCTGCCTGATGGTTTTAAAGCCATCGAGTGCAAGTGGATCTATAAGAAGAAGATTGATATGGATGGAAATGTTCACATCCATAAAGCTCGACTTGTTGCAAAAGGTTTTCGACAAGTTCAAGGAGTTGACTACGACGAGACTTTCTCGCCCGTAGCGATGCTTAAATCTATACGGATCATTCTAGCCATTGCTGCACATTTCGATTATGAGATATGGCAGATGGACGTCAAGACGGCTTTCTTAAATGGAATCCTTTCTGAGGACGTGTATATGATGCAGCCCAAAGGTTTTGTCGATCCAAACAATGCTGGAAAGGTATGCAAACTTCAAAAGTCTATTTATGGGCTGAAGCAAGCATCTCGGAGTTGGAACATTCGATTTGATGAAGTTGTAAAGGAGTTTGGCTTCACCAAAAACGAACAAGAACCTTGTGTGTATAAGAAAGAAAATGGGAAATCACTTGTGTTTCTAATCTTATATGTGGATGACATATTATTGATTGGAAATGACATTCCTATGCTCGAGTCTGTTAAGACCTCATTGAAAAATAGTTTTTCTATGAAGGACTTGGGAGAAGCGGCATATATTCTGGGTATCAAGATCTATAGAGATAGATTAAGGAGGCTAATTGGATTAAGCCAGAGTACGTACATTGACAAAGTGTTGAAACGGTTCAGCATGGAAGAGGCTAAGAAGGGGTTCTTGCCCATGTCTCACAGCATTAAACTCAGCAAGACTCAGTGTCCTTCGACCACTGATGAGCGAGAACGCATGAGTAGGGTTCCATATGCTTCGGCTATTGGATCCATCATGTATGCAATGACATGTACTCGCCCAGATGTTTCCTATGCTCTAAGTGTTACGAGCAGATACCAGGCTGATCCAGGTGAGATTCACTGGACAGCGGTAAAGAATATCCTTAAGTACTTGAGAAGGACTAAGGATATGTTCCTAGTTTATGGAGGTGAGGTTGAACTCAGTGTAAAGGGTTACACAGATGCGAGTTACCTTAATGACTTAGACGACTCGAAATCACAATCAGGTTATGTGTTTGTCATGAATGGTGGTGCTGTGAGCTGGAAAAGTTCCAAGCAAGATACAGTGGCCTCCTCTTCAACAGAAGCTGAATATATTGCTGCCTCGGAGGCTGCAAAGGAAGCTGTTTGGATTAGGAATTTCATGATCGCTCTTGGTGTGGTTCAGGGCTCGTCCAATCCCTTGGACGTTTATTGTGACAACAATGGTGCTATTGCACAACCAAAGAACCTAGACAGCACCAGAAGAACAAACATATTCGCATGCGCTACCATCTGATTCGTGAGTTCATTGATGAAGGTAGTGTCATGTTATGCAAAATACATACGGACTCAAATGTTGCTGATCCCTTGACTAAGCCACTCCCGCAGCCTGCGCATGAAGCGCACACAAGAGCAATAGGTATTAGATACTCTCTAGATTGACTCTAGTGCAAGTGGGAGACTGAAGGAAATATGCCCTAGAGGCAATCATAGAGATGATTGTATTTCATGTGTATCCATGAGTTATTATAATGTTCCTTGAATATCCATATACCAGGCAACTTGTATTGATTGGCAATTATGTGAATTGTTTGTGAAACTCTTTACTTGTATGGTTATCTAATAATTGTCCCTAGTCGGAGTTCATGCGAGGACACACGTGAATATTAGACTAGCACATCGATTGGTTAATGACTATGTTTCGCAAGTCATTGACATGGAGATGTCAAACCAATGATGTGGACACATGTTATGAACATGGGGTTGGACTGACCCAACATGAGACTAGCAATAATACTTGCAGCTCTCTCTACACATCGTGTACGTTTTGTCCTTAGACCTGAGATTGTCGCATGTACTTGAGATGTGGATCGACCTACTTTGGGGCTATCAAACACTACTCCGTAACTGGGTAGTTATAAAGGTAGCTTTCGGGTTTGTCCTGATACATGCTGCAAGGCATCGGTCAATCAAGATGGGATTTGCCCCTCTTTACTTGAGAGAGATATCTCTGGGCCCCTCGAGTGATCGGATCCAGAAATGCATGGCCGTGCTACATATGGTTAAGAGTTAACCTAGTAAAGGGATTCTGAATCACAGTATCGAGAAAGAGAGGTCAGCTTAGAGCTAGACCAAATATCGTGAGGCAAAGGGAAATACATGTACTCAACCTTGTGATGGTTCGTCCGAATGATCTTTATATGCGTTTAGGAGTTGGCACGTCTTGCTAGAGGCCGCTACCAACTATTGACGGAGTAAGTGTACTCGCGTCATGTCTATACGTGTATGAACCTATAGGGTCACACACTTTAGGGGCTGGAAGCCTAATGAGGATTGGATCCGAATTAGACCAGGCTTAGGCTGCTAATGGGCTGCTAATGTAGAAGCCCACCAGGGATGCCTATATAAGAGGGAGTGAGGCGAGCTGAAAAGGAGAGAGCATTCCACCCAGCCGCCACTCCTCTTCCGCCTGTGTTGCACGCGCAGACCTAGCAGTCTGGCGTGTGACGACTTCCACTCCGGACGTGTGGATACCTCGGAGGTGCTGCATCTGTAGCACTTGGACGAGCCGCGCAAAGGGGAGCTGCTCGTGGGACGAGGACGAGGAGGAGACGTAGAACATCTACACTGCCGCAACGTGCTTCATCGAGTTCCGCACCTGCGCGTCTAGCGGTAATCCCGTGATCTATGACAATAGTATTCCTGGTTGACGCGGTAGAAATTTTTGATTTTACGCTAGTGTAGCCTACCCGTTACCCTTCAAAATCTGTACACATCACGCCTCATCTTGGGCCAATAAAAGTGATCAGCAAGCATGAGAAACGTCTTCTCACGCCCAAAGTGACCCATCAAACCACCAGCATGTGATTCCTGCACTAAGAACAAACGCAACGACGATTCTGGAATACATAGTTTGTTAGCTCGAAACAAATATCCATAATGTATATGATACTTATCCCATGCGTTTCTAAGAGCACACAAACGATATGGTTCAGCAAAATCATGGTCAGTTGCATAAAGTGCACAAATAGCTTCTAATCCAGGAATTTTAACATCAAGATTGGTTAATAGCATGTTCTTCCTAGATAGAGCATCAGCAACAACATTCTCCTTTCCCTTCTTATAATTAATGATGTAAGGAAAATACTCAATGAACTCAACCCATTTAGCTAATCTTCTATGTAAATTTGATTGAGCTTTCAAGTATTTCAATGCTTCATGATCAGAATGTATGATGAATTCCTTTGGCCACAAATAATGTTGCCAAACCTCAAGTACTCTAACAAGTGCATACAATTCTTTATCATAGATAGAATAATTCAAACGAGCACCAGTCAATTTCTCAGAAAAATAAGCTATAGGCCGACCCTCTTGCATCAAAACGCCACCTATGCCTATACCACTAGCATCACATTCAACTTCTAATTGCTTCGAAAAATCAGGTAATGCAAGTAATGGTGTAGAAGTAAGCAAACGTTTTAATGTATCAAATGCAATGTCTTGGGCCGCGCCCCATACAAAAGGAACACCTTTCTTTGTCAAATCATTCAAAGGTGCATCAATGGTGCTAAAATCTTTCTCAAAGCGCCTATAGAAACCAGCTAAACCGTGGAAACTACGCACTTGACTTACATTCATGGGAGTAGGCCAATTCTGAATTGATTCAATTTTAGATTGATCAACCTCTACTCCATGCTTAGATACAACAAATCCTAGGAATATGACCTTATCTTTTGCAAATGTACACTTCTCAAGATTTGCATACAGTTTATTTTCATGTAACACTTGCAAAACTTGTCTAATATGAGTGCAATGTTCATATTCGGTATGGTTGTATATGAGTATATCATCAAAGTAAACAACCACGAAACGACCAATAAACTCTCTCAAAACATGATTCATCAAACGCATGAAAGTACTAGGTGCATTAGTAACACCAAACGGCATAACTAACCACTCATACGAACCGAATTTAGTTTTGAAAGCAGTTTTCCATTCATCCCCTTCTTTCGTCCTAATTTGATGATAACCACTACGCAAGTCAATTTTAGAGAAAACAGTAGCACCACTCAATTCATCTAGCATATCCTCTAAGCGTCGAATAGGATGACGATATTGAATAGTGATGTTATTAATCGCTCTACAATCAACACACATGCGCCATGTACCATCTTTCTTAGGAACGAAAATAACAGGCACAACACAAGGGCTAAGAGAAACACGAATGTACCCTTTATCCAGCAACACTTGTACTCGCTTCTGAATTTCCTTAGTTTCTTCGGGATTAGTCCTGTAAGGTGCACGGTTGGGAAGTGTGGCGCCAGGAATCAGGTCCACTTGATGTTTTATACCATGCAATGGAGGCAAACCTGCGGGTACGTCTTCTGGAAACACATCCCCAAAGTCCTGCAAAACAGAAGAGACACCAAGAGAAATAGGGGTCATGTCGTTAGAAACCAATACCTCGCCCTTATACATGAGCACAAGTGGCATGGCTGTAGGATACTCACGAAACTCTCTCATATCCTCCTTGGTGGCTAGAATCAATAACCCAGGCACTCTCTCACTTTTCGTTATATCACTCAATTTAGGCTCAATTACATCAGGAACATCCGTTACACAGTCTCGTCAAGTGGTAGTATCTTCCTTCAAGTTCACCTCTATCTTCTGGCGAGAATCATTCACAATTTCTTGTGGTGTCATTGGCTGCATAGTAATCTTCTTTCCTTTGAATTCTAAGTGATATGTGTTGGCTCAGCCATTGTGTTGCACATGGCGATCATAGAGCCAAGGCCGACACAATAGTAGGTGACAAACAGACATAGGAACCACATCAAAATCAATAGAATCTTTGTATGGCCCTATTTGAAAATCCACACGTACCATATGATTTACCTTCATCTCACCATTGTTGCTCAACCATTGTATGCAGTATGGCTTGGGATGAGGTAAATATGTCAAATTCAGTTTGGCACATAGTTCCTTACTTGCAAGATTTCGGCAGCTACCTCCATCAATAATTACCTTGCAAGCTTTGTTTGGTCCAACTAGAGCTTTTGTTTGGAACAAGTTGCAACGCTGGGATTCCTCAACCGGTTGCACACTAAGTACACGTGAAGATACTACAATAGTGGGTGCACGCTCAGCATATGCATCAGCACCATCCTCCTCGTCATCAATATCATCATCATAAGCTTCATCTCCACTTTCTACATCACCTTGTTCATTAACAAACATAACCTTGTTGTTTGGACAATCTTTCTTGTAGTGACCTCTACCTCAACAAGTATGGCACACCACATCACGAGTACGTGTCGTAGACATGTTGGAACCTGAGCTAGAAGCAGGAGCAGCGGGTTTCCGAGCATTAGAACCAAACGAAGGTGTACTTGCTGGTTTGGCCGATGGTGTAAAAGGAGCAGCAACTAGTGGCATGACTGTAGGAGGTGTAGACTTGGCCTAAAATTTGCTGGAGGACGGAAAACAAGCACGTGACTTCGCCTCTTCTGCCAACTGGGATTCGGCCTCTCTAGCATGATGCAACAACTCATTCATGGTCTCATACTTGTGATAACGAACAATGCTCTTGATCGGTAACTTCAAATTATTTAGGAATCGCTGCATGGTCATCTCAATGGACTCTCGAATTCTAGCACGCTGCATAAGCATCTCCATCTCCATGTAGTTCTCATCATCTGTCATGGTGCCTTGCTTCCATTGCGTCAATTTATCAAAAACTGATCGCAAGTAGTTGGTTGGTACGAAACGAGCTTTCATGATTTGGTTCATCTCGCGCCAATCCATCACAGGAAGTTCATTGTCCTCCCTTCTATGCTGCACAAGAGCATCCCACCAACGCAAAAGCATAACCATCAAATTCAGATGCTGCAAGCTTGACCTTCTTGTCTTCTGGATAGTCAAATAAGCGCCAGAGTTTCTCAATCTTCAACTCCCATGTGAGGTAGTCTTCAGGATCAATAGAACCATCAAACTTGGGAATCGAGAATTTTGGCTTGCCCAAACCATCATCAGCAGCTTGGTTGGGCACACATTGAGCACGCCCAAGAGGGGCAAACCCACGGCCATGAACAAGTGCATGGGCAGGGGGGATAGCATGTCCCCTGCCAACATGTGGAGCAGCATCCACGTCGCTACCCTCATCGAAATCATCAAAGGCATCATCATGTTGAGGATCTTCCCTTCTATGTAAAGCGACTGTCAGACCCTCAATGGAACGCTGCAAAGTGGTGACATTGACATTGAGCATAGCCACTTGCGTTTGAATAGTATCAACCGTTCCAACATGCTGATCCAAGCTCATATTCATATCCTGGAGATTCTTGTCAATGGCATCTGTCGTGTTAGTGAAAACACATGTCAAGTGGGACTTAAAAGCCTCATATTCACGCCAATTAACAAGCTCCTCATCCTTCTTTTTCTGCATCACAACATCATCATCACTAGAAGACATGATTAGTAGGTTAGTGCAAAAATCAAAATCTGTATGGTGGAAACTCTCACAACTCACTCATAACTAATAAGAAAGGATATCTTACCGTTCCAAAGTGAATAGAGATGCTCTACCAAACGAAATCAAAGACTGATGCACTTGATGTGATGAAGTGAATATCAAAGGTATAGAGAAGGATCGTAGGGCACACAGGTTATGTAAGGTGGAGCTATAGGTATGGTACCCTATCTATACCGCAAACAAGTCCTAGTGCTGATCATACAAATACCCAAGAAACACACACAGTGGAGATAAACATGGCAAAGCAACTTATGAAAAGGAATATTGCAATGCACAAGAGAGACGCTGAACGTCCAAAAAACGCGAAACGAAAACGTGTCGGATACAGTCAGATCCGTCTGGATCTGGTGGAGACTTTTAGGGCCGGATTATCCGGTCTAGGTGGGCCGGATTATCCGGGGGCCGGATTTTCCGGGGGAAAAGTCCGGTCAAATATCAGCCCCGACACAGAACGTCGCGCCGAAGTCCTTAGCATAATCTCCAAAGCAGGGCCGGATTATCCGGGGTGTGGGCGCCGGATTATCCGGGGTCTTTTTAGATGTGGAAGTGCTCATTTGAAAGATCTTGGAATTATCTATCCAACAAGTGCTTATTTGCTTGATTTGGAGTTCGTATGAGGAATCCACGTCCGTTTCAATTTCAGGACTTCTGTCTGTCCGAATTGAACGTTTCTTCTCTTTGATGATCTCCCTTGCTTGTATTGCGCCTTCCTCCTGCTCCTTCCTCGCACATCCTTGGGCGATCATCATGTTGGGCTTCTCTTGTAGCCATTCTCTTCCTCGCGCCATGCTTGTTTCTCCAACGAACCTGATCATACATAAATGCATAGACTTAGGCAGTATAAAGTTCTCATCAATCAAAGTACCAGATTCGTTTAGGAGTAAATTCACCTATTATACCAGTAGCTTAGCACGAGCTCTTGTAATAGGTCCAATTCTAATCTCATTGGACTGATCCTTTCTTGCAACAGTTTTAGCATCTTTAGTAGTCATTGGGGTAGGTGTAATTGTAGGGATGTCCTCATCACATTGCTTGCTGCATCTTCTCAACATCTGTCATGAGACCTCCGATTGGATTTGGCTGGACAGAAGGTTCGTCAGTTGGAATGTTTGAGTTGTCTCCGACAAGAACTATTGCATACTTGTTCTTCCGGTTCTCCTGGTCATTATCCACTACCGTATTTAAGGAACTATTTTTCTTTGTATGAAAACCTTTGTTGTAGTGCTGCAGCTCGGAACTAGTCGTGGTGTTTCAATCGTGTTGATTGAATTCTCACACCTTTTAGTGTCTAGATAGACTATTAAAGGCAGAGTTGCGCATCCCTCAGCTCCTTTGGTATTTGTTTTTTTAACTGGACCCTTACCCTTTTTCTTTTTTCTGTTTTTCTTTTCTGCAAAAAAATTCTGAACTCCTCTCTTCAGTTCATCCACTACTACGTGGCAAATATCCATTTTTTGAAGCTTCTTGTAGTCTACATTGTGTATCATTCCAGCCTCTCGGACTATCCTTGCGTGTAGAGTGGGGCAGACAATACTCTTGAAAATGACCAGAAATATGCATTGCATTGTGAAAGGACTTGTGCCACCTTTCTATATTTGCTTATACAAATCATTAAGTTGAACTTGTTTTGTCGCTGTTATTCCAAGTTCTTTCCTTAGCCATTTTAGAGCTTCTGTGGTACCATCCACCGATGGTATTGGAGCTGTGTGAGGTCCGTCAGGGAAGCCGAACACTGATTTCACAACTTCTGGTATTATTTCAATGTCCACACCGGCTCCAAGTTCCATTACCATTGTAACTCTATCAATTTTCTCATATAACCATAAGATCATTGGCCGTGACAGGTTTGATGTTACTCTGTAATTAAACAGGAATCCCCACCCAACATTTGATAGCTCGGTTTTTTGATCTTTGCTACGGACCTCTGCAAGCAATTTGTTGAGCTCTTTGAGTGAACACCTTACTGTGTAGTTTGTGTGTTGAGGGCAAACCTCTAGGGTGGCCCGATCTTTCACGATTCCCTTTCAAATCGAGGGTGGAGTGCGGGGGAAGGAGGAAAGGATGAACACGACGAACACACGCATGAAGAACGCGATGGACACACACACGCAAAACCATGATAAACACCAATAGCTCACGTCGGCGGTGAACGATCCGGCGCAATCCCTAGGATCGACGTCGGGCGGAGGACTCTCTCTTGAACCGGCACGGCGAGATGGGAGACTCAGTGAGATCTTGACGTCTAGGCAAAGGGACACCGATGCCTAGGCCTTGTACAACGCGGAGGCACAATGCAAACTCCAACGAGGTTTGGGGATATTGGTGCTCCTTAGTCAAGGAGCATGAGGCAAGAATTAGATAGATCCACAAAGGGGTTTCCACTAATTCCAATATCATGCCTAGGGTTTACAATGGAGATGGGGGTCTACATATAGGCCAGCCACAAGTTCAGGGGTAATTCAGTCATTAAAGTAGAGTTCTGGACGAAGTAGAGGGGTACATGGGCCATAGGGCCCAGCTAGGCTCGCAGGCCCATCGCTTGGGCCGGACAGTCCGGGTCGGCACGGCCAGACAGTCCGGACAGAGCGAACACTCCGGGTGGTGTACGGGGAGTGTCCGATTCGACCTTCTGAATATCCACGCCAGGTTCGGGCTCGGGTAGGCTGGACACTCCGGTGTGGCCAGACACTCCGGCTGGATTCGGGCGGACACTCCGGTACCTTCAGCTCAGGTGCAACTTCAGGGCTCGTGTGTCGATTCGACGGGGGTTCGTACCTGATGATGCACAAAGTAGAGGTATGAAGTAGCACGCCATCCAAGGAGGTATCAAATTGGCACGAAGAGAGGAGCGAGTTCACCTTAGCTTGGAGGAGTTTGGCTCGGGCACGAGTCATGGGTCCACTTGGGGGACTTGTTGGTGTAGATGTAGAAGCGTCCGTAGGGCGGGCTGCATCAGCTCCCCCCCTTGGGAAAGAGTCGTCCTCGACTCTTCATGGATATCATCTTGAACATCTCCATGGTAGGGTAAGAGATCCTTGACATTGAATGTATTGCTTGCAAGGTACTTAGAGGTCGGGATGTCGATGATGTAGGCATTGTTGTTGATTCGTTTGAGGACCTTGAAGGGACCATCTCCTCTTGGCTTGAGCTTGGAGTCACGTTCCTTGGGGAAGCGGTCCTTGCTTAGGTGTATCCACACAAGGTCACCTTCTTCAAATATCATCTCCTTCTTGTCCTTGTTTAACCTTGAAGCTTGGCGAAGGACTTGTTGTTCGATAGTTGCTCTTGTTTCTTCATGAAGCTTCTTCATAGCTTGTGCGCGCTTCTCGACGTCCATGTTTGTGCACTCATGGAGAGGTAGTGGTAGGATGTCGAGCACGGTGAGGGGCTCGAAACCATAGACGATCATGAATGGACTCATCTTGGTTGTTGATTGCTTGGCTCGATTGTAGGCGAACTCGGCGGGTGGAATGCATTCCTCCCAATCCTTCAGGTTTTTCTTGATCAACACACGAAGGAGAGTTCTGAGGCTTCGGTGGACAACTTCGGTTTGGCCATCAGTTTGAGGATGTGATGCGGATGAAAAGAGGAGCTTGACGCCGAGCTTGGCCATGAGGGTCTTCCACAAGTAGCTCATGAATTTGACGTCGCGGTCGCAGACGATTGTCCTTGGCACACCATGAAGACGGAAGATTTCCCTGAAAAACAAATTTGCAACATGTGAAGCATCGTCGGTCTTATGGCACGGTATGAAGTGTGCCATCTTGGAAAAACGATCCACAACAACAAATATAGAATCATGACCATGCTTAGATCTAGGTAATCCTAACACGAAATCCACGCTAATGTCGGACCAAGGTGTAGGAATAGGCAATGGCATATAAAGACCATAGGGATTAGCTTGCGACTTAGCTTGAACACATGTCGTGCATTGTTGAACGTAGCGCTCCACGTCACGCTTCATCTTGGGCCAAAAGTAATGATTGGAGAGCATGTCCAATGTCTTGTCGCGACCAAAGTGACCCATAAGTCCTCCACCATGAGATTCTTGGAGAAGCAAAAGTTGAAGCGACGACTTCGGAATGCATAGCTTGTTTTGTTTAAAAAGAAAGCCCTTATGCAAATAGAAATCGTCAACTCCCTTGTCATTGGAGAACTTTGCAAAAATTGGTTCAAAGAACGGGTCGGAAGCATACAAAGATTTTATTTCCTCAAGACCCAACACGTTGATTTCAAGTCTCGTAAGAAGGCTTGTATGTTTGCGAGACAATGCGTCCGCAACTACATTATCTTTGCCCTTCTTATACTTGACAATGTACGGAAAATATTCCATGAACTCAACCAACTTAGCATGTCTCTTGCTCAAGTTAGCTTGGCCTTTGAGATATTTCAACGACTCGTGGTCGGAATGTATGATAAATTCCTTGGGCCAAAGGTAGTGTTGCCAAACTTGAAGGACACGAACTAAGGCAAAAAGCTCTTTGTCATAAATCGGATAGTTAAGGCAAGCACCATCAAGTTTTTCGCTATGGTAGGCTATAGGACGTCCGTTTTGCATAAGGACTCCTCCAATGTAAATACCACTAGCATCACACTCTATCTCAAAAGTTTTTATGAAATCCGGTAAAGCAAGAAGAGGTGCTTCGGTGAGCCTCTTTTTAAGTTCATCAAAAGCTTTTTGTTGTGCTTTGCCCCAGACGAAGGTGACATTTTTTTGGTCAATTCATTAAGGGGACAAGCAATGGCTGAAAAGTCTTTCACAAAGCGACGATAGAAACCGGCCAACCCATGAAAACTTCGGAGTTCACTCACATTTGTTGGTATGGCCCAATCTCGTATGTCCTTTACCTTGGAAACATCAACTTCAATTCCCTTCGAAGAAACGACAAATCCAAGAAAAATCAACTTGTCTTTAGCAAAAGTGCACTTGGGAAGGTTAGCATAAAGCTTTTCATGTCGAAGGATTTGCAAAACTTCCTTGACATGTGTTATACGGTCCTCAAGTGATTTGCTATAAACAAGAATATCATCGAAATAGACAACAACACTTTTTCCAATGAGAGAACGCAAGATGTGATTCATAAGGCGCATGAAGGTGGATGGGGCATTTGATAAACCAAAGGGCATAACCAACCATTCATAGAGACCAAGTTTGGTCTTGAAGGCGGTTTTCCACTCATCACCTTCAGCCATGCGTATTTGATGGTAACCACTACAAAGATCAATTTTTGAAAAAATAGTGGCTCCACACAACTCATCAAGCATGTCATCGAGACGTGATATGGGATGTCGATAACGCACGGTGATAGCATTGATTGGACGGCAGTCCATGCATAACCATAACGTATCATCCGTCTTTGGAACAAGAATCACGGGTACGGCACTTGGACTAGTGCTAACTTGGATCAAACCTTTGGAGACGAGTTGGTTGATTTGACGTTCGATCTCCTTCGTCTCCTCCGGGTTTGTGCGGTAAGCGATGCGGTTTGGAAGTGGTGCACCGGGGATGAGGTCGATGCGATATTCAATGCCGCGAAGAGGAGGTAGTCCATGTGGAAGCTCTTCGAGAAACACATCCTTGAATTCCTGCAAAACACTCATCAAAGATGGAGGAACATTGGTTAATTCGTTAGTTCCTTGCGCTAGTCCCTTGCAAAGGAGGACATAGTGCAAGATGGATGGGTTGTTCCGAACATCTCTCATCTCACTTTTGGTGGCAAGGAGAACACTCTTCGTTTTTCCACTAGAATTTGGCTTGTGGCTCTCACTCACTATGAGGTGGTTCTCTCTCTCACCGCTCTTCTCACAAGTAGGTGTTGTGCTTTGCGCCCTCGCTAAAGCCTTTGCATTGTCCGCAATTATTTGGCTAGGAGTCATCGGTTGCAAAACACATATTTTGTTGAGCCATTTGAAGGTGTATATATTGGTGCGACCATCATGTTGAGCAGCCTTGTCAAATTTCCATGGTCGAGCAAGAAGCATGTGGCAAACTGTCATAGGAACCACATCACACTCCACCGTATCTTTGTAAGGACCAATGGCAATGGAGACCGATACGGTATGCTTGATCTTCACGGACCCTTGGTCACTTAGCCATTGCACGTGGTAGGGGTGCTTATGTGGATGGAGGGTGAGGTTGAGCTTCTCACACAACTCGGTGCTAGCAAGGTTGTGACAACTCCCTCCGTCAATGATCACCTTGACGGATTTGCCATTGATGCCGGCTCGTGTTTGGAAGATATTGGAGCGTTGGTCTTCATGCTCTTGTGCTTGAGTGGTCAAGATTCTTGTGACGACAAGCGATGGACTTGCGTCATGTTCACACATGAGGAGTTCTTGATCATCTTCCACTCGTTGCCTTGCCATTGCTTCCTTGACACGGGCATCCAACTCATCTTCACTCAAGTACTCTTCATCACCATTGTCATGGATGAACAAGACTTTCTTGTTTCCACATTCGGCCGACTTGTGTCCTTTACCTCCACACTTGTAGCATTCACCGTTGAAAGGTGTATCACTCTTTGCTTGCTTGCCATTTGGTGGCAGTTTTCCTTCAGGAAGTGTGGGCTTGAAGGAAGGCTTGGAGGTACTTGAGGAGCTACCATTGAAAGTTGTTGGTGTAGGGGTTGAAGCTTGCTTGTAGGTGAAGTACGTCTTGGGCTTGTTGTACTTGATATCCTCTTGCACTTGACGTTCAGCCTTTGTTGCGATGTGCATAGGCTCAACCACGGTGTTGTATGTTTGGAACTCGACGATGCGCTTGATTGGGTGATTCAAGCCAATAAGGAAACGTGCCATTGTTTGCTCCATGCGCTCATCAATGTTGGCACGAATCAAGTTGAGTTCCATTTCCTTGAAGTATTCTTCCACGGTCTTTGTCCCTTGACGAAGCGCTTGAAGGTTGTTGAAGAGGTCACGCTTGTAGTGTGCGGGGACGAACCGGGATCTCATGTGAGCCTTCATGTCATGCCAAGTTGTGATTGGCAGCTCTTGTCTTGCATCACGAGCACCTTGAACTTGTTCCCACCAAAGGTTGGCGTAATCATCAAACTCTAGCGAAGCCATGGCGACCATCTTCTCGTTGCTATAGTTATGCATGCAGAAGATCTTGTCGACTTTGAGTGCCCACGAGAGGTATTCTTCAGGGTCATTGGATCCGGTGAACTTGGGCATTGTGAACTTGAGCTTGCCAAAAGTTTCTTCATCGTTGCGGTCATTGCGACGAGCTTGGTGACCTTGTTGATGATCTTGTAGTTGGGGAGGTGGAACTTGGTTCTTGCGTCCTTGTTGCGGAGCTTGCTCTTGGTATTCTTGTTGATGAGGAGCTTGCTCTTGCTCTTGGTGCGGTTGTTGACGTGGTTGAGGTACTTGGGCCTCATGGTGGCGAAGGTGTGTAGCCTCTTGACGCGGTTGATGACGAAGAGGAGGCTCGTTCCTTGGTGATGTTGGTTAGGCACATGGGCCTCACGGCGAAGAACATGGTCATGAGCCTCTTGACGTGGTGGGCATCGCTCAACTTGTATCACTTGATGCTCCAAGTTTTGTTGATGTGGAGGAAGCGCCTCGTGATGACCATGGTGTCGTTGTTGACGTTCATGACGTTGATGACGAGGAGGAGGATCTTGAAGAGCTTGACGTTGATGACGAGCTTGATTCTCCAAATTGGAGTCATCACTTGTTGTGTCAAGAATGTGTCATGGTCGATGGTGGTAGACTTGCGGTTGCGCTTGCGGTTCCTCTTGTGGTTGCTCTTGTTGAATCACTAGTGCCCTTGTGTGATGACGGTGTGCTTCTTGCCTTGCTCGTGGCCTTGAAGAGAGGTCACCATCATAGCTTGACATTGCGGCATGCTGTGGGGAAGGTACATAGTTCGAAGAGATTCCATCTTCAACCACGGGGGCATCATTGCGTCTTTGAGCACTTTGATGTAGATCTTGTGGAAGAGGTGCATGACGATGCGAAGAACTTGCCGAGCTTGATGCGCGTGAACGTGGTCTTGCCATGCCATCGATGAGGCGTCGAAGATTGTCATTTGTTTCGGCGACGGAGCGTTGAAACGCTTCATTTTGGTGGCCGAAGTTGTGATGCATTGCATGCATTTGTCGTTCGAGGCCGTCGAAGCGGTTGTCGATGTTCTTGAACTCGGCTTGCGTCTCGCCAAATTGTTCATCTTGTCGCGTCTCAAGTGCTTGGCAACGTTCACGGAACTCTTGTCGAACGATGAAGTGACTTGCGCGTGTCATGTACGGACCTTGATCTTCTTCTTGGGGAGGTGGTTGGCTCGTCTCACCGTGCCTATCCATCATGCAAAACACATAAGTATTGTATATGGAAGTGGAATATGGTGGTGTTAGCCTTGTACCTCACCTTGGGGATTGCACCAAACTAGAAACCACAAGTGAGAGCTATTAGCGTGCAAAGTGGAAATGCCAAGAAAACTCACACTAACTCTCAAAAGCTTGTTGGTGGTAGGTTAGGGTTGTGGAAAGCCAAAGAACCAACCAAAAGAAAAGGGATAGTCAAAAGTGGTAACAATCCAACAAAACTCAAGTCAAAGGCGAAGGTCAACAACTCAAAAGGGTGACGGGAACCTACGACTATGTACACACACGTGGAGAAAGTTGGGATTGACACGACTATGAAAATGAGCAAACAAAATGTCCTAACGAAGACTAAGCTCGTTGTCGTGCCAATGCAAGGAGAGACCGTGGCTCGTTTTCAAAGAGGAAAAGTGAGCAATGGATTTGTGCACTTGCCTTGGGCGCTCTTCTTTCTCTCTTGCTTACAAGCTTTGAGACTCTCTTTTGCAACGGGAGACTATTTTTCTTTTGCTTTTTCTTTGTATTTTATTTTTTCCTTTTTTGCTCTCCCTTGATGCTACCTAGTCACACTTGATATTGCTCTTGCACGCTCACTATCCAAGGACAAATGCACAATGCTCAAGCAAACACAAGATGAGCCAGTCTCATGGGATAGGTACACACAAAGGAAGATGGGGGTTAACAAAGTGACGCAAGTTATACCTTCTTTGATGATGAACTTGGCGTCGGTGGTGCGGGATGATGTTCGTGGTCCGTGGTGTCGATGAGCGCGGAAGTTGATGATGCGGAAGCTTGCTGGTACTTGCTGACACGCACACGGGACACGAGCAAACAAAGGAGATTAGCCAATGCGAAAAATGAGGCAAAACTGGCGTTACAGCCGGACACTCCGGTCTGCCTGGGCTGGACACTCCGGTTTGGCTAGACACTCTGGTCTGGTTCGGCCGGACACTCCGGTCGGTATGAGCCGGACACTCCAGCGTGGGTTTCCTTCTCGTGTTCTTGAGCGGAAATCCTCGCCTTCGGGCCTCAAATCCGCGAGAAACTAGCCAAATCAGGCTGGGGAAACGCAGGATAAAGCTGGACCAATTCCTTAGAAAAGATTTGGTCGGATCCAAACCACAAATAACACTCCAAATCAAGAGATCGATCCAAAGGCAAATATGGGCTATTTTTTGTGGGGATTTTCGAATTTTTGGTGGATAGAAGAAAAATTTGTGGGGGAAATCGTGAGCAACGAAGCTCTTGATACCAATATGTTGAGGGTAAACCTCTAGGGTGGCCCGATCTTTCACGATTCCCTTTCAAATCGAGGGTGGAGTGCGGGGGAAGGAGGAAAGGATGAACACGACGAACACACGCATGAAGAACGCGATGGACACACACACGCAAAACCACGATAAACACCAATAGCTCACGCCAGCGGTGACCGGTCTGGCGCAATCCCTAGGATCGGCGTCGGGCGGAGGACTCTCTCTCGAACCTGCACGGCGAGATGGGAGACTCGATGAGATCTTGACGTCTAGGCAAAGGGACACTGATGCCTAGGCCTTGTACAACGCGGAGGCACAATGCAAACTCCAACGAGGTTTGGGGATATTGGTGCTCCTTAGTCAAGGAGCATGAGGCAAGAATTAGATAGATCCACAAAGGGGTTTCCACTAATTCCAATATCATGCCTATGGTTTACAATGGAGATGGGGGTCTATATATAGGCCAGCCACAAGTTCGGGGTAATTCAGGCATTAAAGTAGAGTTTTGGGCGAAGTAGAGGGGTACATGGGCCATAGGGCCCAGCTAGGCTCGCAGACCCATCGCTTGGGCCGGACAGTCCGAGTCGGCACGGCCGGACAGTCCGAGCAGAGCGGACACTCCGGGTGGTGTCCGGGGAGTGTCCGATTCGACCTTCTGAATGTCCACGCCAGGTTCGGGCTCGGGTAGGCCGGACACTCCGGCTGAGTCGGGCCGGACACTCCGGTGTGGCCGGATACTCCAGCTAGATTCGGGCGGACACTCCGGCAGCTTCAGCTCAGGTGTTCAGGGCTTGTGGGTCGACGCGGCGGGGGTTCGTACCTGATGATGCACATAGTAGAGGTATGAAGTAGCACGCCATCCAAGGAGGTATCAAATTGGCATGAAGAGAGGAGCGAGTTCACCTTAGCTTGGAGGAGTTTGGCTCGGGCACGAGTCATGGGTCCACTTGGGGGACTTGTTGGTGTAGATGTAGAAGCATCCGTAGGGTGGGCTGCATCATTGTGCCTGTGTCCTTGCGTAGCTTTTTGTCACCTATTGTCAAGGTTCCTTGAATCATATTCTTGCTCTGATCCTTGCGTTTGCGTTTTCTCCCAGCTTGCTGCATGTAAGATTTTATGATGTCAGTTCATGCTATGGATTTTCCAAAATCAATGTCATATGGTTAATTTATTTATGTAAATCTTTACAAACCTGATTATCCAATTCTCCTTCATTTTCTTCCGTATCACCTACAACATCATCATCTTCTGTTTCAGATTGTGTTCCTTCTGGAAGAATGTTGTAGTCTTCGTCGTCGTCGTCACTGCTGTCATCCTCATCTGTGTTGTTCTCTTGCTCTTTCAGATGTACTTTTTCTTCCTTTGATATTCTAGATGCTCTCCTCTTTTTTTCCCGAGGGTTATCTTGATCTTCTGGTACTATTGCTTTCCTCTTCTTCAATCTTCTTATACTGGACTGTAAATCTACGGTGGTACTGCTGTCTAGAAGCTAAACATTCAGTAGGATTGGTTCATCCTAGGGTATGTTTTGTTCATTTTTTCATCGTCCACACTTTCTTCAGAGGTTGATGCAAGAGGTAGATTCTTCTTAACTTTATCCATGTTCAATTTCCTTTTTTCCCTGCTTTCTTTTTTTTTCTTCTCTTCCTCTTCTGCTAGTTGATCTTCCACTTGCCATTCCTATGTGGGTGTTTCTGTGCAGTCCACACTTTGTGATGGTGTTATTGATAGCTGGCTGGTGTGGACCTGACTGCTGTCCTGGTTATCTGTTTTGGGGCAATATTTTTCCTTACTATATGAAGAAGAAACACTAATAATATGTACTTTTACTTTGTTTTACAGCATTACCTTGGGTCAGCAATGACTATTTTTCGTCAGCATCTGTATTATCAGGTATGCTCTGCAAAGAACTTGTATTAAATAAATGCTATTTCTATATTTATGTTAGTGATGACTACAAGGTATGTTGTATAATGCTCTATACCTTCCCCGGACTAGGACTTCTGTTGTCCTCCATTTGACCTAATAATTAAATAATATTTTTAGCATAAGCGGCAGAAAATTAGTAATTCTTTATGCAATCTTCTAATCCTTAGTAATTATTTTCACTGATTCGATGTTTTAATATATTTGTCTATCCTTTCTATATACGAATTCTAGTTCCCTATTTTTCTCAATAATTACTTACGAAAAACAACTGTACATATGTAATCTCTAAACTGTTAGTCACATATGCTTTGTATGGCGATAAGGAACTGAAATGAATGAATTAAAAGTGGAGTTAGATAGTATGTACTATAAATTTTACTTTCTGTTACAGATTTGTGAAGAATCTAGTGTTAAACCAGAATTATATGATTTTGATTGATATGAATTCGGCGTACCTCTTGTTGTAGGTTCCTACGCTTACTTGTTTCTTGAATAAGAGGAATCAGGGGCCTTCCGCCGTGCTCTCGCCTTCTGCTGTTTACCTTTTTTGTGAATGTATCCTCTCTATCGAGATCGCCCGGGAGTTCCATTCCAAATTGGTGCAGGTTGCTGAGGACGAACTTGCTACCGTCGGAGGATTGTTTGGTGCGGGCGGTGGTGGGTTGGATTTGAAGGGTTGGACTAGATTCCGTTGGGGTGGGTCGGTGGGGGCGGGGTGATCTGGGGTGGTTGCTGTTGGCGAAGCATGGTGTTTGCTGTTGGTGTTGGGGGTGTGGGAAGGTGGTTGTTTTCACGGTTGCCGGCGTTGGGCGGTTTGCTCCAGGTCGACGACGATGACGGTAGCAGAATGAGGCTGTTTTCCGCGGGTTTTGTTTCTTCGGACTACCTTTCTGTGGGTTGGATACTAGAGGGAACACTAAATCGTGTATGGGGTGGTAGTTTTGGTTGCTCTGCCTTCTTTAGAAGCAATGCACTGCCTTGTGTCTGCTTAATTTTGACGCCTCGGGTGATCGTGAGTGATCTGCCGTAATTTTATTTGACTAACTGCCTTATTAGATTTCATTGATGCACCGCACCTGATATGGGGTGGCCCGATCTTCTCAGTAAGCAGATGGCGGTGATGATGGTGGATGATAGATAACTAGCCTGTAGCTATGAACTCTCCCGCTCGATCCCTGATGCCAATGCAACAGCTCTCGAACCTTGTAGGATATTCACAACACCACGCTCTTGCGCACGCAGCCGTGACCACGAACGGTAGTATGCAATCTACTAATTCCCAATGGAACAACAGATCACACTCAATTATAGTTGGTAGATTCGAACATAGGGTAATTCCAGAGGTTCTATGAAAGAAACAACTCCCAAATATTTTAACGTGGTCTAAAACCTAACTAGGGGTTGTCCCAGGGCTTATAAGCGCAGCTGGGACGGCCAGAAACCGAAACGAAACGCAAACGACTCAAACTGATACAAACCAACTCGGACAAGATTCGGTCGGCGGGCAGACACTCCGGTCGAAATCGGCCGGACAGTCCGGTCAGGCCGGACAATCCGGGTGGAGCGTGTCGGACAGTCCGGTCCGGCCAGAAACTTCAAAGTTTCCGGATGGTGTCCGGGCAGTGTCCGATTTGATATACTGATTGTCCACGCCAGTTCGCCTCTCGACCAGGCCAGACAGTCCGGTGGATCTGGCCGGACACTCCGGTCGTGGCAGATCTTCTTGCCTCCGTCTTGATGATCTTCTCTTGTGCCTTCCATCCGCTCCTCCCTCGTGCATCCTTGGGCGATCATCACGTTGGGCTTCTCTTGTAGTCCTTCTCCTCCTCGCGCCATGCTTGTTTCTCCAACGAACCTAATCATACACAAATGCATAGACTTAGGCAGTATAAAGTTCTCATCAATCAAAGTACCAGATTTGTTTAGGAGTAAATTCACCTATTGATCTAGTAGCTTAGCACGAGCTCTTGTAATAGGTCCAATTCTAATCTCATTGGACTGATCCTTTCTTGCAACAGTTGTAGCATCTTCAGTAGTCATTGGGGTAGGTGTAATTGTAGGGATGTCCTCATCATCTCCCCCCCTTTCAAAAGGCGTCGACCTCGACGCTCCAAGGTCTTCTCCAACGTATGGTGACAAATCAGCAACGTTGAAGCTATTGCTAACTCCACCATACTCCTCAATAGGTATATCAACTGAGTAGGCGTTATCATTAATCTTGGCTAACACCTTGTAAGGACCAGCACCACGTGGCTTCAATTTTGACTTTCGAAGTAGTAGGAACCTATCCTAGCGTAGATGCACCCAAACCATATCTCCAGGCTCGAACAACACTTCTTTCCTTGCTTGATTCCTTGCAGCGGCAATGTTTTTGCCTTTCTTCTCAATAGCCTCTCGAGTCTTCTCATTTATTTTCTTCACATAATCAACACCTTTTGATGCCTCCATATCAACTCTCTCATGTAAGGGCAGAGGCAACATATCAAGTGGCGTCAATGGCTTGAAACCATACACCACCTCATAAGGACAAAGCTGAGTAGTTGAATGCACAACCCTGTTGTAACCAAACTCAACATGTGGCAAACACTCTTCCCACTCCCGTAGATTCTTTTTAATCATGGTACTTAGAAGCTGTGACAATGTGCGGTTCACCACCTCCGTTTGACCATGTTTGGGGGTGACATGTAGTACTGAACAGCAGCTTCGTTCCTAACTTCCCCCATAAGGTCTTCCAAAAGTAGCTCATGAACTTCACGTCACGGTCAGAAACAATCGTCTTTGGTACTCCATGTAATCTCACGATGTCCCTGAAAAACAGGTTAGCAACATGCGACGCATCGTCGCTTTTGTGGCAGGCAATAAAATGAGCCATCTTAGAGAACCTATCCACTACCACAAATATAGAATCATGACCTCTCTGTGTTTTAGGTAGACCTAGCACAAAATCCATACTAATGTCTTCCCATGGAGTAGTTGGTGCAGAGAGAGGTGTATACAAACCGTGAGGCTTCAGCTTAGATTTCGACTTGTGGCATGTAATACATCGGCTCACAAATCTGTACACATCACGCCTCATCTTGGGCCAATAAAAGTGGTCAGCAAGCATGAGCAACGTCTTCTCACGCCCAAAGTGACCCATCAAACCACTAGCATGTGATTCCTGCACTAAGAACAAACGCAACGACGATTCTGGAATACATAGTTTGTTAGCGCGAAACAAATATCCATCATGTATATGATACTTATCCCATGCTTTTCTAAGAGCACACAAACGATATGGTTCAGCAAAATCATGGTCAGTTGCATAAAGTGCACAAATAGCTTCTAATCCAGGAATTTTAACATCAAGATTGGTTAATAGCATGTTCTTCCTAGATAGAGCATCAGCAACAACGTTCTTTTTTCCCTTCTTATAGTTAATGATGTAAGGAAAAGACTCAATGAACTCAACCCATTTAGCTAATCTTCTATGCAAGTTTGATTGAGCTTTCAAGTATTTCAATGCTTCATGATCAGAATGTAAGATGAATTCCTTTGGCCACAAATAATGTTGCCAAACCTCAAGTACTCTAACAAGTGCATACAATTCTTTATCATAGATAGAATAATTCAAACGAGCACCAGTCAATTTCTCAGAAAAATAAGCTATAGGCCGACCCTCTTGCATCAAAACGCCACCTATGCCTATACCACTAGCATCACATTCAACTTCAAATTGCTTCGAAAAATCAGGTAATGCAAGTAATGGTGCAGAAGTAAGCAAACGTTTTAACGTATCAAAAGCAATGTCTTGGGCCGCGCCCCAAACAAAAGGAACACCTTTCTTTGTCAAATCATTTAAAGGTGCAGAAATGGTGCTAAAATCTTTCACAAAGCGCCTATAGAAACCAGCGAGACCGTGGAAACTACGCACTTGACTAACATTCATTGGAGTAGGCCAATTCTGAATTGATTCAATTTTAGATTGATCTACCTCTACTCCATGCTTAGAAACAACAAATCCTAGGAATATGACCTTATCTTTTGCAAATGTACACTTCTCAAGATTAGCATACAGTTTATTATCACGTAACACTTGCAAAACTTGTCTATTATGAGTGCAATGTTCAGATTCAGTATGTCTGTATATGAGTATATCATCAAAGTAAACAACCACGAAACGACCAATAAACTCTCTCAAAACATGATTCATCAAACGCATGAAAGTACTAGGTGCATTAGTAAGTCCAAACGGCATAACTAACCACTCATACAAACCGAATTTAGTTTTGAAAGAAGTTTTCCATTCATCCCTTCTTTCATCCTAATTTGATGATAACCACTACGCAAGTCAAATTTAGAGAAAACAGCAGCACCACTCAATTCATCTAGCATATCTTCTAAGCGTGGAATAGGATGACGATATCGAATAGTGATGTTATTAATCGCTCTACAATCAACACACATGCGCCAAGTACCATCTTTCTTAGGAACTAAAATAACAAGAACAACACAAGGGCTAAGAGAAACACGAATGTACCCTTTATCCAGAAACGCTTGTACTTGCTTCTGAATTTCCTTAGTTTCTTCGGGATTAGTCCTGTAAGGTGCACGGTTGGGAAGTGTGGCGCCAGGAATCAGGTCCACTTGATGTTCTATACCAGCAATGGAGGCAAACCTGCGGGCATGTCTTCTGGAAACACATCCCCAAAGTCCTGCAAAACAAAAGAGACACCAAGAGAAATAGGGGTCATGTCGTTAGAAACCAATACCTCGCCCTTATACATGAGCACAAGTGGCATGGCTGTAGGATCCTCACGAAACTCTCTCATATCCTCCTTGGTGGCTAGTATCAATAACGTAGGCACTCTCTCACTTTTCGTTATATCACTCAATTTAGGCTCAATTACATCAGGAACAGCTGTCACGCAATCTCGCCGAGTGGTAGTATCTTCCTTCAAGTTCACCCTATCTTCTGGCGAGAATCATTCACAATTTCTTGTGGTGTCATTGGCTGCATAGTAATCTTCTTTCCTTTGAATTCCAAGTGATATGTATTGGCTCGGCCATTGTGTTGCACATGGCGATCATAGAGCCAAGGCCGACCCAATAGTAGGTGACAAACAGTCATAGGAACCACATCAAAATCAATAGAATCTTTGTATGGCCCTATTTGAAAATTCACACGTACCATATGATTTACCTTCATCTCACCGTTGTTGCTCAACCATTGTATGTAGTATGGCTTCGGATGAGGTAAGTATGTCAAATTCAGTTTGGCACATAGTTCCTTACTTGCAAGATTTCTGCAACTACCTCCATCAATAATGACCTTGCAAGCTTTGTTTGGTCCAACTAGAGCTTTTGTTTGGAACAAGTTGCAACGCTGGGATTCGTCAACCGGTTGCACACTAAGTACACGTGAAGATACTACAATAGTGGGTGCACGCTCAGCATATGCATCAGCACCATCCTCCTCGTCATCAATATCATCATCATAAGCTTCATCTCCACTTTCTACATCACCTTGTTCATTAACAAACATAACCTTGCTGTTTGGACAATCTTTCTTGTAGTGACCTCTACCTCAACAAGTATGGCACACCACATCACGAGTACGTGTCGTAGACATGTTGGAACCCGAGCTAGAAGCAGGAGCAGCGGGTTTCCGAGCATTAGAACCAAACGAAGGTGTACTTGCTGGTTTGGCCGATGGTGTAAAAGGAGCAGCAACTGGTGGCGTGACTGTAGGAGGTGTAGACTTGGCCTAAAATTTGCTGGAGGACGGAAAACGAGCACGTGACTTCGCCTCTTCTGCCAACTGGGATTCGGCCTCTCTAGCATGATGCAACAACTCATTCATGGTCTCATACTTGTGATGACGAACAATGCTCTTGATTTCACGATTTGTTTCATCTCGCGCCAATCGCTCACAGGAAGTTCATTGTCCTCCCTCCTATGTTGCACAAGAGCATCCCACCAACGTAAAGCATAACCATCAAATTCTGATGCTGCAAGCTTGACCTTCTTATCTTCTGGATAGTCAAATAAGCGCCAGAGTTTCTCAATCTTCAACTCCCATGTGAGGTAGTCTTCAGGATCAATGGAACAATCAAACTTAGGAATTGAGAATTTTGGCTTGCCCAAACCGTCATCAGCAGCTTGGTTGGGCACACGTGGACCACGCCCAAGATGGGCAAACCCATGACCATGAGCAGGTGCATGGACAGGGGGAATAGCACATCCCCTGCCAACATGTGGAGCAGCATCAACAACGCTACCCTCATCGAAATCATCAAAGGCATCATCATGTTGAGGATCTTCCCTTCTATGTAAGGCGGCTGTCAAACCCTGAATGGACTGCTGCAAAGCGGTGACATTGACATTGAGCGTAGCCACTTGCGTTTGGATAGTATCAACCGTCCCAACATGTTGATCCAATCTCATATTCATATCTTGGAGATTCTTCTCAATGGCATGTGTCGTGTTAGTAAACACACGTGTCAAGTGGGATTTCAAAGCCTGATATTCACGCCAATTGACGAGCTCCTCATCCTTCTTTTTCTGCAACACAACATCAACATCACTAGTAGACATGATTAGTAGGTTAGTGCAAAAATCAGAATTTGTATGGTGGAAACTCTCACAACTCACTCACAACTAATAAGAAAGGAGATCTTACCGTTCCAAAGTGAATAGAGATGCTCTACCAAACGAAATCAAAGACTGATGCACTTGATGTGATGAAGTGAATATCAAAGGTATAGAGAACGATCACAGGGCACACAGGTTATGTAAAGGTGGAGCTATAGGTATGGTATCCTATCTACACCGCAAACAAGTCCTAGTGCTGATCGTACAAATACCCAAGAAACACACACAGTGGAGATAAACGTGGCAAAGCAACTTATGAAAAGGAATATTGCAATGCACAAGAGAGACGCTAGTAGTAGCTCAAATAGAACAGGCACAAGATTGCTCAATCTACTAGTGCTATACACAACACGGCCTCCAATATTGCACACTTCGATATCTCTTTTTGTCAAGCTTGTAGCTCTTTCTCTCTGTTTTTTTTGTACTGATTCTCTTTTCTTTTCTCTTTTTTTTTGATTTTTCAACTATATGACTCAATGCAAACGAGTACAGCAACTTACAACAGAACTGGGCCGGATAGTCCGGTGTGATTTGGCCGGATAGTCCGGTTTTGCCTGTCGAATTTTTTTGCACTTCAAAACCCTAATGAGCAGCCTGTCGGAGCAAAGAAACTAGTCTATGGTATGTAAACAAAGGTACGCTATGTGGACTCGGAAAAAACGATTAAACACTTACGGAAACAGTAACGGTGGGAACAACGGAAACAAGATGAAACCCTAAACCTAGACACAAACGGAAAACTAGACTCCTACGAGGAAAACCTGCAGATCAGATCTACGAGAAGATACAATCAACAACTAAACTTGAAAAAGATGCAATCTAGTTTATGGAAAATCTTTTATTGTAAGGCTTTTTCAGTATAGGACGAAAAACACTCTCTAATCTATGGATGGATTTGTGGATGCTTACCGAGGCAACACTAGAAATCTGATACCAAGGTGATATGGGGTGGCCCGATCTTCTCAGTAAGCGGATGGCGGTGATGATGGTGGAGGATAGATAACTAGCCTGTAGCAATGAACTCTCCCGCTCGATCCCTGATGCCAATGCAACAGCTCTCGAACCTTGTAGGATATTCACAACACCATGCTCTTGCGCACGCAGCCGTGACCACGAACGGTAGTATGCAATCTACTAATTCCCAATGGAACAACAGATCACACTCAATTATAGTTGGTAGATTCGAATACAGGGTAATTCCAGAGGTTCTATGAAAGAAACAACTCCAAAATATTTTAACGTGGTCTAAAACCTAACTAGGGGTCGTCCCAGGGCTTATAAGGGCAGCTGGGACGGCCAGAAACCGAAACGAAACGCAAACGACTCAAACTGATACAAACTGACTCGGACCAGATTCGGTCGGCGGGCGGACACTCCGGTCGAAATCGGCTGGACAGTCCGGTCAGGCCGGACACTCCGGGTGGAGCGTGCCAAACAGTCCGGTCTGGCCGGAAACTTCAAAGTTTCCGGATGGTGTCCGGGCAGTGTCCGATTTGATATACTGATTGTCCACGCCAGTTCGCCTCCCGAGCAGGCCAGACACTCTGGTCGTGCCAGATCTTCTTGCCTCCGTCTTGATGATCTTCTCTTGCGCCTTCCTCCCGCTCCTCCCTCGCGCATCCTTGGGCGATCATCATGTTGAGCTTCTCTTGTAGCCCTTCTCCTCCTCGCGCCATGCTTGTTTCTCCAACGAACCTGATCATACACAAATGCATAGACTTAGGCAGTATAAAGTTCTCATCAATCAAAGTACCAGATTCGTTTAGGAGTAAATTCACTTGTTGATCTAGTAGCTTAGCACGAGCTCTTGTAATAGGTCCAATTCTAATCTCATTGGACTGATCCTTTCTTACAACAGTTGTAGCATCTTTAGTAGTCATTGGGGTAGGTGTAATTGTAGGGATGTCCTCATCAGCACCAGCTGTATCTAAGTTGTACGGAGTATACTTCCTAAGTTGTAATTCATGCACTGCTTTCTTATTGACCAATATATGTTTACTTCTCTTTGCTTGCACACATTTTGTATTTGATGTTAGTCCTATTAACTTTAGTGTTGGGGGAGCGACATTGTATTCTCTTGGTTGGGTGCACTGCCTAAGTTGTACGGGTGCACTGCCTAAGTTCTATTTACTTTAGTTCTGCCATTTGCACTGCCTAGGTTTTAAAGGGTGCACTGCCTAATTTATGCGCAGTTTTGTGTTAACTGCTTCTAGGTTGGCATAAGCACTGCCATAGCCGGTAATGTCAAAATGTGTGTTTTGACAAGTTTTGCACTGCCGGTCATACAGTTTATGTACTGCCCTGCTAATTTTTTTCATTGTGTTTTCGGCTTTCGAGTTCTCATGTTTTGATGCACTGCACAAGTTCTGCCATTTGCACTGCCTAGGTTTTAAAGGTGCACTGCCTAATTTGTGCGTAGTTTTGTGTTAACTGCTTCTAGGTTGGAATAAGCACTGCCGTAGCTAGTAAGGTCAGAATGTGTGTTTAGATAAGTTTTGCACTGCGGTCATACAGTTTATGTACTGCGCTGATAAGTTATTTTTTTCACTATGTTTTCGGCTTTCGAGTTCCCAGATTTTGATGTACTGCACAAGTTCTGCCATTTGCACTGTCTAGGTTTTAAAGGGTGGACTGCCTAACTTATGCGTAGTTATGCACTGTTGATCATACGGTTTATGAGCTGCCTGAATATTTATTTGTTTTTGTCCACTATGTTTTCCGGTTTCCGAGTTTTTATGCGTGGAGTCATACTGACTGATCTGCCTTAACTAGTAAATATGCACTGCTATTGAATGTTCGTGTATGCACTGCATTTTTACTTGTATTTGCGTCTTTATTTATTTTTGTATTCTATATAGTTAAATGATGAGAATAACCATCATAATCCTACACAAACTAGAATATTGAATTTAAAATGGATATATAATTTGTTTTACTGGAATAAAACATTTAGAATGCACAGACTATATATAATTACACATTGTTCAAAGTATTACACACACTAAGCAGGGTTTCAAGCTTTTTAAAATGACATTGTTCGGAAAACATCAAATGCTAAATCAAATCCACATTTTATATGTGGTTATCAACTAAAATCACCAAACTGACATAATATCGTAGCCACGCTACGAAAGTCTTTACTGAATTCACATTTCCTTCTAGCCATCTTCTTGCTTCTCCGATCTGTCGACATCTTCTTCTAGACTGATGCCGTATTGCTCCTTCTGCCATATCTTCTTGGTATCCTCTGATGGACCTTATGTCGTTTGTACGGTTTATAACCTCCATGACATCTGATGCAGAGCTCGTCATCCAAGATTGGTTTATCTAAACTGAGGATATTCCTGATGAATGATATCCTCTTGTACAACTCGTATGTGACATATCCATCTACTGCTGAGTAACGTAGATTCTCTGGCGGCATTGGCTTCCACTCCCATATGTCATGCATGTTTGAGTTACGAGCTATTATCTTCATCTGAATGTATGACCTATCAATGAGTGTTGCTGCAAGATTGGACATGCCATCCCTGTGATTATCTCGTGGCACTGACTTGAATATATCCTGTATGTCGACGTGGTACTCGTCAGGGATATCAAATTTCTCTTTCTGCATCATCTTTATGTCTGTCCTCTTGTCCACACTAACGAATATGAACTGTTTTTGTTTTAGAAAATCCCATAGCCCCTGGCATTCCTTAGTGCTCCTGGCGTAATGATACACTAGGACGTGCTCCCTCGTGGCGAGTTGTACTACGGCGATGGTTTGTTGTTTGCCTCTAGGAGTGTATTCGACGTCGAGTCCTATGTACCTGCTGCTGTCGTCCTGTCAAGTAAAATTCGATCATTTAGTAAGTAGCAGAATCTAGTGAAACATGTTTGATTCTTACGGCGTGAAGAATAGGAGTAGGGGAAAATGTAGGATCGCATTTTCCATGCCCACTCTAAGGCTCCGTTTGGCTTCTTTGCTTTTGTCAAACGAAAATATTCTAAAACCATAATATATCAACGCCGGGCAATCAATACTACAGTTTGCACAAAAACATAGTATTTGTAAAAAAATAGGTCCAGACCTCTTTCTTGAAACGTGCAAAAAAAACCTCAGTTTTTACAATACCACAATTTTGAAACTTTTGTGTTTTACTGTGGCCAAACTCCCAAATTATTGAAAACTACAGTATTTTTAGATACTACGTTATCTTCCCAATACTGAGAAAAAACAACATGTGCCAAACAGGAAAAAACATATGTATGGGGTTACATTAATTCGTATTACAAATAGTTTGCTTGATCATAGGAAAAAACAATGGATTCTGAAAAAGGATATATGGGGTAAATGTATGATTCGAATGAAAACTGGTTCAAAGTACTAGTTAGGAAAAGGTACTGCAAAATTTGTGCATAATTGGATCAGTACTAACCTCGTCAAGCCAATCTTCATACATTGCGAGTATTTTGTCGACAGTGGATTCCTCATTGGTGTACACCATAGTAAGAACCGTCATTCCATGAGCAGGATTGTGATGAATCTCCGTTGTCTGAAGCCCGTCGTCCATGGGAGGAAGACATCTGGTACACCGGCTTGAATCTGTTTATTTCTGCCGTAGTAAACAAGGATGGATCTAATAAGAACAAGTATGTGATGGAGATAGACACCTTGTTCTTCGGAGTTTCGTCGCTGCAAATGATGAACTAGTGCGCCGTTGTTGCAACTTACGCCTTTACCGCTTCCACGACTCCTCGTATCCTTATAACCAACCGATCGTGCAAATCGTGCTAGTAGTTATAAAAAAGGCCCACTACAAAATTGTCCATGCAAGACCTCAAAACTTCGCAACCATGTAACTGTTCCTTATAAACATTAAAGGCCCACTAATATAGTTCACAGGCCCATTGGTAGTTGCAGCAAAGCACTTCTTTTGTAAAGTATTATGCACTGCCTCATATTACATAAAAATACAAAAAACTAATTAAAAACACTACATTTTAGACCTTAAAAGTACGTAACCACAACTCTTCTTCTTAAACACACGCCTGTTATGCATAGGCCCATTTGATTTGGTATCAAACTTAAGGATCCGACAATTTGTCAGCCGATGGACTTTTAACTAAAAGAGCCAGAGCCCTAGCGTCAGACAAACAGCGCAAAGACTTCTTTGTTGCGTCCATACACTATTGATGAGGAGATGGCAATTTTAAAGCAGGCAGCCCATGAAAAGGAGCACTGCCTTTTAACTACTGCATTTCAAACCTGCTATGCACTGCCTTGGTTTGTAAGATCCGGATGTATATTAATAAAGGTCATGCACTGCCCGGTACGATGACTATGGACCGGATTTCTTCCGTTGTTACTGCTGAATCGATGGCATTTTGCAAAATTTAGATAAATTAATAGTCCATCCAAATCAGGAGATATTTTACAAGATTTGAATGACATTTATGGATATATAAAGCAAAACGTAATATAAAGCTAGATCCCCTAATCGTCTTCGTCGCTGTATATGTGGATGACGTATGATGGACCTGCCTCATCGTCGTTCGCCGCCACCGCTAGAGCCACAGCCGCTTGTGCTGCTGCTGCCGCTGTCGCGCGTTGGTTCCTCCTCGCCTCCACTGCCTGTCGAAACTGATTGGTCATCTCCAGAACTGCTATGCTGTTGGCCTCATGAACAGCGGCCCTATGCACCGTATAGGCAGCGACCCTCTCGCGGTTCTGGGCATCCTCCCTCCTCTTTTTTCCCTTTCCAATGAGTCGACCTCCTCCTTCTCCTTCTTGACCTCCTCCTTCTCCTTCTCCGGCGCCGCTGGAGCAGAGATACTCTCGCTCTCCATGGAAGCGAGGAACGCGGTCTGTTCCTCGCAGTTCCTTGCATCCTCCTGCCTCTTCTTCTCCTTACCGAACGAGTCGAATTTTGTTGAGGTTGGCGGCAGCATCAGGTCGTAGGATTGGTTGCTGTTGGCGGAGGAAGAGGCGTATTCATGTAGGTTCTTGTAGCTTCGCTCCTTCTCCGCAGCGGCTAGCACACCTTGAGCCATGACCGACTCCTACAATGAGACCTCCTCTTTCTCTTCTTCGTCGTCGGAGCTAGGTGGCGTTGGAAGTGGTATGCGAGCACCCAGAGGGAACTTGGCCCAACAGGTGGGTAGGCGGCTAGGTATTATGAAGCCGGTGGTAGGTATGTGAGATCGAATAGTTATCCCTGGTACTGATGCTGTTTAGAAGTGTGAAGAGGTGCTAGCACTATTTATAAGCCTGAGAGGAGTACATCTCACACCAAATCCATAATGCCTCGCCGCTTGGGTGCTGCGCTTTCTTTAATAACGCTGACCGACCGTTTTTAACGCGTGCGCAGGCAGTGCAGTGACCATGGAATAGACTACACCTACCATGCACACCAAGATACACTCCCTCTCTTCGCCATCCAGGAAGGCATTGCTATTGACATCTATATGCACTGCTTGTGTTGACTGCATGTCGTGTGCTGCCCTGATAAGTTATGGTTGCACTGCCTGTGCGGTATGTGTTGGTGATATGCCCAAGAGGCAATAATAAAAGTGATTATTAATATATCTTTGTGTTTATGATAAATGTTTACATCCCATGCTATAATTGTATTATTAGGAAACACTAATACATGTGTGTTTTGTAAACATATAAGAGTCCCTAGTAAGCCTCTTGTTGAACTAGCTTGTTGATTAATTGATGATCATGGTTTCCTGATCATGGACATTAGGATGTGATTAATAACAAGGTTATATCATTAGGAGAATGATGTGATGGACACACACCCATAGTAAGCGTAGCATAAGATCAAGTCATTAAGTTCGTATTGCTGTAAGCTTTTAAAATGCATAGTAACCTAATCCTTCGACCATGAGGTTATGTTAATCACCATCACCGGATGGATACTTTGATGACATCAAACGCCGCTTCGTAACTGGGTGGTTATAAAGGTGTCATTGGGTATTCTGAAAGTATGTGTTGAAGCGCATAGACCAAGATTGGGATTTGTCCATCCATATGACGGATAGATATGCTTTGGGCCCTCTCGGTGGAATGTCATCTAGTTAGTTTGCAATGTGACTGGGTCACAAGGGATGACATATCATGAACGAGTAAAGAGTACTTATCAGTAACGAGGTAGAACTAGGTATGGAGAGACCGACGATCAAACCTCGGATAAGTATAGTATCGTGAGACAAAGGGAATTGGTTTCGTATGTAAGTGGTTCAATCGATCGCGAAGTCATCGTTGAGTATGTGGGAGCCATTATGGATCTCCAGGTCCCGCTGGTGCTTATTGATAGGAGATGTGTCTCTATCATGTCTGCATATTCACGAACCATAGGGTGACACACTTAAGGTTCGAAGTTGTTTTAAGTAGATATGGAATATGCGATGGAGACCGAATGTTGTTTGGAGTCTCGGATTGGATTCGGGACATCACGAGGAGATCCGGAATGGTCCGGAGAATAAGATTCATATATAGGGGATCATTTTCTGAGTTAGGAAATGTTTCCGGAGTGTTTGTATGAGGATTCTAGAAGGTTTCGGAATGTTCCGGAAGGTTCTAGAAGATATCTTGGAGTTTCCTTGAAAATCAAGATAGGGATCAAGGAGTCCTGGTGGGTCAAGACAAGGAGTCGTGGGGGAGGAGGACTCCTCCCCCCACTCCCCAATCCGCCAGCCTAGAGGAGGGGAGTCCTACAAGGACTCCCCCTCCCAAGGCGCCCTCCCCCCTTAAATAGAAGGGCAGGGGCGCCCCCTCCTCTCTTGCTCTCATAACTCCAATCTCTGCCGCCTCTCTCCTCCACCCTTCTTCTGCACAGGCATAGGCGAAGCCCTGCAGAATTCTCTACTCCACCACCACCACACCGTCGTGCTGCTCGGATTCCGTGGAGAAGATCTACTACCTCCGCTGCTCGCTGGAACGGGGAGAGGAAGGTCTGCTTCGACTCCGCACGTGTGACCAACTGCGGAAGCGCTGCCGAATCACGGCGCCGGAAGGATCGTCCACTTGACCGACTACGGAAGCGCTGCTGGAACGCGACGCCGGAAGGATCGTCCACACGATCTTGAGATCGGCAAGTGATCGACTACATCAACCACGAGATCTAATCTCGTTAACGCTTTCGGATCTACGAGGGTTAGTTCCTATCTATCTCGTTGCTCATGTCTAATAGATTAGATCTTGGCTTTTATCTAGATTAGATCTGGGTTTTGTTCGTTCTTGCGGTAGAAATTTTTTGTTTTCCATGCTATGAACCCATCAGTGGTATCAGAGCCGTATCTATGCGTAGATCTATTGCACGAGTAGAACACAATGTTTTTATGGGTGTTGATGCTTTTGTTGTCGGTGTCTTAGCGTGTACTTTGCCTCTTGCAGCATGGTGGGATGAAGCGGCTCGGGCTAACATTACATGTCATCGCACATGAGAGTTGCTCCACGCTTGACATGCAACTTGCTTTGCACAAGTGGCTTTGTGGGTGTCTGTCTCTCCCACCATAGTTAAGATTCAATTTAGAATGAGCATCTTGACAACACTTGTATCAACGTTGTGGTTCTTGTTCGTAGGTAAGATCGGTCTTATGCGAAAGCCCCAAAGCACGTAAAACGTGCAAAGAAAATTAGAGGCGTCTAACTTGTTTTTGCAGGGGTTTTGTGATGTGATATGGCCATCATGTGATTGTGATTGTATTTGATGTATGCAATGATCCTTGTTGTAATATGGCAACCGGCAGGGGCCTAATGGTTGTCTTTAATTCTGTTAAGACCTGCGTGTCTATTCATCTTGTAATAGCTTTATTCCAAGTAGTTGTAATAGTTGCTGGTGATGATGGACAACCATGAAGCGGCGCCACTGACCTTGACGCAATGCTGGTGATGATGGAGATCATGTTCGTGCTTTGGAGATGGAGATCAAAGGCGCAAGAAGAAAAGGCCATATCATATCACACTAATTATGAATTGCCTGTGATGTTAATCCTTTATGCATCTTGTATTGCTTAGATCGCGACGGTAGCATTATAAGATGATCCGTCTCACTAAATTTCAAGTAATAAAGTGTTCACCCTTAGTTGGCACTGTTGCTAAGACTCGTCGTTTCGAAGCATCTCGTGATGATCGGATGTGATAGATTCTACGTGTGCATACAACGGGTGCAAGCCAGATTTGCACATGCGGAAACTTAGGTTATCTTGACGAGCCTAGCATGTACAGACATGGTCTCGGAACACGGAATACCGAAAGGTAGAGCATGAGTCATATAAATGATATGATGAACATGAAGATTGTTCGCCGATGAAACTACATCTTCTCTCGTGAAGATCGGACTTGGTGTAGTGGACTTGGTTCGTGTAATCACTAAGACAATGTGAGGGATGTTGTTTTGAGTGGGAGTTCACCTAGTTAGTTTAAGAATTAAATTAGAACTCAATTTATCATAAACTTAGTCTAAACTACTTGCAAATTGTTGTAGATTATGGTGACCCCCTCCATCAATTTCAATGCGTTCCTAGAGAAAGAAAAGCTTAAGAACAATGGAAGCAATTTCACGGACTGGTTCCGTGGACTGAAGATCGTCCTCAGGGCTGGTCAGTTGACCTATGTGCTCGATGCACCGCTAGGTGACCCACCTGCAGATAATGCCACCGATGACGAAAAGAATGTTTTCGCCACTCGGAAAAATAATTACTCCACAGTTCAGTGTGCCATCCTGTACGGTTTAGAATCAGAGCTCCAAAAGCGTTTTGAGCACCACGACCCATTCGAGATCATTAAGGAGCTCAGGCTAATTTTTGAGCCTCGCGCGGCCATGGAGAGCTATGAGGCCTCCGAAAAGTTCTTTAACTGTAAGATGGAAGAAGGAAGCTCCGTTAGCGAGCACGTGCTCACCATGTCTGGGTACGCAAAGAAGCTCCAAGAGTTGGGAATATCGATTCCTAATGAATTGGGGATTCACCGTCTCCTTCAATCACTGCCGCTAAGTTACAAGAACTTTGTGATGAACTACAACATGCACTGCATGAACAAGACGTTGCCTGAACTGTCGTCCATGCTGAAAACTACTGAAGTGGAGATAAAGAAGGAGCACCAAGTGTTGATGGTCAATAAGACCACCAATTTCAAGAGACGGGGCAAGCCTAAGAACAAGGGCAACTTCAAGAAGGACGGCAAGAAAGCTGCCGCACCTGCTAAGAAGCCCAAGGCTGGTCCTAAGCCTGAAACTGAGTGCATCTACTGCAAGGGTGCTGGTCACTAGAATCGTAACTGCCCCAAGTACCTGGCGGATCTGAAGAACGGCAACATCAAGAAGAAAGGTATATTTGATATATGTGTTATAGATGTGTATCTCACTAGTAATCGTAGTAGTGCCTGGGTATTTGATACTGGTTCGGTTGCTCATATTTGTAACTCGAAACAGGAGCTGCGGAATAAACGAAGACTGGCAAGAGATGAGGTGACGATGCGCGTTGGAAATGGCTCCAAGGTTGATGTGATCGCCGTCGGCACGCTCCCTCTACATCTACCTTCGGGATTAGTTTTAAATTTAAATAATTGTTATTTGGTGCCTGCGTTAAGCATGAACATTATATCTGGATCCTGTTTATTGCGAGACGGTTACTCTTTTAAGTCTGAGAATAAAGGTTGTTCGATTTATATGAGTAATATCTTTTATGGTAATGCACCTGAGATGAATGGTTTATTCTTACCGAATCTCGATAGTAGTGATACACATGTTCACAACATAGATGCTAAACGAATAAAATTGAATGATAATTCTACATACATGTGGCACTGTCGTCTTGGTCACATTGGAGTGAAGCGTATGAAGAAACTCCATTCTGATGGACTTCTTGAATCACTTGATTTTGAATCACTTGAAAGATGCGAAGCATGTCTAATGGGAAAAATGACTAAGACTCCATTCTCTAGTACAATGGAGCGAGCTACAGACTTATTGGAAATAATACATACCGATGTGTGCGGTCCAATGAGTGTAGCATCGCGTGGTGGATATCGTTATGTTCTCACTTTCACGGATGACTTGAGTAGATATGGGTATGTCTACTTTATGAAACATAAATCTGAAACTTTCGAGAAGTTTAAGGAATTTCAAAGTGAAGTGGAAAATCATCGTAACAAGAAGATTAAGTTTTTGCGTTCTGATCGTGGAGGTGAATATCTGAGTTATGAGTTTGGCATGCATTTGAAGAAATGTGGAATACTTTCACAGTTGACACCGCCGGGAACACCACAGCGTAATGGTGTGTCCGGTCTATGATGTCTCTTACAGATTTACCGTTATCATTTTGGGGCTATGCATTAGAGACAGCCGCATTCACTTTAAATAGGGCACCATCTAAATCCGTTGAAACGACACCGTACGAATTGTGGTTTGGTAAGAAACCTAAGTTGTCGTTCCTTAAAGTTTGGGGTTGCGAAGCATATGTAAAGAAGTTACAACCTGATAAGCTAGAACCCAAAGCGGAGAAATGCGTCTTCATAGGATACCCTAAAGAAACAATTGGGTATACCTTCTATCATAGATCCGAAGGCAAAGTTTTCGTTGCAAAGAATGGATCCTTTCTTGAGAAGGAGTTTCTCTCGAAAGAGGTGACTGGAAGGAAAGTAGAACTCGATGAGGTTATTGAACCTTCTCTCGGATTTGAGAGTAGCGTAGCACCGGAAGATGTTTTTGTGCCGCCTGCACCAATTGGAGAGGAAGCTAATGATAATGATCATGAAACTTCAAATGAAGTTACTGCTGAACCTCGCAGGTCAACGAGGGTTCGTACCACTCCTGATTGGTATGACTCTTCTTTGAACATCATGTTGGTGGACAACGCTGATGACCCTGCGACATATGAAGAAGCTATGGTGAGCCCAGATTCCGACAAATGGCTAGAAGCCATGAAATCCGAAATGGGATCCATGTACGAAAACCAAGTGTGGACTTTGGTGGACTTACCGGATGGCCGTAAGGCTGTCGAGAACAAATGGATTTTCAAGAGAAAAACAGATGCTGATGGTAATGTTACCGTCTATAAAGCTCGACTTGTCGCGAAAGGGTTCCGACAAATTCAAGGAGTTGACTATGATGAGACTTTCTCACCAGTAGCAAAGCTAAAGTCTGTGAGGATTTTGTTAGCAATTGCTGCACATTTCGATTATGAGATTTGGCAGATGGATGTCAAAACGGCGTTACTTAATGGTGACATTGAGGAAGAGTTGTATATGGTACAACCCAAGGGTTTTGTCGATCCTAAAGATGCTGACAAGGTATGCAAGCTTCAGCGCTCCATTTATGGACTGAAGCAAGCATCCCGGAGTTGGAATCAACGTTTTGATAAAGTAATCAAAAACTTTGGATTTATACAAACTTATGGAGAAGCTTGTATTTACATGAAAGTGAGTGGGAGCTCTGTAGCATTCCTAGTACTATATGTAGATGACATATTGTTGATTGGGAATGATATAGAACTTCTTAATAGTGTCAAAACCAATTTGAATAATAGTTTTTCAATGAAGGATCTTGGCGAAGCGGCATACATTCTAGGCATCAAGATTTATAGAGATAGATCAAGACGCCTAATAGCGCTTTCACAAAGTACATACTTAGACAAAGTTCTAAAGAAGTTTAGAATGGAAGATATCAAGAAAGGGTTCATGCCCATGTTGTCAGGTAAGACCTTGAGTAAGACTCAAAGTCCAGCTACGGCAGAAGATAGAGAAAAGATGAATAATATTCCCTATGCCTCGGCCATAGGTTCTATCATGTATGCCATGCTGTGTACAAGCCCGGATATAGCACATGCTGTTAGTTTGACCAGCAGATATCAAAGTGATCCTGGAATGGAACACTGGACAGCGGTCAAGAATATCCTAAAGTACCTAAATAGGACTAAGGATATGGTTCTTTCTTATGGAGGTGATGAACAGCTTGTTGTAAACGGTTACACCGATGCTAGTTGGAACACCGATCCGGATGACTCGAAGTCACAATCGGGATACGTATTTATTTTGAATGGTGCTGCAGTGAGCTGGAGGAGTGCGAAGCAAAGCGTTGTGGCAAAATCTTCAACTGAATCGGAATACACAGCTGCTTCGGAGGCTGCACAAGAAGCCGTTTGGATGAAGGAATTCATTACTGAACTCGGCATGGTTCCCAGTGCGTTGGACCCGATGGCCATCTACTGTGACAACACAGGTGCCATAGCTAATGCGCAGGAGCCAAGGTCACATAGCAAGCTGAAGCACATCAAGCTACGTTTCCACGCTATTCGCGAGTATGTCCGAGATGGTGACATAAAGATTTGCAAAGTACACACTGATCTGAATGTGGCACATCCGTTGACTAAACCTCTCCCTAGGGCAAAGCATGACCAACACCAGAACGCCATGGGTGTTCGGTATATTACCATGTAATCTAGATTATTGACTCTAGTGCAAGTGGGAGACTGTTGGAGATATGCCCAAGAGGCAATAATAAAAGTGATTATTATTACATCTTTGTGTTTATGATGAATGTTTACATCCCATGCTATAATTGTATGATTAGGAAACACTAATACATGTGTGTTTTGTAAACATATGAGTCCCTAGTAAGCCTCTTGTTGAACTAGCTTGTTGATTAATTGATGATCATGGTTTCCTGATCATGGACATTAGGATGTGATTAATAACAAGGTTCTATCATTAGGAGAATGATGTGATGGACACACACCCATAGTAAGCGTAGCATAAGATCAAGTCATTAAGTTCGTATTGCTGTAAGCTTTTAAAATGCATAGTAACCTAATCCTTCGACCATGAGGTTATGTTAATCACCATCACCGGATGGATACTTTGATGACATCAAACGCCGCTTCGTAACTGGGTGGTTATAAAGGTGTCATTGGGTATTCTGAAAGTATGTGTTGAAGCGCATAGACCAAGATTGGGATTTGTCCATCCATATGACGGATAGATATGCTCTGGGCCCTCTCGGTGGAATGTCATCTAGTTAGCTTGCAAGCATGTGACTGGGTCACAAGGGATGACATATCACGGAACGAGTAAAGAGTACTTATCAGTAACGAGGTAGAACTAGGTATGGAGATACCGACGATCAAACCTCGGATAAGTATAGTATCGTGAGACAAAGGGAATTGGTTTCGTATGTAAGTGGTTCAATCGATCGTGAAGTCATCGTTGAGTATGTGGGAGCCATTATGGATCTCCAGGTCCCGCTGGTGGTTATTGATAGGAGATGTGTCTCTATCATGTCTGCATATTCACGAACCGTAGGGTGACACACTTAAGGTTCGAAGTTGTTTTAAGTAGATATGGAATATGCGATGGAGACCGAATGTTGTTCGGAGTCTCGGATTGGATTCGGGACATCACGAGGAGATCCGGAATGGTCCGGAGAATAAGATTCATATATAGGGGATCATTTTCTGAGTTAGGAAATGTTCCGGAGTGTTTGTATGAGGATTCTAGAAGGTTTCGGTATGTTCCGGAAGGTTCTAGAAGATATCTTGGAGTTTGCTTGAAAATCAAGGTAGGGATCAAGGAGTCCTGGTGGGTCAAGACAAGGAGTCGTGGGGGAGGAGGACTCCTCCCCACACTCCCCAATCCGCCGGCCTAGAGGAGGGGAGGCCTACAAGGACTCCCCCTCCCCAAGGCGCCCTCCCCCCCTTAAATAGAAGGGCAGGGGCGCCCCCTCCTCTCTTGCTCTCATAACTCCAATCTCTGCCACCTTTCTCCTCCACCCTTCTTCTGCACAGGCATAGGCGAAGCCCTACAGAATTCTCTACTCCACCACCACCACCACACCGTCGTGCTACTGGGATTCCGTGGAGAAGATCTACTACCTCCGCTGCTCGCTGGAATGGGGAAAGGAAGGTCTGCTTCGACTCCACACGTGCGACCGACTGCGGAAGCGCTGCCGAATCGCTGCGCCGGAAGGATCGTCCACTTGACCGACTGCGGAAGCGCTGCTGGAACGCGACGCCAGAAGGATCGTCCACACGATCTTGAGATCGACAAGTGATCGACTACATCAACCACGAGATCTAATCTCGTTAACGCTTTCAGATCTACGAGGGTTAGTTCCTATCTATCTCGTTGCTCAAGTCTAATAGATTAGATCTTGGCTTTTATCTAAATTAGATCTGGGTTTTGTTCGTTCTTGCGGTAGAATTTTTTTGTTTTCCATGCTACGAACCCATCAGTATGTGCAGTGTGTTCTCCACCCGCGATGAACGTATGGTTGTGCAGAGCGTATGCACTGCATCCTTATGCTAGAATGCACTGAACCTGCCATGCAGCCGCATATGCACTGCCTGTGGAAATCTTGTGCACTGCATCCATAGGCAGGAGTGAACCGCCCTTTCTTACAATATACACTACCCCTGTGGAGTGCATGTCGTGTTCTACAATATAGTGATGTGCGGTATATGCACTGCCTATGTGGACTGCATGTCGTGTGCTACAGATAATTGCACGCTTATACAGCTCACACCAAATCCATAATTCCTCGCCGCTTGGGTGCTGCGCTATCTTTAATAACGCTGACCAATCGTTTTTAACGCGTGCGCAGGCAGTGCCGTGACAGTGGAATCGACTACACCTACCATGCACACGAAGATACACTTCATCTCTTCGCTATCCAGGCAGACACTGCTATTGACATCTATATGCACTGCCTGTGTTGATTGCATGTCGTGTGCTGCCCTGATAAGTTATGGTTGCACTGCATGTGCGGTCTGTGCAGTGTGTTCTCCACCCGTGATGAACGTATGGTTGTGCAGAGCGTATGCACTGCATCCTTATGCTGGAATGCACTGAACCTGCCATGCAGCCGCATATGCACTGCCTATGGAAATCTTGTGCACTGCATTCGTAGGCAGGAGTGAACCGCCCTTTCTTACAATATGCACTGACCCTGTGGAGTGCATGTCGTGTTCTGCAATATAGTGTTGTGCGGTATATGCACTGCCTATGTGGACTGCATGTCGTGTGCTACAAATAATTGGACGCTTATACAGCTCACACCAAATCCATAATGCCTCGCCGCTTGGGTGCTGCACTATCTTTAATAACGCCGACCAACCGTTTTTAACGCATGCGCAAGCAGTGCAGTGACAGTGGAATGGACTACCATGCACACCAAGATAAACTGCGTCTCTTCGCTATCCAGGAAGGCACTGCTATTGACATCTATATGCACTGCCTATGTTGACTGCATGTCGTGTGCTGCCCTGACAAGTTATGGTTGCACTGCCTGTGCGGTCTCTGCAGTGTGTTCTCCACCCGCGATGAACGTATGGTTGTGCAGAGCGTATGCACTGCATCCTTATGCTGGAGTGCACTGAACCTGCCATGCAGCCGCATATGCACTGCCTGTGGAAATCTTGTGCACTGCATCTGTAGGCAGGAGTGAACCGCCCTTTCTTACAATATGCACTGCCCCTGTGGAGTGCATGTCGTGTTCTGCAATATAATGTTGTGCGGTATATGCACTGCCTAGGTGGACTGCATGTTGTGTGCTACAAATAATTGCACGCTTATATAGCTCACACCAAATCCATAATGCCTCGCCGCTTGGGTTCTGCACTATCTTTAATAACGCTGACCGACCATTTTTAACGCGTGCGCAGGTAGTGCAGTGATCGTGGAATGGACTACACCTACCATGCACACCAAGATACAATGCGTCTCGTCGCTATCCAGGAAGGCACTACTATTGATATCTATATGCACTGCCTGTGTTGACTGCATGTCGTGTGCTGCCCTGATAAGTTATGGTTGCATTGCCTGTGCGGTCTGTGAAGTGTGTTCTCCACCCGCGATGAACGTATGGTTGTGTAGAGCGTATGCACTGCATCCTTATGCTGGAATGCACTGAACCTGCCATGCAACCGCATATGCACTCCCTGTGGAAATCTTGTGCACTGCATCTGTAGGCATGAGTGAACCACCCTTTCTTACCATATGCACTGCCTCTGTGGAGTGCATGTCGTGTTCTACAATATAGTGCTGTGCGGTATATGGACTTCCTATGTGGACTGCATGTCGTGTGCTACAATACAGTGATGTGCTAAGTGTGCAAGACTTTCGGCACGTGCAGTGGACATGGACACGTACTATTCATTTAGAACGGATGCACTACCTGTGGAAATCTTGTGCACTGCTCTTTAAGTCTTTGATATAGTGATGTGTGGACGACATAAGATAACGTGCAACGGCAGTGCATTCACCGTGGTATGTAATCGACTTTCAATGCAAACAGGCTTATGCAAAATGTATGCACTTCATAGATAGTACTGCCCGTATAGTTTAGATTGTACTGCTGAGGGAGCGGTGCAATACAACGTGGTTTGGCAGTGTATCACCTAGCATAAAGGTCATACACTTATAAATGTAGCATCAGGCGCGTGGTTGCCCTTCCCATCCCGACCTAGTCGTCCCCAGCCACCAGGACTAACAGAGAGAGCTTGCCTCCTATTCCCATCTCCCCTCCCTCTCAACTGTTCCCCTAAAAACCATCAGATCTGAAGGATTTCGCCGTTGTTTAGCTCCCCAATCTCCCTCTCAAGGTATGCTCAACTTATTCCTTGTTTTTATCCTATAAATCTTGCACATTTTAGTCTTGTTTGTTTCGAACCATAGTTCTAGATAAGATGTATTCATATTTTTGGTCGATTCATATTATAAATTCTACAGATAAAAAAATTTCGACAGCGTTTTAGATATTAAGTTTTTTGTTCAATTTGTAAATATATGGAGATATTTAGTTTTTTAGTTAGCATTCAATGTGATGATGCAATGAGGATACACTTTTAGGTTGATTATGCTTCTGTACTTTCATTTTCCTATTGATTAGTTACAATATGATTATGAAAAGAAGGGTTGGGGTGGTGTGATTTAGCCTTCTAGTATATGAAAAAAAACTATTTATTTGGGCTTCCTACTTGGCTCACTTACTCCGTCCCTAAAATTAATTTATGTTCATTCCAAATATGATGCCCTTTTTTATCTTAGCTAGCTTTAGCATAAATTAACGAGTGCTTTTCATTTTTTTAGAACATGGCACTATGTCAGGTTTGTTTCATAGACTATAGTGATGAAACAAAATCAGCCTCGCTATTCCTTGTCTGTCTTGTACATGGTTGATTTGAGCGTTCATTGGTATGCATATAATTCTTGCTTTTTACATTTATTGAATTTTCTTTCCATACAATTGTCATTTATTTTATTATTTTATTCAATTTAGACTATCCCATGCAATATAAGGAGAGAATTCAATAGAATAACAGGACAAAGCATTGAGTTTCAAGCTCTTGGGCAAATTTATGTTGTGGATGTGCTGCAAAGAGCGAGCAATGACTCGCCTTGCAAGTTCTTCATGGAGAAGGTTTATTGCTGAAAACCAAATCGACTCTGGTGTGTATCTGGTATTTTCAATGGGAGCTCCTTGTCCAAGTATCACTATTATGCATATGAATGATGAGGGGGATGAGGACGAGGATGATGAGACCGAGGATGACGAGTGTGATGACGAGGATGAGGGTGCAGAGGGTGAGTCTGATGAGGAGGATCGGGAGGATGAGGAGGAAGAAGGACCATTGGATAATACAATTGTTGCTCAGAGATGCAAGCTTACCAGGAGTGAAAAGTGATATCTTCTCCACATCATTCCTTCAAAAGAATTGTACGTTGGCCTAGCACTTGTTACTCGCTTGACCAGGACGCATGTTCGTCGTCATGATATGGTATGTTATTAGTTATAATTATTTTTCTACTTGCTTATTTTTTATTGCTTGTTAGTTATTAGATTTCTAACTTCTGCAACTTAATTAGAAACTACCTTCGAGAATGGTTTTTTCTCTTGAAATTGCCGAAGAAGGCGTTGCTAGAGTACGGCTTGGTGCAAATGGTGCCGTGAGCTTTATTTCGTACAAGACAGCAAGTGATGGTCGAATTATCTTCAGCACCCTTGAGTGGGAGACCTTTGTTGAATGTCATCATGAATGTCTTGAACAAGTAATTCTCGTCACTGGCAGGACCACTTCAAACCGAAACATTAAGATAATGTTTGTCATTGACATCATCTTATATGATGACTGTAGTTCCTTCTGATTGTTTTTAGTGCAGATGTAAGTTGTGTTGAACCGCTTGTTGTTATGAACCGCTTGATGTATGTTTTGAACTGCTTGTTATGTGGTAATGCATTTCATTATTTCTATTGATTTTGTTTGATGTGCTGTGAATACTCAACTGGATGCATTAGAATTCGTTTCAATTGTCAAATGTTCAATTAATTTTTTAGGAAGTTTTAACTTGTTAATGGGATTTTGCTTATTTATTTGCAATCAACTTGCCTGCCTTCGAGACTAAATTAGGAATGTACATATGAAATACAAGTATACATTCATATGCTGTAATTATAAACATTACAGAATAATGATAAAAAGTAGTTTAATTTATACACACACACACATTAGTTACATTGTATTCCTAATATAATATACTAGATCATAACCACTTTTGTGTAACTGAATTAACGAACTAAATTAAAAGATTGCTAGCAGACCGTACTCACATAATCACAGTCTTTAGCTAAATTCAGTCTTCTTCCTCGTCGTCTCTCTTCGTCGACCATTCACCGTTCTTCGTCCACCTATCGATATCTGCTGCCAGACACATCGTGTATTCGTCGTCCCACTTATTATTGTTATCAGCTGATGGACCTGCCTCCAAAAAACATTTGTATGATTTATATCCTTTACCTCCTTACTGATGGACCTGCCAGACACCCGGTGCACAGCCTATCATTGAGAATTTGTCTTCCTAAACTGAGGCAGTAGCTGCTGAATGTTATTCTCTTGTACAACTCGTATTTTACATACCCATCTTTTGCCGAGTAATGCAGATTCTCCATTGGCATTGGCTTCCACTCCCATTTGTTATGCATTTCTGAGGCACTTGCTGCTATCTTCATCTCACTGTATGATGAATCAATGAGTACTGCTGCAATACTAGCCATGTGATACATGTAATTGTCACCTTGGAATGTATTGAATGTTCCCTGTATGTCTACATGGTACTCTTCAGGGAAGAAAAACTTTTCTTTCATCAACATCTTTGAATCAGCCCTCTTGTCGACACTAATGAAGGTGATCTGTTTTTCCTTGAAAAAATCACGGAGTGCCTGGCATTTTTTAGTGGCCCTAGTGTAATGATAAACTAGGACATGCTCTCTCATGGTGAGTTGTACGACGGCGATGGTTTTTTCACTTCCTTGAGCAGTATATTCAATGTCTAGTCCAACGTACCTGCTCTTATCCTGGTGTCAAATGAAATGTGATTATTAGTACCAGAGTCTGGTGAAATGAAGAGTAGAAGGATACATTTTAGAACTTGTATTATTGATTCTTATGACATGAAAGACGTAGGAGTATTGATAATGTAGGAATGCATTTCCTATATTCACTCTAATCTTGTAGAGATTCATATGATACACAGTATATTTGTTTCTATCGTTGGAAAATCAAGGGATTCTGATAAAATATGTATGGGTTGATGTTTGATTCGTATCTAAACTAGTGAAAAGGACTTGTTAGGAAAAACTAGTTCAAATTAATATGGTAAACTATTTTATACGAATCAAACTATCTTGAATTCATGTGTGTTGTAGTCATGCATAATTCATATGACAATCGTTTTAATAGAATCAGACGGTAAGTTGGATGGGTACAAACCTCTTCAAGCCAAGCCTCGTACATGGAGAGGATTCTGTTCAGCGTTGATTCCTCGTTGGTGTACTCCACAGTAAGAACCGTCGTTCCGTGAACAGTAATGCTATGAATCTATGTGGTCTGAAGCCCGTAGTCCATCATGTCTGGGACGAAGATGTCTGGTACCACGCCTTGAATCTGTGATTCCTCGTTGTAGGGAACAATGATGAATCTATTAAGAACAAGTATGTGATGGAATAGAAAAGGAATAAATAATTCAACGCTCGAGAGGCACCTTGGTTTTTTTGAGTTTTGTCGGTGTTAATGACGAACTGCTGCGATCTTGTTTCAACTTGCCCCCTCCGCTTCCACGACTCCTCGTATCCTTATAACCAACCGATCGTGCAAATCGTGCTAGTAGTTATAAAAATTAAGGCCCACTACGAAATTGTCCATACGATACCTCAAGAGTTCGCAACCATAAAACTGCTGCTTCCATACAAGAAAGGCCCACTAATACTATTCACAGGCCCATTGTTGTTTGAAGCATATCACTGCTTCTCTAAAGGATTATGCACTGCTTTATTTTGTTTTATCCTGATGTATTTTAATGCAGTTCATGTACTGCCAGCGATGTTAGTTATGTACTGCCCTGGTTCCTTGTTTATTTTTTAATTCCCTGATTCATCTGTTATATTGTGATTGCATAGATGTACGAGTGGTCTATCTTATAGTCTATAAGAATAATATGTAAATTATTTCAAAAAAAATTAAAAATATGTAAATGTTCTACTTTTTTTGTTAAATAAAATATTTCGAGCTGTTAAGTTTGTATGATATATATAGTGCAGTTCTTTTTTTAAGAGAATTGTTCCATTGAATATCCGATACAAAACTATTCTTTCGAACTACAGTAGATTGTTCTAGAGTTTCATGGCTATTGTGTCTAATGTTTTTATCTTATTTGCAAAACCGGTGTAATGGTATGTATGGTTGTAGTCAATTTATCCTTTTTATACCAGTAAATAAAAAGTGATGCCATGATACAAAAAACTTTCCTCTATAACTTTATGATAAGTTGATAAGAATACAAAATCTGCTCTATAATTTCTTACATTTATTATGATTGAATTTTTAATTCTGAGTCTGTCTGCTACAAAACAATATTTGTATCATGACCTGATTCTGCTGCTTCTCCTGGATAAAATAAAAAACATAGTTAGCAATCATTTTTTATAACATGTATGTAGAGCAAACTATTTGGGCAATCCTAATTGTAATGTTTTAAATATTATGAAATTTAAAACTTGCCTTGGCTCTTGAACTTGTCCAGTCAAATACCATTGTAGACGGCCATGTCCTTTTCTGGGGATTTTTAAACTTCTTGTGCCTTCCTTTTTATTATTGCTTCTGGACTGATCACTGTCGAGATCTTCATCTTGAACAGTGCTTTGTATTCTTCTGATGGTTCTAATCACCGGACTTTTCGTACTATTCCTTTTATGTACATTGAACTGTAGTGAATTCACATGGCTGCTTCTTGTATGTACATTCCTCTCAACTGATGCTTGAGGTCTTTCGTGGCTTGACACGGATGCTGCACTGGACTGCTCCTTGTAATCACTGTTCTTTTTTATTTGTATTTTTGTACTGCACTTCCTCTTTGGATTGTTCATTGCTTCTGCCGTTCTACAGCTTCGTTCTGTATGACCATAACTTGGAGAAACATTTCCATCATTTCCACTAAGGTTAGCATCTATCTAAGGGATTTCATACATATTTACAACATTCCGTGTGGGATATGGATGAGATCTTTCTTTTCTGATGTCAGACTTTTGTCCATCAATCCCTCGTGTATAATTGCTTTCTTCTCTTGATTTTCGTGGTGTTCCTAATGAACTTCTCCTCTGCTTCTGTGGTTTTGATATCATCTACATCACATGTATCAAGCGTTTTATTTTCACGACTTAACAAATATCATGTCCAATAATTTCCTATTTACAAAGTCAGCAGCTATAAATTTCATATAATACTTACTATATCTGAATCAGTTGAGTTGCTATCACTTGATGTTGCTGATGGACTTTGTTGATCTTTCTCTTTCCATACTCTTCTTCTTTTCTATGGTGTCAAATTTTTCTTTACAAAAAGCAGACAAAATGTTAGTCTTGCGTGGTTACAATCAGGTTCAAGATATGCTGTAATAGGTATCATTGTGTAAAATTATCTTACTTCATATGTAATTTTGTTGTCAACATAACTGCGTCCACGTTTTGATTTACTTTTCTGGCTTGTATTTTTCTGAAAAAATCTTTTCTTGGGTGGTGTCAGGTTGTCCTGAAGATTATTTGTTAAAATATAAGTTCGACTTAATGTATCGATTATTATTTTTTTTACAAGAAAACTTACACCAGTAGCATCAGTCGTCTTGTAATCACTGCTTGAAGTTGGACATTTCTCTGTTTTTGTTTTTGATCTTATCTTGTGCTTCTTCTGGATCATTGTGGCCTGCAAACAAAAGTTAATATACAGTTCAATAACCTTAATCTACAATAGTAAAAACTACATAGAAATATTTTGTCGCTAGGTACAATACTTTGTAAAATATAAGTAAAAATATTCATGTGTATATATACATACCTCTCTCTCTCTTTAAGCTAGAATTCACATTTAGGTTTTGTGTGTCCTCTCTTTCCGTAGGTACCGCATTTTCTTTTCGTCTTCTCTTACCCTGGTTTTAGTCTCTGTCATTTTTTCCTACCCTTTGTTTTTATTATCGGGGGATCTCTCAACACAGTACGAATTGTTTCATGTAAGTTATCGATGCCATATGCCATGCCCTCTATGTTGCTTTGCTCATCCTAGTCTACTGAAGCATTCACTTTCTTCTCAATTTCATCGATGCACTCTACCAGAACTCGGTATGATTTGTCTGTACTGCATGCTTTTGAGAAGATCTTAGCAAAACGAGTCAACTCAATCACATAACGTATTGGACCTGCTGCGTTGCTCTTGTTACCGTCAGGAAGACGAAAAACATAGTTGGATGGCTGATGTGGGTTGCCTCTTTTCCATCTAGGGTTCACAAAACTGTCTGGCATCTTATGTACTAAACCAAGACGTACCACAACCCTTAGGACGTGAAAGCACTGGATTCCATCCCTTGACATTTTTTTGCAGTTGCATAAGAAAATCTTATTCTCATTATCCACTTCAACTATAAAAACATTTATGTTGAAATATGGATGTGTTACATGACTTCTTTTAGTCAGTTCGTATTTCATTTCTTTGTCAGTTGTTTCTTCCCTTGTTATTTCGAAAGCTATGTTATCTGCTAGTTGCATCTGAAATTTGATAAATATGTCTGTAGTGTAAACGTTTATTGCATCTGTCTCAAGTTCATATCTGCTCCAAGTTGGTGTTGTCTTCTCTGAAGTCCTGTTGCTTTTCCTGTCGAGCGCACTCAAGCTTTTCTCTTGAATTGCCTCATATGAACCTAGGAATTTCAGTATTGTGTCTGTGTGGTCGACATAGTCTTTCCACATTTCCACATGGAGTTGGTGCTCTTGCTTCTTGTAGTTGACGAGGAAAAGGGGTAGAAGTAGTCCATGAAGTATGCTGGCACCTAGTGATCTCTGATATCCCATAAATCTAGCAGATGCTTGTTGTTTGCAATTCCGTATTTTTCCAATACTTACCTCTAGCATTTTTCAAACTCTTCTACAGTCAATGAGTTCTTTATCACATGTCTTAGTTCTTCCGACATGCCTTCATTTCTTGCCAAAATGCTAGCAAGCTTTTCTAGCATCTTTTTGATGATGTGCCACAGGCAGAACCTGTGGATTGTGTCATGCAGTATATCCAGTTCATCAATTGCTTTCTTCATTGCTCTGCACTGGTCAGTGATTATGTACTTTGTTGCTTTTCGACCCATTTCCAAGACAAAAGTTTTGAACAGCCACTTGAACGTTTCAGCTAACTCGTCCTGAAGGAGACCGATTCCAAACAAAACCGTGTTTCCATGGTTGTTCACACCAATGATTGGTGCAAAAGGCATGTTGTATACTTTGTCTAGAATGTTGTGTCGAATGACATGTATTCACCGTACAGTTCGTAGTTCATCCTGCACATTGCGTCTGTCCAGAAGATGCTACGAACGGTGTTTGTGTGGTCAGTGTCGAATTTATATGAGAACCCAAGAACCTTTGATTGAAGACGGGTAAACCTCTTCAATCATTCCTCTATATCTTAATTTCTACTGTCTTTCTTTTCAACATACTTAAGGTTTGACACGTCTTTGTCGTCGAAACCAACTCCACTGGTTAGAAGTTTCATTCCACTGTATATTTGCATCACTCTCCTCGGTGGAATCTTTCCAAGGTGTAGTATACATATAAATTCCTTGTCTTGCTGTGTCATTGACTTGTGGCATTTTGAAAACCTGATGACCCAATCTGTTGGGTGCAAAGGGTGATTGTGGTCCAGTTTTACTGTTTTGTACATCCATCTTTTTTCTGTTTTCTTTACTACAATGGATACAGGGCAAGAGCACCTGATAGTAGAACTTGTTTTCCTTTCTTTTTTAACTTTCTCACATATTTGAGTTTGACCTTGTTTTGTGCAAACAAATGTCTGTTTAATCATTTCGCTTGTTTTCTTGGAGTTAAGGCTGGTGTGTTTTCTTATAGAAAAACCGGTTTTCCTTGCATACAGTGCAAAGAATTGGAAAGCATTTTCTCTTGACTGAAATTCCATTCCTTCTTACGGTGTCATGGTATCACCAATTTCATCCACAGCTGGGTTCTCATTCTCAAACATTCTGTCCATCTCTAACTCTTCTTCCATAGGTTCTCCTGGATTAATCTCTTTTTCAGGAATAGTGTCATCGTACTGGGGCACAGACTGCTCATTGCTCATTGCTCATTGCTTCCGAGTTGGTGTTAGTGCATACAGTTTCTGCCGGTTCCTCTGAACAATTAACATTCTGATGACTTGTATTCTCTTCTCTTTGTGTGTTCAACATGCTGGTTGAATCTCTCTTGCCTGCATCAGAACAATTAGGTCTATCAATGCTTCCAGCTTGAGACTGTACTGTACTTGTAGCGATGGTTGCTGGCTGCACTAGAAAAAAAAGTTGCTAACTGGTTCACTTGCAACACTCTGCTCATGTGTAATCTGTTCATGTGTGATCTTCTCTTCTGAATTTGTTATGCTACTCTCGTATCCAGGATATACTGTCTTGCTTTCGATTTTTTTCTCATCGTTGCTCAGCACTCTTGATCATCTTGGTATCAGAGCGCTGGGTTTACTCGGTGAGCAATATCATCTTGGTATCAGATTTCCTCGTAAGCAATCCACAATCCATCCATAGATTAGAGAGTGTTTTTCATCCTATACAGAAAAAGCCTCACAAAAAGAGTTGCCATAGCCTAGATTACATCGTATTCGAGTAATAGTTGCTGGTCGCGTTCCTCTATTAGATTAGATCTAGATTTGTTCTTCGTAGATTTGTTTTCTAGTGTTCTAGTTGTTTTCCACCATCTTTTTCCGCTACCATCAAGTCAGATCCGATCCAAGTAAAGTGTCCTAGTTGTGTACTACTTGGCGAGTAGAAAAAAAAATCGGCTCGCTGCCTCACGCCTGACCGTAGACAAGTCTGTGCTCTAGCGTGACCAAAAAAAATTCCGCAGAAAAAAAAATCGAACCGTCGCCTTACCACAGACCAGTCTGTGCTAGTACGAGAAAAAAAATTTCTGCCGTGGCAAAGACCAATTTTCAGGTCAATTTTTTTTCTTTTTTGTTTTTTTTACTGAGTCCACATAGCGTACCTATCCTTGTGAGCCTTAGTAAACCTTTCTTTGTGTCTAAAACTATCCTATGAGACTAGCGTGCTTAGTGCTCTGCGGGCTGCTCAGTTAAGCAATCTTGTGCCCGTTTCATTGAGACATTGCTAGCGTCTCTCCTTGTGCATTGCAACACGAGCATTCCTCCGACATACCTTATTTCTTGAGCTCATTTTCATAGTTGCAATTGCCCCATTTATCTCCACCGTGTGTGTTTCCGTGGGTCTTTGTCATACGATCAGCACTAGGACTTGTTTGCGGTGTAGTTAGGATACCATACCTACAGCTCCACCATAAATACCCTGTGTGCCCTGTGATCGTTCTCTATACCTTTGATATTCACTTCATCACATTAGTGCATCAGTTTTTGATTTCGTTTGGTAGATCATCTCTATTCACTTTGGAACGGTAAGATCTCCTTTCTTATTAGTTGTGAGTGAGTTGTGAGAGTTTCCACCATACTGATTTTGATTTGTGCACTAATGTACTAATCATGTCTTCTAGTAGTGTTGATGTGATGCAGAAAATGGAGGCAGGTGATGTTACAAATAATGTGGAGACGTATAGTTACAAATTCATCGACAATTGGCATTGTAGTGGAACTTTTTGGAAGGAAGAACGCGGTATTTTTGATGGTGATGGTCTTTTCCACCATAGTGTGATGATTGGTGAGCGATGTGCTTCCATTACCATTGATAGTAACTCTACTATTAATTTGATCAATGTTGAAGTTGTACTAAAGTTGCAGCTACCCACATGTGCCCGTGCGGTGCCATATCTCTTGCATTCATCATATGGCACATTGCTGATTTCACACACCGCTGATGTTCCTATGACTTTTAAAGAGCATACTGAGATTGTGCGATGTGATGTATCTCCTATACCACTTGATTCTTGTCACATACTATTGGGAGAACCTTGGAGCAGAAGGTTTGACGCTCAAATATGTCCTGTTGTTGGAAGGATTTCTTTCAAATGGAACATGAAGAGGCGTGTTATGCTCAGGATTTCAGCCGACAAATTTCATGAGTATCATCTTCTTCGCAAGGAGAGGACAAAAGAGTTCAGTTTGTCTGCTAAGTACAAGGTCATGATGAATGGTGACAATTCTATTATTTGTCATCTTGAACACGGTGTGCATTACAACCCATGTGAGAATGAGAGCCACATAGCCAAGCTGAGTGAGAGTGTTATCAAAAGTGAGCTGTGTGATTCCACTAAATGTGAGGTTGAGAGCATCCATTCTAAGAGTATGAGAGAAAAACAAAACATCAGTGCAGTAGATGCTAATACATGTGAGGATATTTCTACTAATGTAATCATCTCTACTCTTGGTATTGTTTCTTGTGCTATGTAGGTTGCTTTTGAAGAAAGGGAGCAATCTATTTTACAACCTACATCGTCGGACTGTGCATTGTCACTTGCGGCGGATGTTTTAGTACCTACTACAACTGAGGAGATTGTTGATGACATTGGTACTGTTTTGGAGCTTTAGCCAACATGTGTGACATATTGTGAGTCTATTCCTTTACTGAAGCCTCCTTGTGATTTGCCTTGCACTACTGTTTCAGCACCATGTGATAGTTTACCAAATTCAAATATTGATCATGTGGTACTGATAACACATAAGGAAATACTTGCTCGAATACCACTTGCTGATGTTGTGTATTCCATCATGCTAAATGAACCTATGAGTATGAGTTGTGCTATGGATAAGATTTCTGAAATTTCATTTCTGAATTCTAGCACATATTCTCCTTGTTTCACTTTCAATCTGATTGGTGAATATAGCATGCATGAAAATTTTCTTGTGGATCACATATGCATTACTTGTGATAGAATCACTGAACTAAAACATGCTGTTTTCAGCCATACATCACAAAATGTTTGCTATGGGACAATAGCTCATGTTCCAGATATTATGGAAATACATTCTGGTCTAGTTGATATATTGCAACCAACACAAGTAATTGTACCTATGTTGGATTGTTCTAATCTTGCTAGAATAGGACCCAAGTTTTCATATTCACTATGTTTGTCCCAAAAGTCTTTGTCTAGTTTTGTTACTACTTTAGACTTCCTTGATATTTGCAAATTGAGTTGCATTTTACATACTGCACAACATGATCATGTTCATAATAATCAGAGTAGCGCAGTTGAAGCATGCCATGATTCAATTTGGTTTTCAGACATATTGAATTGGTTTGATCTTGTTCACAAATTTGATCATAGATCTTCTTTGAGAAAACTGAATTTAATATTGAAGAACATGACTATCTATTTAGTTGTTTTTCACCATGATCATGATACTTTGTACTTCACTTATACCTGCAATTTAAGTTGCTTGATGTATACTGGACATACTTTTCATGTGAACAACAATAATACAACATGTTATATGTACATATACTTTGCGTACACGTTGTTCTTTTTGTTTCTCCCACTTTCAGCTTACCTAAAGCCGAGGATGGCTTTTCATGAAGAAAGGGAGGATGATGAGGATATCTACAGGGATTATGATGATTCTGACTGCCTGAACTGGAAGGAAATACTGAGTCAAATCAATAATGACTATCAGGTGAATTCATTCTTAATTGAACCTGATGTTTTACTTAATGAGAACTTTATACTACCTAAGTCTATGCATCTTTGTATGATCAGGTTTATTGATAACACAAGCGTTGCGGGAGGAGGAGGAGAGTTGCAGCAAGAAGGACAAGCGCTGATTTCCAATATCAACAAGTGCGCGAGGGAGGAGTGGGAGGAAGGCGCACTAGGACGCAATGAGGAAATCACGTATGAGCAAGAGAGAGAGAGATGGCGCACCAAGAATTACATATTTGAGGTGTTCCACGACGTTTGGACTGCGTGCCAATAAGGCCGAACCCATATATGGGTCGGTATGTATCAGTTTGAGTCGAACCGAGTCAGTTTGGGCCAAGTTATGCTTGTTTTTAGGCGCGTTTAGAGGGGAGGACGCCCCAGCCCTCATATAAACCTCCGTAGCCGTCACAAGTTAGGTTTAAGACCACGTTAAAATATTTTGGAGTTGTTTCTTTCATAGAACCTCTGGAATTACCCTGTGTTCGAATCTGCCAACTATAATTGAGTGTGATCTGTTGTTCCATTGGGAATTAGTAGATTGCATACTACCATTCGTGGTCACGGCTGCGTGCGCAAGAGTGTGGTGTTGTGAATATCCTACAAGGTTCGAGAGCTGTTGCATTGGCATCAGGGATCGAGCGGGAGAGATCATAGCTACGCACTAGTTATCTATCATCCACCATCACCATCGACAAGAGCTTGCTGAGAAGATCAGGCCACCCCATATCAGATCTGGTTAAGGGCTTTAGATGATCACCTAGTGGCTAGGGATCACAACAAGGTTTGAAATATTGCTTAGGGATTGAGGATTGGGAAGCATCTTTATCCTAGGGATGAGCTTCTAAGGTAGCTCATTCTACTTCCTAAGCAAACAAGTCAATCAGCAGATCAAAAAACTCACCAGACAGCAGATCAAGGCAACTCAATAGACAGCAGATCAAGGAAACTCATCTTATACACTAATCAACTACTATTAGGGGTCACCATCAAGCTTAGCTTGGAGGTAAGTCTGGGGCATTTTGAAGAGGTTGAGTTTTGAATAAGATGAGGGTTCTTGGTATCTTTACCAAGAGTAGAATTTAAATGCTTTGGAACAAGAGTTTTGGGAAAACTAGAGGTAAGATTAGTTGAGTGTTCTTGAAAACATAAGGAGATTAGAGTATATATCTCTCCATAGTTTTGTCAATGGAACCTACCAAAATATTTTTGGTTACATAGGCATCTTGGCTCATATTTTGAATTGCCAGAACGTTTGAGAATATGTAAAGTAAGCCAAGATAGTTTTGGTAAATAACATTTTTCCAATAGGTGGTGAGGTAAGGAGTATCCTAAGATAAACTTCATCAGCACAAGTGCACATAAACAACAAGCCAGCACTGCACTAAAACGTCAGAAAATGTTTTTGTTCCCCCTGATTTTTGCATTCTAGACAACTAATCAGGGTTGCTGAAATTGGGATGTTACAGACCTTTCCCCCTTGAAAGAATCTCGTCCCGAGATTCCGGAGAGTAAGGTTAGGGGATTTGTCGTAGCTAGTGCTAGTTGGTTCTTGTAGGCTAACTTGTCGACCTTGTCTTCGAACAGAAACACCTTGACAACGAGGTTAAACTTCAATCTTCTTGAAACTCGGGGGTCGAGCTGGCTTCAACCTTGGTTGCAGGGAGGGATCTTCCTTCTGTAAGGGCCTATGGTGCTTCTCTTAAGTGGGTTATTGCATTCAAGTCTATGACCAAGTCTGTAAAGTCTGGGATAAGTCTGTGCTTTGAGATCTAGGTATTCGGGTCACACGGTCGGGCAAAAAGGTTTTCTATTTTGCCAGAAAGATGCAGTCTTTCCCCCTTAGGATTTGACTTGGGTAGGTCGAAGAGTTCCAGATAGGGGACTTTCTTAGGAGGGTGACAAAAGATGGTTTTTAAGATAGCGGACATCGTCTTAAGAAAGGATAGCATCCTAGGTGGCGTTCCAAGGGGACATGGGCTAGTTTAATAAAGGTGACACATGTCGACTTTCGGGGAGTCCTGGAGTGGGGAAAGGGCTTCTCTCTTGGTCTTTACTTCCACAGGGCGCTGTCATCTAGGAAGGCGCGGGACATCTTTAGTCTTGAGCTGCGGGGCAGCGAGCGATAGGGTGACCATCTTTTAAGAGGGAGGGGACCTTGGAAGTCTTTGAGCTTCTCTACCGAGGAAGTCTTGGCGGATTCTTTCTCGGGGCATTCTTTGCTAAAGTGACCGGGTAGTCCACACGTGAAGCAGGGGTTCTTCGTTCGTCGTAGTTGAGTTGATGACTTTTCTAGGCTGACATCGGGAGGTTGACGGGCCTTGCCAATGAGGGGATAAATTAGGCATTTGATAGGGACATGGTCTTGGCTTTCACAGAGGAAACAGGTGATAAGTCGAGTTGGGCAAACTTTTTGGGAATGGGGTTCCCCACAGTTTGATCAGTGGCCGGAACATCTGTTGGTTTGGTGTCCTTCTTCTCCGCAGCGGCTACATGCCTTCTTCGAGCTTCCGGTCTTCATGGCCATCCTTGGGGAGGTCTGGTTGGTGGCAGACGATTCGAGTTGGGTCTGATGCAACAACTTGGGTAAAACACGCAAAACGGGAACAATCCAAGCAAGCATAGCAATCCAGGAAGTCATTGATACCAACCAAATCCGCACCCGAGGGTGCTAATAGTAGTTAAGCATTACAAAACGCGTTCAGGGACGATACATGACTCTACCCTATTGCGAAACGGGCGAGTACGGCCAACGCAGGTGATTACTTGGGGGGTGCCTATGTGAAGCCATGGCTAGCTTCGGGGCCTCCACCACTGCAGATCCTCTGGGGTTTGCAGGATATTCAGCTCGTCTTCGGTGAAGGTGAGAGTGGTGCCTTCCCATGGTGCAGGCCTGGAGGTTGACTCGATCGGCGCGGGTGACTGGACGATAGGGTGGTACTCATTGAGGAAGGAGAGTTCGTCATTAGTCCCGGGGTTCTCGTCTTCAGGGGTTGAGGGTACTTCAGCGATCAGCTTTCTCGCTAAGCGGGCATTGGTGGCCTGAAGACTTCTTTCGCGCTTACGGAGGAGGTTGATATCCATCTTTAGGAGCAGATTCTCGCGTTTGGCCTTGTCGAGATCTTCCTGGGAACGTTGGAGTAGGTATTCCATGTTTTCCAACTAATTCCCAATGCACCAGGTGAGGAAACATTCAGTGTGGAGTCCGTCTTCGTCTCTCTTTCCAAACAGGTGGTAGGGAGTATCTTTCAACTCATCTTCGTGGATCTTGTAGAGGCGTGCCATGATTTGCTGTATGGCTCGGACCACGCCATCTACCTAGTTGCTATCGAGGAAGGTGAAGATTGTGGGCAAGGTGTCCTCATCAGGGGAAGGAATCACAGCCTTGATGACCCATTGCATCACATTGGTGTTACTGCGAGGAAGTTTCGTTCCTTCAATAGTTGGTGCGGGTCTCTTAACTATCTTCAGTAGGTTGTGAAGTTGCTCTTCAAAGGGCCAGAAACTGTCTCCGATAATGATGCGCTCTGAGTGGAAAGAGGCCATCTACAGCAGATTGGCGAGATGGGTTTAGGTTACTGACAGTGTGCAGGATTTTAAGTTTATGAAAACTTATTAATGCAAGTAGTTTTTCGAAATAGAGGGGGAGAAGACATAAGCACTTTTCCAAATAGTCGTCTTTTCTCCCTTGTCCCTTAGAAAATAGGTTTGTCATTTACTGTCTAACGTCCATGCTAACTAAGGTCTCCTACAGTTAGGATGGCTCTGATACCAAGTCTATGGGCTCCCCGGATTATTCATCTGAGAAATCCCTATTATGCATATTTCCACGTTCCCATGATCAGTGAGTCGTGGAACATAACCGACTGGTAGCATTACAATATCCACAACATAACGAAAATACAAGACTTACATAAGTGCCATTATGGCTACATCATCAATAGCAGCGAAACCACGCCAAGCGCAGAGCCCAATCGTGCCTCGACCTATCGTGCCTAGCTCGTTGGACGTCACCTTAAACTCCTGAAAGTCTGGCCAAGTAAAAAGCCAGGGACACAGCCGTGAGTAATTTGGAATGTACTCGCAAAACCACCAGGATAAGTGAGCATAGGAAATGCAATTATGGCTGTGGCGAGGTAGCTCTATTTGGGGTTGCTTTTGAAATGCCTACACTAACATTTGAAGTTGTGGCATCTCCATATCTTTGTTGAAAAAGAGTTTGAAAACATGCTTCGGTTTTATAAATCAGGACATCTCCATATCCTTGTTGAAAAAGAGTTTTGGAAAACAGTTTTGTAGTTGAGAACCCTTTTTGAACATTTTAGACCCCTCGGGTCAAAACAAAGTTCTCGAACTCGGTTCCCTCAGAACCTTCGTCCTGTTTGGCACTTGTCTCCCAAACAAGCATAGTTTGGGTACTCCTAGCCAACACCTTTACAACCATCCTTGACAGTGGACACGGCTATTCGAATAAGTTATACTCTGCAGAGTTTGCACACTTTACCCACAAGAATCAATATATCTATCGGGATACAACCACGGCCCACTACCACGGTAGATGGGGGTCCGGATAATCAAACCTAACCTTTCGCTTGTCTACACTAGCAAAGGCATGCTTTTCCTCTTGGGTTGTGAAGGAAATATGCCCTAGAGGCAATCATAGAGATGATTGTATTTCATGTGTATCCATGAGTTATTATAATGTTCCTTGAATATCCATATACCAGGCAACTTGTATTGATTGGCAATTATGTGAATTGTTTGTGAAACTCTTTACTTGTATGGTTATCTAATAATTGTCCCTAGTCGGAGTTCATGCGAGGACACACGTGAATATTAGACTAGCACATCGATTGGCTGATGACTATGTTTCGCAAGTCATAGACATGGAGATGTCAAACCAATGATGTGGACACATGTTATGAACATGGGGTTGGACTGACCCAACATGAGACTGGCAATAATACTTGCAGCTCTCTCTACACATCGTGTATGTTTTGTCCTTAGACCTGAGATTGTCGCATGTACTTGAGATGTGGATCGACCTACTTTGGGGCTATCAAACACTACTCCGTAACTGGGTAGTTATAAAGGTAGCTTTCGGGTTTGTCCTGATACATGCTGCAAGGCATCGGTCAATCAAGATGGGATTTGCCCCTCTCTACTTGAGAGAGATATCTCTGGGCCCCTCGAGTGATCGGATCCAGAAATGCATGGCCGTGCTACATATGGTTAAGAGTTAACCTAGTAAAGGGATTCTGAATCACAGTATCAAGAAAGAGAGGTCAGCTTGGAACTAGACGAAATATTGTGAGGCAAAGGGAAAGACATGTACTCAACCTTGTGATGGTTCGTCCAAATGATCTTTATATGCGTTTAGGAGTTGGCACGTCTTGCTAGAGGCCGCTACCAACTATTGATGGAGTAAGTGTACTCGCGTCATGTCTATACGTGTATGAACCTATAGGGTCACACACTTTAGGGGCTAGATGCCTAATGAGGATTGGATTCGAATTAGACCAGGCTTAGGCTGCTAATGGGCTGCTAATGTAGAAGCCCACCGGGGATGCCTATATAAGAGAGGGTGAGGCGAGCTGAAGAGGGTTGAGCATTCCACCCAGCTGCCACTCCTCTTCCACCTGTGTTGCACGCGCAGACCTAGCAGTCTGGCGTGTGACGGCTTCCACTCCGGACGTGTGGATACCTCAGAGGTGCTGCATCTGTAGCACTTGGACGAGCCGCGCAAAGGGGAGCTGCTCGTGGGACGAGGACGAGGAGGAGATGAAGAACATCTACACTGCCGCAACATGCTTCATCGAGTTCTGCACCCGCGCGTCTAGCGGTAATCCCGTGATCTATGACAATAGTATTCCTAGTTGACGCGGTAGAAAATTTTGATTTTACGCTAGTGTAGCCTACCCGTTAGCCTACAATGGTATCAGAGCCGATGCTATTCAGTCATAGGTTCGGGAAGTTTGCATATGGTGATATGTAGATTGATATGAATGATGTGATCGTTTGTATGGCGGTGTTTCTGGATTGATCTATGATCTTACTTTCCATGATCGTGATTCTAAGGTCGTCAAACGACTTACCCCTACCGTTCGGTTTCCGCCATCGGGGTAGACAGTGACACATAAATCCTTTTGAATCACGCGAAGATCAATATGATTGATCGAATCAGGAATTAGATCTGAATCGACATACCGTGATCAAAGGAGTTTGGTCGAATCAGAACTATGGTCGGTTTATGGTAAATTTGATTTGCCGATCAGAATCCTTAAAGAAAATTGTATAGATTTGATCTCTCATTTTTCACAAAGAAAAAAGTACCACGAGGGGCGCTGCCCATTCGAACCCCGCAGGGGGAGACCCCCTAGACCCTCCTTAGTCGTAGCCCCCTTTTGTATCTTGTTAAGGCTCATAGGTGCTACGATTTCACATGATCCGGTAGAATGCGATTATATGCACAACTTGTTTTTTGCAGGATTTATGTGATCAGTATGGCCCAAAAATGTATGTGATGCATGTATGTATTTTTCATGACCTGCGTGTCGTGAGTAGGGCAACACGGCTGGAGCCATATGTGTTGTCAATTATTGTAATGGCCTGTGTGCCAACTTGTGATGATCCCAATACCATGTAAATTTGATTACTAGTTGTTAGGAGTAATAGCTTGTATTAGTTCTTGGAGAACTCATCACTTGGAGGATGGCTCGCATAGAGCATGAAGATGGAGATCATCATGGTGGATAGGTTCTATGGCGATGGAGATCACCATGAGAAAATGGGCCATACTGTATCACATCAATGTGAATGCTATTCTTATACGTTTTACTACTATGCATGCTTAGATGATAGAAGTAGAACGATCCCTCACAAAGTTTAAGTTAAACCATGCCCTCCCAACCAAACCTTGCACCATCCTATGCCCTGTACAATCGTTGGTGGGTCTATGAAATTAGGGTGCCACGGTTTTCCTTGGCTGGATGGGTTTGTATCGGATACTTACACGCATAAGGGTTGGTGAGCTTAACAAGGTCATCTTAACAGTTAAGGACCTTGGGGCATAAAGGTTGGGCGCCTACTTTTGACATAGAGATGTCACCCAACAACAAGAGTCATATGTGATATGATTAGCAAAGGTTGCTTACCGATTTACCTTGTCTTCTAGCAGTGATGCTAAAGCTCGCTAGTTGACTTGTTAATTGTGGATCTTGAATCACTTAGTATCAATAGAGGGATGTTGATTTACGTGGGAGTATATGCTATTAAATTGTTTAATATGTTTTACTCTTTCATGGTTACATGGCTTAGTATTTTGCATATTTTTTGTTGTAGATCAATGGCACCGAACAATTCATCACCTTTTGCTTTGCGTTCAATTCTTGAAAAGGATAAACTAAATGGAACAAACTATTCGGACTGGGTCCGTAACCTGAGAATTGTTCTCAGGGTTGAGAAAAAGGAAACTGTTCTGGACACCCCAATCCCGGATGAACCTGCTGATAATGCAACTGCTACGCTTAAGAATGCCTACAAGAAAGCATGTGATGAATCTCTTGAGGTTAGTTGTCTTATGCTTGCATGCATGGAACCTGATCTTCAAAAGCAGTTTGAGGATCAGGAAGCGTACGATATGATCGTTGCGCTTAAGGACATGTTCCAGACTCAGGCTAGGACTGAGAGGTACAATATCGCTAAGTCCTTTGTGGAATGCAAGCTGGCAGAGGGAGCAGCTATAGGCCCCCATGTGATCAAAATGGTTGGTTACAGTCAGACTTTGGAAAAGCTTGGTTTTCCATTAGGCCAATAGTTGGCCACTGATTTCATTTTGGCATCTCTTCCATCTAGCTATGGGCATTTCATTTCGAACTACCATATGCATGGGGTGGAGAGGGGCCTTAATGAATTATGTGGGATGCTGAAAACAGCAGAATGTGACATTAAGAAGTGTGCAGGGCATAGCCATGTGATGGCTGTGCAGAACAAGCCTAGCTTCAAGAAAAAGGGCAATTCTTGGTAGAAGAAGAAGGGCAAGGCTAAGGATACGATCCCTAAGCCAAACCCTACACCTAAGCAAAAGGCTGGTCCTGTAGGAGACACTGAGTGTTTCTTTTGTCACGAATATGGCCACTAGAAGAGAAACTGCAGCAAGTACCAGGCTTCTTTGAAGAAGAGTGGAAGTAAGAGTACTTCCCACTCAGGTACGCTTGTTGTAAATGTTGTGGACATTTTTCTCGCAGATTCTTATGTTAACTCTTGGGTATTTGATACCGGATCGGTTGCTCATATTTGCAATTCGATGCAGGGGCTAATAAGGACTAGAGAAGTACAGAAAGGCGAAGTGGATTTTCGCGTCGGAAATAAAGCAAGGGTTGCTGCATTTTTCGTCGGCGTCGTGCAACTTCACCTTCCGTCAGGATTTATCATGGAGTTGAATAATTGTTATTACATTCCTAGTATGGGTCGAAACATTTTATCACCTTCATGTTTGATGAGGGATGGTTATTCATTCGCGAGTACAAACAATGGTTGTGTAATCTCTAAGAATGCTATGTTTGTGGCTGATGCTCCCATTGTGAATGGGTTATTTATTTTAAATCTTGATAATGCACGTGTTTACAATGTTAGTGCTAAAAGTCTTCGGCCAAATGATTTGAGTCCTACCTATTTATGGCATTGTCGTTTGGGGCATATAAGTGAAAAGCGCATGAAGAAGCTCCATGGTGATGGTCTTCTAACTTCGTTTGATTTTGAATCATACGAGACATGCCAAGCTTGTTTACTTGGAAAGATGACCAAGACGCCTTTTACGGGGTTTCCCGAGAGAGCGAAAGACTTGTTGGAACTCATACATACTGATGTATGTGGACCAATGAGCATGACAGCCAGAGGAGGATATCACTACTTCATTACTTTCACTGATGATTTCAGTAGATATGGCTATGTCTACTTGATGAAGCATAAGTCTGAAACTTTTGAAAAGTTCAAAGAGTTTCAAAATGAGGTAGAGAATCAACGTGGCAAGAAAATATAGGCCTTGCGATCTGATCGTGGAGGTGAATATTTGAGTCACGAGTTTAGCAATCATCTTAAGAGTTGCGGAATTGTTCCACAGCTCACGCCGCCCGGAACGCCTCAAAGAAACGGGGTCTCTGAATGGCGTAATCAAACTTTGTTGGACATGGTTCGATCGATGATGAGCCAGTCGGATTTACCATTATCATTTTGGGGTTACGTGCTAGAAACAACAGCTTTCACACTAAACAGGGTACCATCTAAATCCGTAGTTAAGACACCATATGAGATGTGGACTGGAAAGAATCCCAGTTTGTCTTTTCTAAAGATTTGGGGTTGTGATGCATTTGTCAAGCGACTTCAGTCGGACAAGCTAACACCCAAATCGGATAAGTGCATTTTTGTGGGATACCCAAGGGAAACCTTAGGGTATTACTTCTACAACCGAGAAGAGGGCAAAGTGTTTGTCGCTCGTAGCAGTGTTTTCCTAGAGAGAGTTTCTCACAAAGGGAACGAGTGGAAGGTCGGTGCGACTTGAAGAAGTTCAAGATGAGCCAGTCGGGGATGCTTCTACGAGTGATGCTATTGTAGCAGAACAAGTTGAGGAACCTGTGGCATTAGAAGCACCACAACCACGAAGGTCGGCGAGGCTCCGCGAAGCGCGAGAGTTATTATTGTTAGACAATGATGAGCCTGCGACCTATGCAGAAGCGATGGTGGACCCAGACTCTGAGAAATGGCTGATTGCCATGAGATCCAAGATAGAGTCCATGGGAGACAATCAAGTTTAGAACTTGGTTGACCTGCCTGATGGTTTTAAAGCCATCGAGTGCAAGTGGATCTATAAGAAGAAGATTGATATGGATGGAAATGTTCACATCCATAAAGCTCGACTTGTTGCAAAAGGTTTTCGACAAGTTCAAGGAGTTGACTACGACGAGACTTTCTCGCCCGTAGCGATGCTTAAATCTATACGGATCATTCTAGCCATTGCTGCACATTTCGATTATGAGATATGGCAGATGGATGTCAAGACGGCTTTCTTAAATGGAATCCTTTCTGAGGACGTGTATATGATGCAGCCCGAAGGTTTTGTCGATCCAAACAATGCTGGAAAGGTATGCAAACTTCAAAAGTCTATTTATGGGCTGAAACAAGCATCTTGGAGTTGGAACATTCAATTTGATGAAGTTGTAAAGGAGTTTGGCTTCACCAAAAACGAACAAGAACCTTGTGTGTATAAGAAAGAAAATGGGAAATCACTTGTGTTTCTAATCTTATATGTGGATGACATATTATTGATTGGAAATGACATTCCTATGCTCGAGTCTGTTAAGACCTCATTGAAAAATAGTTTTTCTATGAAGGACTTGGGAGAAGCGGCATATATTCTGGGTATCAAGATCTATAGAGATAGATCAAGGAGGCTAATTGGATTAAGCCAGAGTACGTACATTGACAAAGTGTTGAAACGGTTCAGCATGGAAGAGGCTAAGAAGGGGTTCTTGCCCATGTCTCACGGCATTAAACTCAGCAAGACTCAGTGTCCTTTGACCACTGATGCGCGAGAACGCATGAGTAGGGTTCCATATGCTTCGGCTATTGGATCCATCATGTATGCAATGACATGTACTCGCCCAGATGTTTCCTATGCTCTAAGTGTTACGAGCAGATACCAGGCTGATCCAGGTGAGATTCACTGGACAGCGGTAAATAATATCCTTAAGTACTTGAGAAGGACTAAGAATATGTTCCTAGTTTATGGAGGTGAGGTTGAACTCAGTGTAAAGGGTTACACAGATGCAGTTACCTTAACGACTCAGATGACTCGAAATCGCAATCAGGTTATGTGTTTGTCATGAATGGTGGTGCTGGGAGCTGGAAAAGTTCCAAGCAAGATACAGTGGCCTCCTCTTCAACAGAAGCTGAATATATTGCTGCCTCGGAGGCTGCAAAGGAAGCTGTTTGGATTAGGAATTTCCTGATCGCTCTTGGTGTGGTTCAGGGCTTGTCCAATCCCTTGGACGTTTATTGTGACAACAATGGTGCTATTGCACAAGCCAAGGAACCTAGACAGCACCAGAAGAACAAACATATTCGCATGCGTTACCATCTGATTCGTGAGTTCATTGATGATGGTAGTGTCATGTTATGCAAAATACATACAGACTCAAATGTTGCTGATCCTTTGACTAAGCCACTCCCGCATCCTGCGCATGAAGCGCACACAAGAGCAATAGGTATCAGATACTGTCTAGATTGACTCTAGTGCAAGTGGGAGACTGAAGGAAATATGCCCTAGAGGCAATCATAGAGATGATTGTATTTCATGTGTATCCATGAGTTATTATAATGTTCCTTGAATATCCATATACCAGGCAACTTGTATTGATTGGCAATTATGTGAATTGTTTGTGAAACTCTTTACTTGTATGGTTATCTAATAATTGTCCCTAGTCGGAGTTCATGCAAGGACACACATGAATATTAGACTAGCACATCGATTAGTTGATGACTATGTTTCGCAAGTCATAGACATGGAGATGTAAAACTAATGATGTGGACACATGTTATGAACATGGGGTTGGACTGACCCAACATGAGACTGGCAATAATACTTGCAGCTCTCTCTACACATCGTGTATGTTTTGTCCTTAGACCTGAGATTGTCGCATGTACTTGAGATGTGGATCGACCTACTTTGGGACTATCAAACACTACTCCGTAATTGGGTAGTTATAAAGGTAGCTTTCGGGTTTGTCCTGATACATGCTGCAAGGCATCGGTCAATCAAGATGGGATTTGCCCCTCTCTACTTGAGAGAGATATCTCTGGGCCCCTCGAGTGATCGATCCAGAAATGCATGGCTGTGCTATATATGGTTAAGAGTTAACCTAGTAAAGGGATTCTGAATCACAGTATCGAGAAAGAGAGGTCAGCTTGGAACTAGACCAAATATCATGAGGCTAAGGGAAAGACATGTACTCAAACTTGTGATGGTTCGTCCGAATGATCTTTATATGCGTTTAGGAGTTGGCACGTCTTGCTAGAGGCCGCTACCAACTATTGACGGAGTAAGTGTACTCGCGTCATGTCTATACGTGTATGAACCTATAGGGTCACACACTTTAGGGGCTGGAAGCCTAATGAGGATTGGATCCGAATTAGACCAGGCTTAGGCTGCTAATGGGCTGCTAATGTAGAAGCCCACCAGGGATGCCTATATAAGAGAGGGTGAGGCGAGCTGAAGAGGGTTGAGCATTCCACCTAGCCGCCACTCCACTTCCACCTGTGTTGCACGCGCAGACCTAGCAGTCTGGCGTGTGACGGCTTCCACTCCAGACGTGTGGATACCTCGGAGGTGCTGCATCTGTAGCACTTGGACGAGCCGCGCAAAGGGGAGCTGCTCGTGGGACGAGGACGAGGAGGAGACGTAGAACATCTACACTGCCGCAACATGCTTCATCGAGTTCCGCACCTGCGCGTCTAGCGGTAATCCCGTGATCTATGACAATAGTATTCCTGGTTGACGCGGTAGAAAATTTTGATTTTATGCTAGTGTAGCCTACCCGTTACCCTACAGGTTGATCTCCCCGGCAACTCGTATGTGGCTCCCAGCCATAGTCCTTCCTTCCGTACACACGCATACCCAAGCCGTAACTTGGCGTATACCTTAAATTTGGCGACTCCTCTTCCTTCCGTACTACCTAAGTCATACCGTCCGCGGGAGACCCAATTATTGCACCAGACTCCTGATTGTTTAGGCTCATTCTTGCCGAAACAAGCGAAAGGGCATCAGATCCGGGATCTAGGGGCGCCAGCCCAGGATTCCAGGGATTTATCCCTATAAGCATGGTAGAAGTTGCCTCGGCTAATACGGACAAACTACGAGTTAAGCCCCAGCAACCTGGGGTAATGTGGTTGCGCGGATAAAAATTGTTCCAGTAAAGGCGTAGAACATCTCATCACATCTTCTTGTTTCTCCTCAACACCATTTCTTTTGTTAAACTTCCACTGGGAACGATGCCTCTTCCCAGGGTTTTTCAAAGCCGTTTTTGAAATATTTGTAGTGGGGGAAAATCCCAAAACAGTTTATTTTCTCAAAACCAGGGTTTTCAAGGAGGTAGGATGCGAACCATCGTACTCTCAGTCTAAAGGGGATGAAATGGTAGGTTCATCGGGGTGGTGCCTCGAAGGACACGAGATCATAACTCGGAGGAGCCAAGTTACTAACGTAGTATTAATAAAACAGAACATGCAGGTAGATAATGCAATTTATAAAGAAGATATAAACAGGTAGAAGAGAGTAGGACATATATCAGAGTTCGGGAATGGTGTCTTGCCTGTGATCAGCAATAAGTCCCTGGACTTCTTCAGATGACCAAGAATACCCAATAATATAATAATAAGAAGTCTCGTTCTTCTTGTCGTCAGACACTCACAGTATCGTCGTCATCGGGTACACATGCAAGCAGACAATACCACAATCAATACAAGGCATACCACATCAAACCATACAGCAAACAAACATGAGAATTACTACTGGACTTGGAAGGGTTTGGAGAAGTTAGATATGGGTGGTGGAATTTACAAGATTGCCACTGAGGTGTTTTCTTTTGGGAAGATAGTTGTCAAAGCTAGGGAAAGGCATTTGGATTAGGGTTCTGTGATCAGTAGGCTATCAATGTGCAAAATTTATATCCTCAGATAGGTCTTGTCAAGACAAAACCATCACAAGTGGTTTCACTTGATTATCAATTTTCTAGAATTAGCTATGCTTTTCATAGTGAATTAAACTCTAGTTTGAGGAAATAATTCACCAGAAGTTATCTGGATCTTCAAAAATTATTTCCTTGGACGGTTAGGTAGTAATAGATGTACTGAACCACCTAGAGTTGGAATCATGTCCAAAGAATTACCAGAATGTCCTCAGGAAATTCCTAAAGACAGTTCTATATGATGCTTCTCCTTTTCACCAGATTAAATCTACATGAGATATTGAGTTGGTTCCAACTGAATGTTCTAGGTATTTAGAATACCTTTCTGTAGAAATTGTATTCATCATTTTTGGAGTTGCCAAACTCCAGGAGTGATTTAATTAGTGAAAATAACCATCACAGAGGTATTTAAATCACTAAAATTCAACCAGAGCTCAATAAATTCTGAGCTGGTGGGCTTTGGTAGATATTGATACGAGGAAGTATTGGGTATTGGAATCAGGTCAATACCACACTTGGTTAGACCTAGGGAATTTAAATATGACAGAAAGTAGCTTTTATTTTTATTTTTTCTATAGGCAGAGTATTTTTCAAATTGGCATGGGACCTGGGCTGGTTGATAGGTATTGTAAATACCTTCTAGAAGGAGTTTGGTTTATCTTAAATGGAAAAGTCTAGCTCACAGAGGAATTTAATTAGTGCAAAGTATACTCTGCAGCTTATTAAATACCAGAAATTAAAGAAAATTATTTTGGACATGGGGTTGCCTCTGCATGTTTGAGAAAACATCAGAGAACCACCAGAGATTTCAATCTGGGCAGTTGGAACTATTTTACCATTTTAGTTGGATTTATTTCTAACAGGAGCTTTTCTGAAATAATGGATCTTTTAAAAGAAAAAGAAAAGGAGTTGCAACGGGCCGGATCTGGGGAGCTACTCGGCTGCGGGGAACAATTCGGCCCACGAAGGGGCGGCGCGACGTGCGGGAGGGGGGCGGTTCAAACCTGACGAGCGGGGCCCGCTCTCAGCGAGTAAGAGCGCCAAAGCGGTACCGATCAACGGTGACCGTCGGATCAAGTCAGGATGGACGGCGCTCAGTCGTCGTCTACACGAGAGAGGGTGGCCGGCAACAGGAACCCTAGGCAGAGCGGGGAGGAGCGGGGAGGATACTTGGGGGCTCGGGGGAAGTCGAGGAGGCGGCAGGGCGACGCGGTGGTCGACGACGAGCCGAACAAGGGGCGGCACGGGGTGGGTTGACGCTGGGAGCTAGCTCGCGCGACGACGGCCGAGGATGAACTCGTCGGTGCTCAACGGCGACGGTGGAGGGGAGGGTCCTGGGCAAAGATAAGAGCACCATTAGATGCAGGAGAGCAAGGGGATCTCGTGGGCTGACATGCAGAGGAAATGGAGGGGAGGAGAAGATGCCTTGCTCGATTTTCTTGAGGAGGCCGAAGCTCTCCTCTTCTTCTTCCTCGGGCAGCACAGGGCAGAGGAGGAGGTGGGGTGCTCAGGGGAGGCAAGTGGGAGTGAGAGGGGGCAAATGGAGGCAGAGGCGAGCTGGAGAGGGGCTGCTGGCCTTTATACCAAGACGAAGGAGTAGAGGTGGTGAATTAGCAAATTGGACAAGGTGGGGAGGGAGTGCTGGCCAGGGATTGGTCTAGGGGGAGGTGGAGAGGGGTAGGATGGTAATTGGGTCGTGCTGGACCAGAGGGAGAGAGGGTGACATCAGTGGTAACTAGATTAGGTTGATTCATGTAAGAATGGGCTTTAAATCTCCTTCTTTCTACTATTGCAAGGGAAAAATGGTCAAAGCTGAGGTGGAGCTACAATGGTGGTCGACCAGTGTGGTGCCCTGGTGCTGAGGAGGGGCTTTGATCAAGATTTGGTGGAAATGGAAGTGGTTTAGATTAGTGGTTTGCTTAAAGGTCAAGTATTGATCTAATAGATGGTTGTGAAGGAAATACAAATATTGGCATTGGACCAGAGGAGAGAATGATACTGGTGAGTAGAGGAGGTCAAGGTAGACTCCTAGGATTTATTTGGGATTTTTGTGTGGGGTTTTAGTCCACTTAAATCCATTTAATTAAAAAGGACAGAAATGATTTCTAGAGTATCATTTGATAAATTTGCATTGGGCAAGGATGGACTTTGGTGTGGAAGGGTCCCAAATGTGAATACACACTTAGGGGAATTTTTCCAAGATTTATTGGGGATTAAAAGTATTTAGAACAATTATTATTCCAATTCAGCCTTTTTAGAAAAAGGACAAAAAGAAATAATAAAGCTTCTCAAAAATATTTATTTTTGAGCTGGAAAGCTAGGATATGATGTGTGGGACTCACATGAGTCAAAAGTTGGGAAAGTGGTTTGGTAAAAACCAAACTTTCCTTTATGGAGGGAGTTTTGGAGATTTTGACTATTTAAGAAATTAAATAGTTTTGGGGCCATAATAATTATGGATAATTCTTGATAAAACTTGAGGACCAATATAGATGAGATATACAGGGTGTAGCAAGAACTTCCAACCTTGACGAATGAAATTCCAAGTTGGAAAGGATGGAAAACAAGGAGTTGATGATCTATGGTGGTGTTATTTTTATACCACCAAAACATGCTTGCATCTTGGAGCTTAGAGCTCACCTTGGTGCAAGGGGTAGATGGATAGGTATACCAAGTCATATAGATGACCATGGAAGGAGGATTTTGAATTAATAGCACTTGAGGTGATCTAGAAGTGATGGCAAACTTTGTTGAAATTAAAGGTGCCATGCAGAAAGTGTCATGAAGCCTTCTAAACCAAGTGGGTTTATTAATCTCAAAGGTCCACTTGGGAATAAGTGAGGTAGGTTCTGATAGAGATCAAAGAGTAGATCACAACCATGCCGAGAGTTGGTCCATAGGAGGTTAGATGAGAGTGTGAGCTTCTAGCAAAGTAGGCATGATGACTAGTTTTGCAGGAAAAAGTTATTTTCTTGTCTGCAAAACCATCATGGACCAGTGGGTTGGAAGTGTATCTAGCCAGGGTCAAATGTGGGCCTTCGTAGTCCTTAGGATGGTTAACAAGATGGTTCAAGTGCATTTCCAAAAATGCACAGGGTTTGAGAAAGCGAGCCATTCAAAATGGTGATGCTGGAACTGTTTCTAGACTTAGCCAAACTGGCAGTTTTGAGGATTTTGACTAGAGTATGAGAAGGAATGTTCTTGGAGGAGTTGCAAGGTAGCAGAGCTCTACAAAAGGGGAGATATGGAAGTGTAGATTGAGTAAAAGAGATCCTTGCTTGATATTGGTCTTCATGGAGTTGGAAACATCAAGAATAGAAATCATTAGAGGGGATCTGGTTAAGGGCTTTAGATGATCACCTGGTGGCTAGGGATCATAACAACGTTTGAAATCTTGCTTAGGGATTGAGGATTGGGAAGCATCTTGATCCTAGGGATGAGCTTCTAAGGTAGATCATTCTACTTCCTAAGCAAACAAGTCAATCAGCAGATCAAACAACTCACCAGACAGCAGATCAAGGCAACTCATCAGACAGCAGATCAAGGCAACTCATATTATACACTAATCAACTACTATTAGGGGTCACCATCAAGCTTAGCTTGGAGGTAAGTCTGGGCATTTTGAAGAGGTTGAGTTTTCAATAAGATGAGGGTTCTTGGTATCTTTGCCAGGAGTAGAATTTAAATGCTTTGGAACAAGAGTTTTGGGAAAACTAGAGGTAAGATTAGTTGAGTGTTCTATCTTGAAAACATAAGGAGATTAGAGTATATATCTCTCCATAGTTTTGTCAATGGAAGCTACCAAAATAGTTTTGGTTACATAGGCATCTTGGCTCATATTTTGAAATGCCAGAACGTTTGAGAACATGTAAAGTAAGCCAAGATAGTTTTGGTAAATAACATTTTGCCAATAGGTGGTGAGGTAAGGAGTATCCTAAGATAAACTTCATCAGCACAAGTGCACCTAAACAACAAGCCAGCACTGCACTAAAACACCATAAAAAGTTTTTGTTCCCCTTGATTTTTGCATTCTGGACAACTAATCAGGGTTGCTGAAATTTGGATCTTGCATCATATATAATGTTAATAAATCTGTTTACATATATTTCAACATAACCTTGTTGTTCATGCAAAAAATAAAAAAATAAACTTTTTTTCAATTCTTTAAATGATAGTAAACAATGTAAGCTTGTTACAGGTATTTTTGACTGCTGATATCAACCAAATTCCACAAAGGACAAGGAATCTATTTTCGGCTCAAGCAGAAGACACGTTACCCGCATATAATTTCGCAAGTTGAATTTTTCCAAACAATAGTGAATAATCATCAAGTAATATATTTTAGAAATTTTACATTAAATTGTTTACATATTACATAATTAGTAATGATACCTATCATTTTTATAGGTAATGATTACTATACCAAACGCCACGTATGCATATAAGAATCGAGTGAAACATCACTACTTCTTATTTATAATTGATTTCGTATCAAGGAAGATGAGAATACTGGACTTAGGAAGAAATCCAGACGATGAGTTTTTGCAAACAATAGCTATCAAAGTCGCAAACAATGTTAAAAATGTATGGCTTAATGGGTTCAGTCAAGAGCATCAAGAATTAATGAGCATCGACATTGAGTTTGGTTATATGCCAAAACATATCAATGTGTAAGCACTAACTGCTCCCCTTGTTTTTAAATTTAGATATATCAATTTATGTTTTAGAATTAATTGATAATTTATTATTACATTCTATTCAATTCCCAGTGAAGACGGTACCTTCATGATGCTACAAGCGATGGAAACCGCTGTAATGGATTCTTACACAAAATTTACAGCAGAAGACATGCATATTATTCGCAACCTGTGGTTCTATAGAATGTTCAACAAAATGGAAAACACCAATATACTGTTGAGTGGGTTGACTACAAATACCGAAGGTATGTTGCGTTATAATGTAACAATAATATAATAACAATTAGACGTTCAATTTATACAATTAGAATCATGATGTATGCAGACTAACAACATGCTTTTGATTTTGTTTTGTAGGAATTCCTCAACTTGATTTGAGTACAGATGCAAAACAAAACATTGTCATGCAGTCTCTTGAGTCAACGGCTAAAGAAACAAAGAGATTGCTGATTGACGAAAGGAGTCCTGCTCAACTCCATTTCGCAGACATGGAAGTACTCAAATTGGCTAAGGACATTGATAATGAATCTAGTCAGGACCGTGGGGAAAAAATTCAAGAAGAGCAGAAAGCCAAAAACCTTGGCTATCATATCAACAATGTCTCTAGAAAAGGTTGGAACATCCGGAAGAGTAACGAGAAACAAAAAAATCAGGGATGAAACACCTGTGGTGAAAATGTCACAATCTGAATCTATAATAACACTACTAGAAACATCGAGGATGCCATCAAGGCTGGCTCGGAAAGGTTAAAATACCTTTCTAGTTTTCAAGCATGTGCCTTTTAAATACAAGAAGCACATAGCCGCTGCTCGAAAGGCTATCTTGGATGAAAGTTTTCAAGATAAATATGCTGAGTAAAAGACATAATATAGAGTTGTGTTTACATACTAATGTTGTTCTAAAAAAAGACATATTTCAGATGTTTCATTTAAAACACTCCCATGAGGGCGCCCTTTTTCTAGCGTTTTTGTTTAAAACATGCACATATAAAAGTAATAGATAGTATGCTAACTTTTCAATGTTCCAAGGATAAAAGATTAAATGCATGAAGATTTGTTAAATTTTATAATAAAAGGTTAAAAAAATGCAATTTTGGAAGATAAGTATCAGTACTTGCTTTACCATAATAATTTGGAGTAATGACAACAAACTTCTCTGATCTGTTACAGGAAAATCATTATTCAGATTCGAAGAATACAATCTGGAATAATGATAGAAACACAATGGACAGACCAAGATCTGAAAAACAATCTTAAACAAGGAGGGATGGCTGACAATCAATTGGTTCAGCATTATATAGACATATTTATGATAAGCAATTCCTGCAAAGGCTTTGTGGATGGAGGAAAAAGATTCATATGCAACCTTTCAGTCTCTACGATGACAGAATTTGACAAGGAAAACTGGATCTGCACAGAACAACGTGTGAAGCAATTCAAATCATTGATGGAAAATTTTAAACCAGACATGGCAAAACTGGTAAGTTTCTCTTAATTTTCAAAACATCTATTTCGAAGAGGATTATACAATAAATTTCGAGAGCTTACTATTAATGAAATAAACTTTTCTGTTAATGGACTTACTGTTATGTATTCATTGTAGATTGAAATACCTATTGTCTACAGCTCTCACTTTATAGTTTACTCCCTCAACATGTATATCAATGGAGGTCGCCTTGACATAACTGACTCAAGTAAATACACCAAGGATTACTTATTTGAAACAAGAGCAGAATATCGCATCAACATTGGACCAATCATGGTTAGAACATTACTTTCATATTAATCTTCCAACTGCACTATTTAGAATACTGATCAATAAATGTTGCATTTCATGAAAACAGCTTAAAAGAATAGATGAACTTCTTAAAGCGGCATATCCTAGTCACAATTTTCCAGAATTCGCAGAGAAGTTCAACGAAGCAAAGTTCCCTAGGTGTCCAAAGCAAACAGAGAATGAGTGTGCTTACTCGATCCTGAGAAGTATATAGTGGTACAATGGAGACATGATAAAATGCAACCAAGAAGAGGTAAGTCGCGTTGTTTATGTTACAATATAATCTGCTTCGTATTTTTTCTATTAGCAACATACGTTCAAAACATACTGATTTTCTGATTGTTGAACAGTTCTCCCCTTCCGCATTGAGCGAAGAATTTAACTACAAGATGATATACGGGATAGAAAACGATCTACTTGATGAACTTCCTGAAGAATTGAGAGCATTCAGACCTACTGTCAATGAGAAGGACATCCCCGATTGAAGATGGTCATTAGATTGATACTTGTAATAATATTAATACACTAGGTTGTTCAGTAAATCTATGTAAATAAAATATTTATTATATTTAAGATGTTTGTATGTATAAATATGCTAATAATACAGACAACAAATATATGCACTTTGAATGTACATGGACAGGCTTTGCGTGTGTATGGCGTATGCACTGCTATCCTATTTTCATAAAATACATGTGCGCACGGTGCAACGTAAGGTGCCACGACACTGCACTGAACATGCATTACACTGCACCTACAATACAAAGAAATGAACTGCATGTGAAGGAGGTATGCACTGCCTTACTATGGTCCGTAAAATTACTGTGCGTACGGTGCTAGTTAACGTGCCGAGGCAGTACACTGACCGTGCAATGCATTGCTCACACAATGCACATTGAATTGAAAATGCCTGTGCAACACGTATGCACTGCGTTATTATGGTCCCCGACTGAAGTTGTTGTGAGAAACGTTCAGCAAAAGGTGCCACGACAATGCATTGATCATGCAGTGCACACTAACTACAATGCACAGTGACACGCACAGCCTGTGAAGCCGATAATACACTGCGATCCTAATATGCAAAATAAGGTGCCACGGCAGAGCAATAAACGTGCAATGCACTGCACCTGTAACAAATAGTGATACACACTGCCTCCAACATAAATATGCACTGAGGTCCTATGCTTCTTAAAGCTGCTTTGCAAACAGGAAAAGATAAGGTGCCGCGGCAATGCAGTGACCGTGCAATACACTTCACCTGCAGCGCACTACACCTGTACATGCAATACACTGCACATAATAAATAAGTATGCACTACGTTCCTATGGTCCGTAAAGGTACCGTGCGTATGGTTCAAAATAAGGTGCCAAGGCAGAGCAATAACCCTGCAATGTGCACTCCACCTAAAATTTAAAGTACCACGCACTACACCTGTAACAAATACTGACACCCACTGCCTCTGAAATAACTATGCACTGCGGTGCTATGCTTCTTAACGCAGCTTTGCGATCGGTGTAAGATAAGGACCCGCGGCAGTGCACTGACCGTGCAATACACTGTACCTGCAGCGCACTACACCCGTAACTGCAATACATTACACCTCAAAAATAAGTATGCACTATGTTCTTATGCTTAGTTAACATACCGTGAGCATGGAGCAAAATAAGGGGCCAAGACAGAGACATAACCGTGTATTGAACTGCAACTAAAATTTATAGTACCACGCACTGCTTGTTAATCATGTACGCACTGCATTGACATCATCGATGAAACTGCTGCGCAAACGGTTGAAAATATTGAAATTGCTGTGCACCAGGCGCACTGCATTCCGTCTTTCTGCACCGCCTATCCTATCTATCGATAACTGCATAAAACGGAAGTACACAAAGGGTTTCGTTGAAATAATTAGCATTATAGTATCTTTCTGTAAAACGAAGCGACGTAACCTATCCACTATCCATTTAAGTACTCCTTTTCCAAATTCCTCTAAAGCTCGTTCCCGTTTCTGCCGCCGCCAAGAAACCAACTCCTAGCCGAACTTCTGTCGCCGCCGTCAACGAAAGATCATCGATTCACCACTCCCGCGTCTTCGGTAAGCAACCAACATCGTTTGATTTTCTAGCAAATCGTTTACATTGTACAAACATTAGCAAAAATGTTAGCGTGCTTATATTCCTCCAGATCTAAATCAATGTACTGAGATTTATACTCTCCAAATTTTCACAAATATGAGTCCAATAGTATGAGTTAAAGATAGAACACAATATATCTATATGTTGTTCAACTAACACTAAAGTTCTTATACTTTTTTTAATGGTATGATGAGAATTTTCATTTATTTAATTTCACAAACATCAATAGTAGTTTAATTACTAGATAACCCTACTTATTAGTTCCAGTCTAAACGAACCATATCTACAGAATCAGATTATTGGAAGCAGCATAATTACAAAATAAAAGAAAAATTCCAGGCACAAATTATAAATTATTTTATATATGTATAGAGATTTAATAACACACAACTATTTTTATTGCAGAAGAAATGGCGCCATGTCAAGTTTGTTTCAGTCACTATGGTAAAAATTTAGGACATTCAGGCTCGGAATTCATTGTTCGTCTCGTAGAAGGCCAGTTCGAGCATTCACTGGTATGTATACACTATGTTTCAATATATATAAATCCATTTCTTAATATTTGTTAACATAATAGTCCTCTCCTTCACTAAATCATTCCACAGACTATACCATGCAATCTAAGGTTGCAATTCAATGACATAACTAAACTTGGAGTGGATTTCCAAGCTCTTGGAAAAACATATTATGTTGAAGTCCACAAACAACGCACATTTACTCGCACTACCGGTCCAGGTTGGACAAGGTTCGCCACAGATAACAGGATCGGCGCAGGAGCACACCTATTCTTTTCATTGGGAGCTCTAGGTCCAAAGATCACTGTGATATATTTTGATTCTGAAGAAGATAACAGCAGCAGTGATGATGAAAACAGTAATGTCCAAGTGCTTAATTCTACAATTTTTTCCAAGACATGCACCCTTACAGATTCTGAGGAAAATTAATTATTCGATATCTTCCCCTCGGTCAATTCATTTGTAGGGTTGCCATTTGTGACTCGTTTGACAAAAACAAACATTAAACAACATAATATGGTATGTTTCTAAATTTAACTTTATTTATTTGTTTATTGATTTCACATTGGTTTAATACATTCATAATATTATTCCTAAAAAACGTCTTCCTTCTATTGCAACTCAGAAACTACCATTGAAGTTGATTTCTACACTTGAAATTTCTAAAGGTCTTGTTGGAGTACGCTTAGGAGCAAGTGGTAATGTCAACACCATGGCGTACAAAACAACAAAAGATGGCCGCTTCTCATTCAACAAATACGCATGGAAGAACTTCGTTGAAACTACAAATCTCAGTGTTGGACAAGCAATACTGATTACATCGAAAAAAATATTCATAGCTTAACCCTGAAATGATGTTTGTCATGAACATCATTATTCATAATAGCCAGGCATTAGCAGAGTCGTCAGAATCAAACTTCGATTGATAATTTGCTTATTTCTTATGTCTGTTAAGAATATGTACTTGTTTATCTCTTATGTCTATTTAGAATTTGCAATGTACTAAAACAAAATGTGTGTGTCATGCTGTTATCTCGTAATACTATTATCGGTGCTTTAACTATGCACTGACTGTTATAAATTCTATGTGGAATCAAATTACCAGAATATAAACAATAGACATTGTGCTCCTAGAGATTTGATTAGTGCACAATATACATATTTAACATGAACATATTGTAATTACAATGGAAAAATAATATTAGATTAAATAATGATTATCTGCTATAAGTGTATAGCCATATAATGGAAAAATATATAACTCAAGCGGTACATGTACAAACCAAGTTTTGAAAGAACTGTAACATCTACACTGATAGTTTAGCCCAACAAGACCCACCAGATGGAAACCCTAGAACAACTAAGGAATTGTATATAAAGACATACAACGACCACACGTAGTCTCATACAGCTCAGAAGCCGCCACCTTCCATTTTGCAGCATGCTATGCGGGTCGATGAAAAAATACATGCTTGTAGATGGAATCATAGGTCCAAGAAATATTAGATACAAATCAAATTGTTCAGCTAGAGGTGAAGCCAACCAGAGAATTACATATAGGAAGGGATCTACCAATTCAAGAGCAAATCAATATCGTAAAGTGCATCTGCCATGCCCAAGTCGTTTTACACATCCAAGGTACTACTTTATGTATAAGTTTACTATACAATAGCGATATACAGAAGTTAATATGCTATAGATTTATACTAATCTTGGTGTATGAGACAAACACCTAACACTGCTACAAAATCTAAAAATAGATATATTATTTCGGTCACACTGTATAAGAAATCCTTTGTACGAGAGGGATATCAGCATGCTTGCAAACCCAGACCTTGAATACCGAGGTGAGAGTTTTACCTGGTAAGAACAAATGACTGAACACTCAAAAAATTATAACTCATATGCTTAAACTAATATATTTGTTTCCTACCTTTGTCTCTATAGGGTGCAGCATATTGCAGCATGTCACAATTTGTTCTGCAGTCTGTTGCTGCTGTGATCTTTTGGTGCCCTACATAAGATACATTTTTAATTAAGAGTGTCTTATATAGTGTGACCGAAATATCACATGAAGGTGACGATGATTGGACTACATTATGTACAAATCAAGAATATTGGTCTGTAATACATCGACCGCAATAGAAACAACGAACTAATGTGCTACGACTGTGTATTATAACTGCACTACCATTATATTCATATATGCCATGATCTCTGTAAGGCTATGCGTAGCCTAGTTTAATTTCGAAGCACTGTAACTGCACTTGTTAGCCCGCGTGTACTACCTTATAAATAAATTACTTGTAGTCATATAGAAAAGTACTTTCGCTTATCCTGTAGGAACACCTCTTTACTTTCAAAGAACTGCCCTATTTATGCTGAGTGCACTGGATTACCTAAAAGTTACAGTGCACTACAAGTGTACACTGGTTTAGATAAGAACCACTGCTTCTACACTACATGCACTGCCTGTGAAACCAATTAACCGGGGTGTTCTACCAACACAAACAAATATGCAACGACCATGTACTCTTCCTGCACTGCCATTATTAGAATATATGCACTGCTCTACGAGTTGATCCAGCCAAATTAGTTTACTATGAGGCACTGCCATATTTAACCCTCGCGTGCACTGCCCTTTACTGCTCAGACTACTTGCACTGCCTTTAATTCGAAAATTGCACTGCTCTATGTAATGTTGCAGGTACACTGGTTTTTTTCGAAGCACTGCGCTTCCTCAGCAACGTGCACTGCCTAACCTAGAAACTATACTAGCCCCTAACGAATGCGGGACGACCCTGCACTCTAAGTGCACTGCCCGTATAGTCATATAGAAAACTGCTTTCTACACGGATAAAAACCTATGTACTTTCGAAGAACTGCCATATTTATCCTGCATGCACTGCCCTTATTTCGACAATAGCACTACCCTATGTAATGCTGCAGGTACACTGGTTTTTGTTCGAAGCACTGCGCTTCCTCAGCTTTGTGCACTGCCAAACCTAGAAACTATACTAGCCCCTAACGAATGCGGGACGACACTGCACTCTAAGTGCACTGCCCGTATAGTCATATAGACAACTGCTTTCTACACGGATACAAACCTATGTACTTTCGTAGAACTGCCCTATTTATCCTGCGTGCACTGCCCTTATTTCGACAATTGCACTTCTCTATGTAATGTTGCAGGTACACTGGTTTCTGTTCGAAGCACTGCGCTTCCTCAGCTTTGTGCACTCCCTAACCTATAAACTATACTAGCCCCCAACGAATGCGGGACGACCACGCACTCTAAGTGCCCTGCTCGTATAGTCATATAGAAAACTGCTTTCTACACGGATACAAACCTATGTACTTTCGAAGAACTGCCCCATTTATCTTGCGTGCACTGCCCTTATTTCGACAATTGCACTACTCTATGTAATGCTGCAGATACACTGATTTCTGTTGGAAGCACTGCGCTTCCTTTGCCACGTACACTGCCTAACCTAGAAACTATACTAGCCCCTAACGAATGCGGGACGACCCCGCACTATAAGTGCACTACCCGTATAGTCATATAGAAAACTGCTTTCTACACGGATAGAAACCTATGTACTTTCGAAGAACTGCCCTATTTATCCTGCGTGCACTGCCCATATTTCGACAATTACACTGCTCTATGTAATGCTGTCGTACACTGGTTTCTGTTCGAAGCACTGCGCTTCCTCAGCTTTGTGCACTGCCTAACCTAGAAACTATACTAGACCCTAACGAATGCGGGACGACCCTGCACTCTAAGTGCACTGCCCATATAGTCATATAGAAAACTGCTTTCTACGCGAATAGAAACCTATGTACTTTCGAATAACAGCCCTATTTATCCTGCGTGCACTGCCCATATTTCGACAATCACACTGCTCTATGTAATGCTGTCGTACACTGGTTTCTGTTCGAAGCACTGCGCTTCCTCAGCTTTGTGCACTGCCTAACCTAGAAACTATACTAGACCCTAAGGAATGCGGGACAACCCCACACTCTAAGTGCGCTGCCTGTATAGTCATATAGAAAACTGCTTTCTACACGAATACAAACCTATGTACTTTCGAAAAACTGCCCTATTTATCCTGCGTGCACTGCCCTTATTTCGACAATCGCACTGCTCTATGTAATGCTGCAGGTACACTGGTTTCTATTCAAAGCACTGCGCTTCCTCAGCTTTGTGCACTGCCTAACCTAGAAACTATACTAGCCCCTAACGAATGCGGGACGACCCCACACTCTAACTGCGCTGCCCGTATAGTTATATAGAAAACTGCTTTCTACACGGATACAAACCTATGTACTTTGGAAGAACTGCCCTATTTATCCTGCGTGCACTGCCCTTATTTCGACAATTGCACTGCTCTATGTAATGCTGCAGGTACACTGGTTTCTGTTCAAAGCACTGCGCTTCCTCAGCTTTGTGCACTGCCTAACCTAGAAACTATACTAGCCCCTAACGAATGCGGGACGACCCCACACTCTAAGTGCGTTGCCCGTATAGTTATATAGAAAACTGATTTCTACACGGATACAAACCTATGTACTTTGGAAGAACTGCCCTATTTATCCTGCGTGCACTGCCCTTATTTCGACAATTGCACTGCTCTATGTAATGCTGCAGGTACACTGGTTTCTATTCGAAGCACTACGCTTCCTCAGTTGTGTGCACTGCCTAACGTAGAAACTATACTAGCCCCAAACGTATGCTGGATGACCTTGCACTCTAAGTGCACTGCCCGTAAGGTCATATAGAAAACGGCTTTCTACGCGGATACAAACCTATGTACTTTCGAAGAACTGCCCTATTTATCCTGCGTGCACTGCCCTTATTTCGACAATTGCACTGCTCTATGTAATGCTGCAGGTACACTGGTTTCTATTCGAAGCACTGCGCTTCCTCAGCTTTGTGCACTGCCTAACCTAGAAACTATACTAGCACCTAACGAATGCGGGACGACTCTGTACTCTAAGTGCACTGCCCGTAAGGTCATATAGAAAACTGCTTTCTACGCGGATACAAACCTATGTACTTTCGAAAAACTGCCATATTTATCCTGCGTGCACTGCCCTTATTTCGACAATTGCACTGCTCTATGTAATGCTGCAGGTACACTGGTTTCTGTTCGAAGCACTGCACTTCCTCTCCACGTACACTGCCTAACCTAGAAACTATACTAGCCCCTAACGAATGCGGGACGACCCCGCACTCTAAGTGCACTACCCGTATAGTAATATACAAAACTGCTTTCTACACGGATAGAAACCTATGTACTTTCGAATAACTGCCCTATTTATCCTGCGTGCACTGCCCATATTTCGACAATTACACTGCTCTATGTAATGCTGTCGTACACTGGTTTCTGTTCGAAGCACTGCGCTTCCTCAGCTTTGTGCACTGCCTAACCTAGAAACTATACTAGACCCTAACGAATGCGGGACGACCCTGCACTCTAAGTGCACTGCCCGTATAGTCATATAGAAAACTGCTTTATACACGGATACAAACCTATGTACTTTCGAAGAACTGCCCTATTTATCCTGCGTGCACTACCCTTATTTCGACAATTGCACTGCTCTATGTAATGCTGCAGGTACACTAGTTTCTGTTCGAAGCACTGTGCTTCCTCAGCTTTGTGCACTGCCTAACCTAGAAACTATACTAGCCCCTAACGAATGCGGGACGACCCTGCACTCTAAGTGCACTGCCCGTATAGTCATATAGAAAACTGCTATCTACACGGATACAAACCTATGTACTTTTGAAGACCTTCCCTATTTATCCTGCGTGCACTGCCCATTTTTCGACAATTGCACTGCTCTGTGTAATGCTGCAGGTACACTGGTTTTTGTTTGAAGCACTGCGCTTCCTCAGTTTTGTGCACTGCCTAACCTAGAAACTATACTAGCCCCTAACGAATGCGGGACGACCCTGCACTGTAAGTGCACTGCCCATATAGTCATATAGAAAACTGCTTTCTACACGGATACAAACCTATGTACTTTCAAAGAACTGCCCTATTTATCCTGCGTGCACAGCCCTTATTTCGACAATCGCACTGCTCTATGTAATGCTGTAGGTACACTGGTTTCAATTCGAAGCACTGCGCTTCCTCAGCGTTGTGCACTGCCTAACCTAGAAACTATACTAGCTCCTAACGAATGCGGGACAACCCCACACTCTAAGTGCACTGCCCGTATAGTTATATAGAAAACTGCTTTCTACACGGATACAAACCTATGTACTTTGGAAGAACTGCCCTATTTATCCTGCGTGCACTGCCCTTATTTCTACAATTGCACTGCTCTATGTAATGCTGCAGGTACACTGGTTTCTATTCGAAGCACTACGCTTCCTCAGCTGTGTGCGCTGCCTAACGTAGAAACTATACTAGCCCCTAATGAATGCGGGATGACCTTGCACTCTAAGTGCACTGCCCATATAGTCATATAGAAAACTGCTTTATACACGGATACAAACCTATGTACTTTCGAAGAACTGCCCTATTTATCCTGCGTGCACTGCCCTTATTTCGACAATTGCACTACTCTATGTAATGCTGCAGGTACACTGGTTTCTATTCGAAGCACTGCGCTTCCTCAGCTTTGTGCACTGCCTAACCTAGAAACTATACTAGCCACTAAAGAATGCGGGACGACCCTGCACTCTAAGTGCACTGCCCATAAGGTCATATAGAAAACTGCTTTCTACGCGGATACAAACCTATGTACTTTCGAAAAACTGCCCTATTTATCCTGCGTGCACTGCCCTTATTTCGACAATTGCACTGCTCTATGTAATGCAGCAGGTACACTAGTTTCTGTTCGAAGCACTGCGCTTCCTCTGCCACATACACTGCCTAACCTAGAAACTATACTAGCCCCTAACGAATGCGGGACGACCCCGCACTCTAAGTGCACTACCCGTATAGTCATATTGAAAACTGCTTTCTACACGGATAAAAACCTATGTACTTTCGAAAACTGGCCTATTTATCCTGCGTGCACTGCCCTTATTTCGACAATTGCACTGCTCTATGTAATGCTACAGGTACATTGGTTTTCGTTCGAAGCACTGCGCTTCCTCAGCTGTGTGCACTGCCTAACGTAGAAACTATACTAGCACCTAACGAATGCGGGACGACTCTGTACTCTAAGTGCACTGCCCGTAAGGTCATATAGAAAACTGCTTTCTACGCGGATACAAACCTATGTACTTTCGAAAAACTGCCATATTTATCCTGCGTGCACTGCCCTTATTTCGACAATTGCACTGCTCTATGTAATGCTGCAGGTACACTGGTTTCTGTTCGAAGCACTGCACTTCCTCTCCACGTACACTGCCTAACCTAGAAACTATACTAGCCCCTAACGAATGCGGGACGACCCCGCACTCTAAGTGCACTACCCGTATAGTAATATACAAAACTGCTTTCTACACGGATAGAAACCTATGTACTTTCGAATAACTTCCCTATTTATCCTGCGTGCACTGCCCATATTTCGACAATTACACTGCTCTATGTAATGCTGTCGTACACTGGTTTCTGTTCGAAGCACTGCGCTTCCTCAGCTTTGTGCACTGCCTAACCTAGAAACTATACTAGACCCTAACGAATGCGGGACGACCCTGCACTCTAAGTGCACTGCCCGTATAGTCATATAGAAAACTGCTTTATACACGGATACAAACCTATGTACTTTCGAAGAACTGCCCTATTTATCCTGCGTGCACTACCCTTATTTCGACAATTGCACTGCTCTATGTAATGCTGCAGGTACACTAGTTTCTGTTCGAAGCACTGTGCTTCCTCAGCTTTGTGCACTGCCTAACCTAGAAACTATACTAGCCCCTAACGAATGCGGGACGACCCTGCACTCTAAGTGCACTGCCCGTATAGTCATATAGAAAACTGCTATCTACACGGATACAAACCTATGTACTTTTGAAGACCTTCCCTATTTATCCTGCGTGCACTGCCCATTTTTCGACAATTGCACTGCTCTGTGTAATGCTGCAGGTACACTGGTTTTTGTTTGAAGCACTGCGCTTCCTCAGTTTTGTGCACTGCCTAACCTAGAAACTATACTAGCCCCTAACGAATGCGGGACGACCCTGCACTGTAAGTGCACTGCCCATATAGTCATATAGAAAACTGCTTTCTACACGGATACAAACCTATGTACTTTCAAAGAACTGCCCTATTTATCCTGCGTGCACAGCCCTTATTTCGACAATCGCACTGCTCTATGTAATGCTGTAGGTACACTGGTTTCAATTCGAAGCACTGCGCTTCCTCAGCGTTGTGCACTGCCTAACCTAGAAACTATACTAGCTCCTAACGAATGCGGGACAACCCCACACTCTAAGTGCACTGCCCGTATAGTTATATAGAAAACTGCTTTCTACACGGATACAAACCTATGTACTTTGGAAGAACTGCCCTATTTATCCTGCGTGCACTGCCCTTATTTCTACAATTGCACTGCTCTATGTAATGCTGCAGGTACACTGGTTTCTATTCGAAGCACTACGCTTCCTCAGCTGTGTGCGCTGCCTAACGTAGAAACTATACTAGCCCCTAATGAATGCGGGATGACCTTGCACTCTAAGTGCACTGCCCATATAGTCATATAGAAAACTGCTTTATACACGGATACAAACCTATGTACTTTCGAAGAACTGCCCTATTTATCCTGCGTGCACTGCCCTTATTTCGACAATTGCACTACTCTATGTAATGCTGCAGGTACACTGGTTTCTATTCGAAGCACTGCGCTTCCTCAGCTTTGTGCACTGCCTAACCTAGAAACTATACTAGCCACTAAAGAATGCGGGACGACCCTGCACTCTAAGTGCACTGCCCATAAGGTCATATAGAAAACTGCTTTCTACGCGGATACAAACCTATGTACTTTCGAAAAACTGCCCTATTTATCCTGCGTGCACTGCCCTTATTTCGACAATTGCACTGCTCTATGTAATGCAGCAGGTACACTAGTTTCTGTTCGAAGCACTGCGCTTCCTCTGCCACATACACTGCCTAACCTAGAAACTATACTAGCCCCTAACGAATGCGGGACGACCCCGCACTCTAAGTGCACTACCCGTATAGTCATATTGAAAACTGCTTTCTACACGGATAAAAACCTATGTACTTTCGAAAACTGGCCTATTTATCCTGCGTGCACTGCCCTTATTTCGACAATTGCACTGCTCTATGTAATGCTACAGGTACATTGGTTTTTGTTCGAAGCACTGCGCTTCCTCAGCTGTGTGCACTGCCTAACGTAGAAACTATACTAGCCCCTAACGAATGCGGGATGACCTTGCACTTTAAGTGCACTACCCGTATAGTTATATCGAAAACTGCACTATACACGAATACAAATCTATGTACTTTCGAAGAACTGCCCTATTTATCCTGCGTGCACTGCCCTTATTTCGACAATTGCACTGCTCTATGTAATGCTGCAGGTACACTAGTTTCTGTTCGAAGCACTGCGCTTCCTCAGCTTTGTGCACTGCCTAACCTAGAAACTATACTAGCCCCTAACGAATGCGGGACGACCCTGCACTCTAAGTGCACTGCCCGTATAGTCATATAGAAAACTGCTTTCTACACGGATACAAACCTATGTACTTTCGAAGAACTGCCATATTTATCCTGCATGCACTGCCCTTATTTCGACAATTGCACTACCCTATGTAATGCTGCAGGTACACTAGTTTCTGTTCGAAGCACTGCGCTTCCTCAGCTTTGTGCACTACCTAACCTAGAAACTATACTAGCCCCTAACGAATGCGGGACGACACTGCACTCTAAGTGCACTGCCCGTATAGTCATATAGACAACTGCTTTCTACACGGATACAAACCTATGTACTTTCGTAGAACTGCCCTATTTATCCTGCGTGCACTGCCCATATTTCGACAATTGCACTTCTCTATGTAATGTTGCAGGTATACTGGTTTCTGTTCGAAGCACTGCGCTTCCTCAGCTTTGTGCACTGCCTAACCTAGAAACTATACTAGACCCTAACGAATGCGGGACGACCCTGCACTCTAAGTGCACTGCCCATATAGTCATATAGAAAACTGCTTTCTACGCGAATAGAAACCTATGTACTTTCGAATAACAGCCCTATTTATCCTGCGTGCACTGCCCATATTTCGACAATCACACTGCTCTATGTAATGCTGTCGTACACTGGTTTCTGTTCGAAGCACTGCGCTTCCTCAGCTTTGTGCACTGCCTAACCTAGAAACTATACTAGACCCTAACGAATGCGGGACGACCCTGCACTCTAAGTGCACTGCCCGTATAGTCATATAGAAAACTGCTTTATACACGGATACAAACCTATGTACTTTCGAAGAACTGCCCTATTTATCCTGCGTGCACTGCCCTTATTTCGACAATCGCACTGCTCTATGTAATGCTGCAGGTACACTGGTTTCTATTCAAAGCACTGCGCTTCCTCAGCTTTGTGCACTGCCTAACCTAGAAACTATACTAGACCCTAACGAATGCGGGACAACCCTGCACTCTAAGTGCACTGCCCATATAGTCATATAGAAAACTGCTTTCTACGCGAATAGAAACCTATGTACTTTCGAATAACAGCCCTATTTATCCTGCGTGCACTGCCCATATTTCGACAATCACACTGCTCTATGTAATGCTGTAGGTACACTGGTTTCAATTCGAAGCACTGCGCTTCCTCAGCGTTGTGCACTGCCTAACCTAGAAACTATACTAGCTCCTAACGAATGCGGGACAACCCCACACTCTAAGTGCACTGCCCGTATAGTTATATAGAAAACTGCTTTCTACACGGATACAAACCTATGTACTTTGGAAGAACTGCCCTATTTATCCTGCGTGCACTGCCCTTATTTCTACAATTGCACTGCTCTATGTAATGCTGCAGGTACACTGGTTTCTATTCGAAGCACTACGCTTCCTCAGCTGTGTGCGCTGCCTAACGTAGAAACTATACTAGCCCCTAATGAATGCGGGATGACCTTGCACTCTAAGTGCACTGCCCATATAGTCATATAGAAAACTGCTTTATACACGGATACAAACCTATGTACTTTCGAAGAACTGCCCTATTTATCCTGCGTGCACTGCCCTTATTTCGACAATTGCACTACTCTATGTAATGCTGCAGGTACACTGGTTTCTATTCGAAGCACTGCGCTTCCTCAGCTTTGTGCACTGCCTAACCTAGAAACTATACTAGCCACTAAAGAATGCGGGACGACCCTGCACTCTAAGTGCACTGCCCATAAGGTCATATAGAAAACTGCTTTCTACGCGGATACAAACCTATGTACTTTCGAAAAACTGCCCTATTTATCCTGCGTGCACTGCCCTTATTTCGACAATTGCACTGCTCTATGTAATGCAGCAGGTACACTAGTTTCTGTTCGAAGCACTGCGCTTCCTCTGCCACATACACTGCCTAACCTAGAAACTATACTAGCCCCTAACGAATGCGGGACGACCCCGCACTCTAAGTGCACTACCCGTATAGTCATATTGAAAACTGCTTTCTACACGGATAAAAACCTATGTACTTTCGAAAACTGGCCTATTTATCCTGCGTGCACTGCCCTTATTTCGACAATTGCACTGCTCTATGTAATGCTACAGGTACATTGGTTTTCGTTCGAAGCACTGCGCTTCCTCAGCTGTGTGCACTGCCTAACGTAGAAACTATACTAGCACCTAACGAATGCGGGACGACTCTGTACTCTAAGTGCACTGCCCGTAAGGTCATATAGAAAACTGCTTTCTACGCGGATACAAACCTATGTACTTTCGAAAAACTGCCATATTTATCCTGCGTGCACTGCCCTTATTTCGACAATTGCACTGCTCTATGTAATGCTGCAGGTACACTGGTTTCTGTTCGAAGCACTGCACTTCCTCTCCACGTACACTGCCTAACCTAGAAACTATACTAGCCCCTAACGAATGCGGGACGACCCCGCACTCTAAGTGCACTACCCGTATAGTAATATACAAAACTGCTTTCTACACGGATAGAAACCTATGTACTTTCGAATAACTTCCCTATTTATCCTGCGTGCACTGCCCATATTTCGACAATTACACTGCTCTATGTAATGCTGTCGTACACTGGTTTCTGTTCGAAGCACTGCGCTTCCTCAGCTTTGTGCACTGCCTAACCTAGAAACTATACTAGACCCTAACGAATGCGGGACGACCCTGCACTCTAAGTGCACTGCCCGTATAGTCATATAGAAAACTGCTTTATACACGGATACAAACCTATGTACTTTCGAAGAACTGCCCTATTTATCCTGCGTGCACTACCCTTATTTCGACAATTGCACTGCTCTATGTAATGCTGCAGGTACACTAGTTTCTGTTCGAAGCACTGTGCTTCCTCAGCTTTGTGCACTGCCTAACCTAGAAACTATACTAGCCCCTAACGAATGCGGGACGACCCTGCACTCTAAGTGCACTGCCCGTATAGTCATATAGAAAACTGCTATCTACACGGATACAAACCTATGTACTTTTGAAGACCTTCCCTATTTATCCTGCGTGCACTGCCCATTTTTCGACAATTGCACTGCTCTGTGTAATGCTGCAGGTACACTGGTTTTTGTTTGAAGCACTGCGCTTCCTCAGTTTTGTGCACTGCCTAACCTAGAAACTATACTAGCCCCTAACGAATGCGGGACGACCCTGCACTGTAAGTGCACTGCCCATATAGTCATATAGAAAACTGCTTTCTACACGGATACAAACCTATGTACTTTCAAAGAACTGCCCTATTTATCCTGCGTGCACAGCCCTTATTTCGACAATCGCACTGCTCTATGTAATGCTGTAGGTACACTGGTTTCAATTCGAAGCACTGCGCTTCCTCAGCGTTGTGCACTGCCTAACCTAGAAACTATACTAGCTCCTAACGAATGCGGGACAACCCCACACTCTAAGTGCACTGCCCGTATAGTTATATAGAAAACTGCTTTCTACACGGATACAAACCTATGTACTTTGGAAGAACTGCCCTATTTATCCTGCGTGCACTGCCCTTATTTCTACAATTGCACTGCTCTATGTAATGCTGCAGGTACACTGGTTTCTATTCGAAGCACTACGCTTCCTCAGCTGTGTGCGCTGCCTAACGTAGAAACTATACTAGCCCCTAATGAATGCGGGATGACCTTGCACTCTAAGTGCACTGCCCATATAGTCATATAGAAAACTGCTTTATACACGGATACAAACCTATGTACTTTCGAAGAACTGCCCTATTTATCCTGCGTGCACTGCCCTTATTTCGACAATTGCACTACTCTATGTAATGCTGCAGGTACACTGGTTTCTATTCGAAGCACTGCGCTTCCTCAGCTTTGTGCACTGCCTAACCTAGAAACTATACTAGCCACTAAAGAATGCGGGACGACCCTGCACTCTAAGTGCACTGCCCATAAGGTCATATAGAAAACTGCTTTCTACGCGGATACAAACCTATGTACTTTCGAAAAACTGCCCTATTTATCCTGCGTGCACTGCCCTTATTTCGACAATTGCACTGCTCTATGTAATGCAGCAGGTACACTAGTTTCTGTTCGAAGCACTGCGCTTCCTCTGCCACATACACTGCCTAACCTAGAAACTATACTAGCCCCTAACGAATGCGGGACGACCCCGCACTCTAAGTGCACTACCCGTATAGTCATATTGAAAACTGCTTTCTACACGGATAAAAACCTATGTACTTTCGAAAACTGGCCTATTTATCCTGCGTGCACTGCCCTTATTTCGACAATTGCACTGCTCTATGTAATGCTACAGGTACATTGGTTTTTGTTCGAAGCACTGCGCTTCCTCAGCTGTGTGCACTGCCTAACGTAGAAACTATACTAGCCCCTAACGAATGCGGGATGACCTTGCACTTTAAGTGCACTACCCGTATAGTTATATCGAAAACTGCACTATACACGAATACAAATCTATGTACTTTCGAAGAACTGCCCTATTTATCCTGCGTGCACTGCCCTTATTTCGACAATTGCACTGCTCTATGTAATGCTGCAGGTACACTAGTTTCTGTTCGAAGCACTGCGCTTCCTCAGCTTTGTGCACTGCCTAACCTAGAAACTATACTAGCCCCTAACGAATGCGGGACGACCCTGCACTCTAAGTGCACTGCCCGTATAGTCATATAGAAAACTGCTTTCTACACGGATACAAACCTATGTACTTTCGAAGAACTGCCATATTTATCCTGCATGCACTGCCCTTATTTTCGACAATTGCACTACCCTATGTAATGCTGCAGGTACACTGGTTTCTGTTCGAAGCACTGCGCTTCCTCAGCTTTGTGCACTGCCTAACCTAGAAACTATACTAGCCCCTAACGAATGCGGGACGACACTGCACTCTAAGTGCACTGCCCGTATAGTCATATAGACAACTGCTTTCTACACGGATACAAACCTATGTACTTTCGTAGAACTGCCCTATTTATCCTGCGTGCACTGCCCATATTTCGACAATTGCACTTCTCTATGTAATGTTGCAGGTATACTGGTTTCTGTTCGAAGCACTGCGCTTCCTCAGCTTTGTGCACTGCCTAACCTAGAAACTATACTAGACCCTAACGAATGCGGGACGACCCTGCACTCTAAGTGCACTGCCCATATAGTCATATAGAAAACTGCTTTCTACGCGAATAGAAACCTATGTACTTTCGAATAACAGCCCTATTTATCCTGCGTGCACTGCCCATATTTCGACAATCACACTGCTCTATGTAATGCTGTCGTACACTGGTTTCTGTTCGAAGCACTGCGCTTCCTCAGCTTTGTGCACTGCCTAACCTAGAAACTATACTAGACCCTAACGAATGCGGGACGACCCTGCACTCTAAGTGCACTGCCCGTATAGTCATATAGAAAACTGCTTTCTACACGGATACAAACCTATGTACTTTCGAAGAACTGCCCTATTTATCCTGCGTGCACTGCCCTTATTTCGACAATCGCACTGCTCTATGTAATGCTGCAGGTACACTGGTTTCTATTCAAAGCACTGCGCTTCCTCAGCTTTGTGCACTGCCTAACCTAGAAACTATACTAGACCCTAACGAATGCGGGACGACCCTGCACTCTAAGTGCACTGCCCATATAGTCATATAGAAAACTGCTTTCTACACGGATACAAACCTATGTACTTTCGAATAACTGCCCTATTTATCCTGCGTGCACTGCCATATTTCGACAATTGCACTGCTCTATGTAATGCTGCCGTACACTGGTTTCTGTTCGAAGCACTGCGCTTCCTCAGCTTTGTGCACTGCCTAACCTAGAAACTATACTAGACCCTAACGAATGCGGGACGACCCCACACTCTAAGTGCGCTGCCTGTATAGTCATATAGAAAACTGCTTTCTACACGGAATACAAACCTATGTACTTTCGAAGAACTGCCCTATTTATCCTGCGTGCACTGCCCTTATTTCGACAATCGCACTGCTCTATGTAATGCTGCAGGTACACTGGTTTCTATTCGAAAGCACTGCGCTTCCTCAGCTTTGTGCACTGCCTAACCTAGAAACTATACTAGCCCCTAACGAATGCGGGACGACCCCACACTCCAAGTGCGCTGCCCGGATAGTTATATAGAAAACTGCTTTCTACACGGATACAAACCTATGTACTTTGGAAGAACTGCCCTATTTATCCTGCGTGCACTGCCCTTATTTCGACAATTGCACTGCTCTATGTAATGCTGCAGGTACACTAGTTTCTGTTCGAAGCACTGCGCTTCCTCAGCTTTGTGCACTGCCTAACCTAGAAACTATACTAGCCCCTAACGAATGCGGGACGACCCCGCACTCTAAGTGCACTACCCGTATAGGTCATATAGAAAACTGCTTTCTACACGGATAAAAACCTATGTACTTTCGAAAAACTGCCTATTTATCCTGCGTGCACTGCCCTTATTTCGACAATTGCACTGCTCTATGTAATGCTGCAGGTACATTGGTTTTTGTTCGAAGCACTGCGCTTCCTCAGCTGTGTGCACTGCCTAACGTAGAAACTATACTAGCCCCTAACGAATGCGGGATGACCCTGCACTCTAAGTGCACTACCCGTATAGTTATATCGAAAACTGCACTATACACGAATACAAATCTATGTACTTTCGAAGAACTGCCCTATTTATCCTGCGTGCACTGCCCTTATTTCGACAATTGCACTGCTCTATGTAATGCTGCAGGTACACTAGTTTCTGTTCGAAGCACTGCGCTTCCTCAGCTTTGTGCACTGCCTAACCTAGAAACTATACTAGCCCCTAACGAATGCGGGACGACCCTGCACTCTAAGTGCACTGCCCGTATAGTCATATAGAAAACTGCTTTCTACACGGATACAAACCTATGTACTTTCGAAGAACTGCCCTATTTATCCTGCGTGCACTGCCCTTATTTCGACAATTGCACTGCTCTATGTAATGCTGCAGGTACACTAGTTTCTGTTCGAAGCACTGTGCTTCCTCAGCTTTGTGCACTGCCTAACCTAGAAACTATACTAGCCCCTAACGAATGCGGGACGACCCTGCACTCTAAGTGCACTGCCCGTATAGTCATATAGAAAACTGCTATCTACACGGATACAAACCTATGTACTTTCGAAGAACTGCCCTATTTATCCTGCGTGCACTGCCCATTATTTCGACAATTGCACTGCTCTATGTAATGCTGCAGGTACACTGGTTTCTGTTTCGAAGCACTGCGCTTCCTCAGCTTTGTGCACTGCCTAACCTAGAAACTATACTAGACCCTAACGAATGCGGGACGACCCTGCACTCTAAGTGCACTGCCCATATAGTCATATAGAAAACTGCTTTCTACGCGAATAGAAACCTATGTACTTTCGAAGAACAGCCCTATTTATCCTGCGTGCACTGCCCATATTTCGACAATCAGCACTGCTCTATGTAATGCTGTCGGTACACTGGTTTCTGTTCGAAGCACTGCGCTTCCTCAGCTTTGTGCACTGCCTAACCTAGAAACTATACTAGACCCTAACGAATGCGGGACAACCCCACACTCTAAGTGCGCTGCCTGTATAGTCATATAGAAAACTGCTTTCTACTACACGGATACAAACCTATGTACTTTCGAAGAACTGCCCTATTTATCCTGCGTGCACTGCCCTTATTTCGACAATCGCACTGCTCTATGTAATGCTGCAGGTACACTGGTTTTCTATTAAAAGCACTGCGCTTCCTCAGCTTTGTGCACTGCCTAACCTAGAAACTATACTAGCCCCTAACGAATGCGGGACGACCCCACACTCTAAGTGCGACTGCCCGGATAGTTATATAGAAAACTGCTTTCTACAACGGATACAAACCTATGTACTTTGGAAGAACTGCCCTATTTATCCTGCGTGCACTGCCCTTATTTCGACAATTGCACTACTCTATGTAATGATGCAGGTACACTGGTTTCTGTTCAAAGCACTGCGCTTCCTCAGCTGTGTGCACTGCCTAACCTAGAAACTATACTAGCCCCTAACGAATGCGGGACGACCCCACACTCTAAGTGCAGCTGCCCGTATAGTTATATAGAAAACTGATTTCTACACGGATACAAACCTATGTACTTTGGAAGAACTGCCCTATTTATCCTGCGTGCACTGCCCTTATTTCGACAATTGCACTGCTCTATGTAATGCTGCAGGTACACTGGTTTCTATTCGAAGCACTACGCTTCCTCAGCTGTGTGCACTGCCTAACCTAGAAACTATACTAGCCCCTAACGATGCGGGACGACCCCGCACTCTAAGTGCACTACCCGTATAGTCATATTGAAAACTGCTTTCTACACGGATAAAAACCTATGTACTTTCGAAGAACTGGCCTATTTATCCTGCGTGCACTGCCCTTATTTCGACAATTGCACTGCTCTATGTAATGCTTGCAGGTACATTGGTTTTCTGTTCGAAGCACTGCGCTTCCTCAGCTGTGTGCACTGCCTAACGTAGAAACTATACTAGCCACCTAACGAATGCGGGATGACCTTGTCACTCTAAGTGCACTACCCGTATAGTTATATCGAAAACTGCACTTCTACACGAATACAAACCTATGTACTCTCGAAGAACTGCCATATTTATCCTGCGTGCACTGCCCTTATTTCGACAATTGCACTCCTCTATGTAATGCTGCAGGTACACTAGTTTCTGTTCGAAGCACTGCGACTTCCTCAGCTTGTGCACTGCCTAACCTAGAAACTATACTAGCCCCTAACGAATGCGGGACGACCCTGCACTCTAAGTGCACTACCCGTATAGTCATATAGAAAACTGCTTTCTACGCGGATACAAACCTATGTACTTTCGAATAACTGCCCTATTTATCCTGCGTGCACTGCCCATATTTCGACAATTGCACTGCTCTATGTAATGCTGTCAGGTACACTGGTTTCTGTTCGAAGCACTGCGCTTCCTCAAGCTTTGTGCACTGCCTAACCTAGAAACTATACTAGACCCTAACGAATGCGGGACGACCCGGCACTCTAAGTGCACTTCCCGTATAGTCATATAGAAAACTGCTTATCTACACGGATACAAACCTATGTACTTTCGAAGAACTGCCCTATTTATCCTGCGTGCACTGCCCTTATTTCTACAATTGCACTGCTCTATGTAATGCTGCAGGTACACTAGTTTCTGTTCGAAGCACTGCGCTTCCTCAGCTTTGTGCACTGCCTAACCTAGAAACAATACTAGCCCCTAACGAATGCGGGACGACCCGCACTCTAAGTGCACTGACCCGTATAGTCATATAGAAAACTGCTTTCTACACGGATAAAACCTATGTACTTTCGAAGAACTGCCCTATTTATCCTGCTGTGCACTGCCCTTATTTCGACAATTGCACTGCTCTATGTAATGCTGCAGGTACATGTTTTTGTTCGAAGCACTAGCTTCCTCAACTTTGTGCACTGCCTAACCTAGAAACTATACTAGCCCCTAACGAATGCGGGACGACCCGCACTCTAAGTGCACTGCCCGTATAGTCATATAGAAAACTGCTTCTACACGGATAGAAACCTATGTACTTTCGAAGAACTGGCCCTATTTATCCTGCGTGCACTGCCCTTATTTCGACAATCGCACTGCTCTATGTAATGCTGCAGGTACACTGGTTTCTGTTTCGAAGCACTGCGCTTCCTCAACTTTGTGCACTGCCTAACCTAGAAACTATACTAGCCCCTAACAAATGCGGGACGACCCTGCACTCTAAGTGCACTGCCCGTATAGTTATATAGAAAACTGCTATCTACACGGATACAAACCTATGTACTTTTGAAGAACTGCCCTATTTATCCTGCGTGCACTGCCCTTATTTCGACAATTGCACTGCTCTATGTAATGCTGCAGGTACACTGGTTTCTGTTCGAAGCACTGCGCTTCCTCAGCTTTGTGCACTGCCTAACCTAGAAACTATACTAGCCCCTAACGAATGCGGGACGACCCTGCACTCTAAGTGCACTGCCCGTATAGTCATATAGAAAACTGCTTTCTACACGGATACAAACCTATGTACTTTCGAAGAACTGCCCTATTTATCCTGCGTGCACTGCCCTTATTTCGACAATTGCACTGCTCTATGTAATGCTGCAGGTACACTGGTTTCTATTCGAAGCACTGCGCTTCCTCAGCTTTGTGCACTGCCTAACCTAGAAACTATACTAGCCCCTAACGAATGCGGGACGAACCCTACACTCTAAGTGCACTGCCTATATAGTTATATAGAAAACTGCTTTCTACACGGATACAAATCTATGTACTTTGGAAGAACTGCCCTATTTATCCTGCGTGCACTGCCCTTATTTCGACAATTGCACTGCTCTATGTAATGCTGCAGGTACACTGGTTTCTGTTCAAAGCACTGCGCTTCCTCAGCTTTTGTGCACTGCCCAACCTAGAAACTATACTAGCCCCTAACGAATCCGGGACGACCCCACACTCTAAGTGCGCTGCCCGTATAGTTATATAGAAAACTGATTTCTACACGGATACAAACCTATGTACTTTGGAAGAACTGCCCTATTTATCCTGCGTGCACTGCCCTTATTTCGACAATTGCACTGCTCTATGTAATGCTGCAGGTACACTGGTTTCTATTCGAAGCACTGTGCTTCCTCAGCTGTGTGCACTTCCTAACGTAGAAACTATACTAGCCCCAAACGTATGCGGGATGACCTTGCACTCTAAGTGCACTGCCCGTATAGTCATATAGAAAAACTGCCTTATACACGGATACAAACCTATGTACTTCGAAGAACTGCCCTATTTATCCTGCGTGCACTGCCCTTATTTCGACAATTGCACTGCTCTATGTAATGCTGCAGGTACACTAGTTTCTGTTCGAAGCACTGCGCTTCCTCAGCTTTGTGCACTGCCTAACCTAGAAACTATACTAGCCCCTAACGAATGCGGGACGACCCTGCACTCTAAGTGCACTGCCCGTATAGTCATATAGAAAACTGCTTTCTACACGGATACAAACCTATGTACTTTCGAAGAACTGCCCTATTTATCCTGCGTGCACTGCCCTTATTTCGACAATTGCACTGCTCTATGTATGCTGCAGGTACACTGGTTCTTGTTCGAAGCACTGCAGCTTCCTCACTTTGTGCACTGCCTAACCTAGAAACTATACTAGCCCCTAACGAATGCGGGACGACCCGGCACTCTAAGTGCACTTACCCGTATAGTCATATAGAAAACTGCTATCTACACGGATAGCAAACCTATGTACTTTCGAATAACTGCCCTATTTATCCTAGGTGCACTGCCCATATTTCGACAATTACACTGCTCTATGTAATGCTGCAGGTACACTGGTTTCTGTTCGAAGCACTGCGCTTCCTCAGCTTTGTGCACTGCCTAACCTAGAAACTATACTAGACCCTAACGAATGCGGGACGACCCTGCACTCTAAGTGCACTGCCCGTATAGTCATATAGAAAACTGCTTTATACACGGATACAAACCTATGTACTTTCGAAGAACTGCCCTATTTATCCTGCGTGCACTGCCCTTATTTCGACAATTGCACTGCTCTATGTAATGCTGCAGGTACACTGGTTTCTTTTCGAAGCACTGTGCTTCCTCAGCTTTGTGCACTGCCTAACCTAGAAACTATACTAGCCCCTAACGAATGCGGGACGACCCTGCACTCTAAGTGCACTGCCCGTATAGGTCATATAGAAAACGGCTTTCTACGCGGATACAAACCTATGTACTTTCGAAAAACTGCCCTATTTATCCTGCGTGCACTGCCCTTATTTCGACAATTAGCACTGCTCTATGTAATGCTGCAGGTACACTGGTTTCTGTTCGAAGCACTCCGCTTCCTCAGCTTTGTGCACTGCCTAACCTAGAAACTATACTAGCCCCTAACGAATGCGGGACGACCCCGCACTCTAAGTGCACTGCCCGTATAGTCATATAGAAAACTTCTTTCTACACGGATACAAACCTATGTACTTTCGAAAAACAGGCCCTATTTATCCTGCGTGCACTGCCCTTAGTTTCGACAATTGCACTGCTCTATGTAATGCTGCAGGTACACTGGTTTCTGTTCGAAGCACTGCGCTTCCTCAGCTTTGTGCACTGCCTAACCTAGAAACTATACTAGCCCCTAATCAATGCGGACGACCCTACACTCTAAGTGCACTGCCCGTATAGTCATATAGAAAACTGCTATCTACACGGATACAAACCTATGTACTTTTGAAAAACTGCCCTATTTATCCTATGTGCACTGCCCTTATTTCGACAATTGCACTTCTCCATGTAATGCTGCAGGTACATTGGTCTTTGTTCGAAGCACTATGCTTCCTCAACTTTGTGCACTGCCTAACCTAGAAACTATACTAGCCCCTAACGAATGCGGGACGACCCGGCACTCTATGTGCACTTCCCGTATAGTCATATAGAAAACTGCTATCTACACGGATACAAACCTATGTACTTTCGAAGAACTGCCCTATTTATCCTGCGTGCACTGCCCTTATTTCGACAATTGCACTGCTCTATGTAATGCTGCAGGAACACTAGTTTCTGTTCAAAGCACTGCGCTTCCTCAGCTTTGTGCACTGCCTAACCTAGAAACAATACTAGCCCCTCACGAATGCGGGACGACCCTGCACTCTAAGTGCACTACCCGTAAGGTCATATAGAAAACTGCTTTGTACGCGGATACAAACCTATGTACTTTCGAAAACTGCCCTATTTATCCTCCGTACACTGCCCTTATTTCGACAATTGCACTTCTCTATGTAATGGTGCAGGTACACTGGTTTCGAAGCACTGCGCTTCCTATGCCACGTACACTGCCTAACCTAGAAATTATACTAGCCCCTAACGAATGCGGGACGACCCCGCACTCTAAGTGCACAACCCGTATAGTCATATTGAAAACGGCTTTCTACACGGATAAAAACCTATGTACTTTCGAAGAACTGCCCTATTTATCCTGTGTGCACTACCCTTATTTCGACAATTGCACTGCTCTATGTAATGCTGCAGGTACATTTGTTTTTGTTCGAAGCACTATGCTTCCTCAACTTTGTGCACTGCCTAACCTAGAAACTATACTAGCCCCTAACGAATGCGGAACGACCCTGCACTCTAAGTGCACTGCCCGTATAGTAATATAGAAAACTACTTTCTTCACGGATAGAACCTATGTACTTTCGAAGAACTGGCCTATTTATCCTGCGTGCACTACCCATATTTCGACAATTGCACTGCTCTATGTAATGCTGCAGGTACACTGGTTTCTGTTTCGAAGCACTGCGCTTCCTCAGCTTTGTGCACTGCCTAACCTAGAAACTATACTAGCCCCTAACGAATGCGGGACGACCCTGCACTCTAAGTGCACTGCCCGTATAGTCATATAGAAAACTGCTATCTACACGGATACAAACCTATGTACTTTCGAAGAACTTCCCTATTTATCCTGCGTGCACTGCCCTTATTTCGACAATTGCACTGCTCTATGTAATGCTGCAGGTACACTAGTTTCTGTTCGAAGCACTGCGCTTCCTCAGCTTTGTGCACTGCCTAACCTAGAAACTATACTAGCCCCTAACGAATGCGGGACGACCCTGCACTCTAAGTGCACTGCCCGTAAGGTCATATAGAAAACTGCTTTGTACACGGATAGCAAACCTATGTACTTTCGAAGAACTGCCCTATTTATCCTGCGTACACTGCCCTTATTTCGACAATTGCACTTCTCTATGTAATGCTGCAGGTACACTGGTTTTTGTTCGAAGCACTGCGCTTCCTGTGCCATGTACACTGCCTAACCTAGAAATTATACTAGCCCCTAACGAATGCGAGACGATCCCGCACTCTAAGTGCACTACCCGTATAGTCATATGAAAACTGCTTTCTACACGGATAAAAACCTATGTACTTTCGAAGAACTGCCCTATTTATCCTGTGTGCACTGCCCTTATTTCGACAATTGCACTGCTCTATGTAATGCTGCAGGTACATTTGTTTTTGTTCGAAGCACTATGCTTCCTCAACTTTGTGCACTGCCTAACCTAGAAACTATACTAGCCCCAAACGAATGCGGGACGACCCGCACTCTAAGTGCACTGCCCGTATAGTAATATAGAAAACTACTTTCTACACGGATAGAAACCTATGTACTTTCGAAGAACTGGCCTATTTATCCTGCGTGCACTGCCCTTATTTCGACAATTGCACTACTCTATGTAATGCTGCAGGTACACTTGGTTTCTGTTCGAAGCACTGCGCTTCCTCAGCTTTGTGCACTGCCTAACCTAGAAACTATACTAGCCCTAACGAATGCGGGACGACCCTGCACTCTAAGTGCACTGCCCGTATAGTCATATAGAAAACTGCTTTCTACACGGATACAAACCTATGTACTTTCGAAGAACTGCCCTATTTATCGTGCGTGCACTGCCCTTATTTCGACAATTGCACTGCTCTATGTAATGCTGCAGGTATACTAGTTTCTGTTTGAAGCACTGCGCTTCCTCAGCTTTGTGCACTACCTAACCTAGAAACTATACTAGCCCCTAACGAATGCTGGGACGACCCCGCACTCTAAGTGCACTGCCCGTATAGTCATATAGAAAACTGCTTTCTACACGGATACAAACCTATGTACTTTCGAAGAACTGCCCTATTTATCCTGCGTGCACTGCCCTTATTTCGACAATTGCACTGCTCTATGTAATGCTGCAGGTACTACTGGTTTCTGTTTGAAGCACTGCGCTTCCTCAGCTTTGTGCACTACCTAACCTAGAAACTATACTAGCCCCTAACGAATGAGGGACGACCCCGCACTCCAAGTGCACTGCCCGTATAGTCATATAGAAAACTGCTTTCTACACGGATACAAACCTATGTACTTTCGAAGAACTGCCCTATTTATCCTGCGTGCACTTCCCTTATTTCGACAATTGCACTGCTCTATGTAATGTTGCAGGTACACTCGTTTCTGTTCGAAGCACTGCGCTTCCTTAGCTTTGTGCACTGCCTAACCTAGAAACTATACTAGCCCCTAACGAATGCGGGACGACCCTGCACTCTAAGTGCACTGCCGTATAGTCATATAGAAAACTTCTTTCTACACGGATACAAACCTATGTACTTTCGAAGAACTGCCCTATTTAACCTGAGTGCGCTGCCCTTATTTCGACAATTGCACTGCTCTATATAATGCTACAGGTACACTGGTTTCTGTTTGAAGCACTGCGCTTCTCAGCTTTGTGCACTGCCTAACCTAGAAACTATACTAGCCCCTAACGAATGCAGGACGACCCTTCACTCTAAGTGCACTGCCCGTATAGTTATATAGAAAACTGCTTTCTACACGGACTACAAACCTGTGTACTTTTGAAGAACTGCCCTAATTATCCTGCGTGCACTACCCTTATTTCGAGAATTGCACTGCTCTATGTAATGCTGCAGGTACGCTAGTTTCTGTTCGAAGCACTGCGCTTCCTCAGCTTTGTGCACTTCCTAACCTAGAAACTATACTAGCCCCTAACGAATGCGGGACGACCCCGCACTCCAGGTGCACTGCCCGTAAGGTCATATAGAAAACTGCTTTCTACATGGATACAAACCTATGTACTTTCGAATAACTGCCCTATTTATCCTGTGTGCACTGCCCTTATTTCGACAATTGCACTTCTCTATGTAATGCTGCAGGTACACTTGTTTCTGTTCGAAGCACTGCGCTTCCTCAGCTTTGTGCACTGCCTAACCTAGAAACTATACTAGCCCCTAACGAATGCGGGACGACCCGCACTCTAAGTGCACTGCCCGTATAAGTAATATAGAAAACTGCTTTCTACACGGATAGAAACCTATGTACTTTCGAAGAACTAGCCCTATTTATCCTGCGTGCACTGCCCTTATTTCGACTAATTGCACTGCTCTATGTAATGCTGCAGGTACATTGGTTTTTGTTCGAAGCACTGCGCTTCCTCAGCTTTGTGCACTGCCTAACCTAGAAACTATACTAGCCCCTAACGAATGCGGGATGACCCTTGCACTCTAAGTGCACTACCCGTATAGTCATATCGAAAACTGCTTTATACACGAATACAAACCTATGTACTTTCGAAGAACTGCCCTATTTATCCTGCGTGCACTGCCCTTATTTCGACAATTGCACTGCTCTATGTAATGCTGCAGGTACACTAGTTTCTGTTCGAAGCACTGCGCTTCCTCAGCTTTGTGCACCTGCCTAACCTAGAAACTATATTAGCCCCTAACGAATGCGGGACGACCCTGCACTCTAAGTGCACTGCCCGTAAGGTCATATAGAAAACTGCTTTCTACGCGGATACAAACCTATGTACTTTCGAAAAACTGCCCTATTTATCCTGCGTACACTGCCCTTATTTCGACAATTGCACTTCTCTATGTAATGCTGCAGGTACACTGCTTTCTGTTCGAAACACTGCGCTTCCTCTGCCACGTACACTGCCTAACCTAGAAACTATACTAGCCCCTAACGAATGCGGGACGACCCCGCACTTAAGTGCACTACCCGTATAGTCATATTGAAAACTGCTTTCCACACGGATAGAAACCTATGTACTTTCGAAAAACTGCCCTATTTATCCTGTGTGCACTGCCCTTATTTCGACAATTGCACTGCTCTATGTAATGCTGCAGGTACATTGGTTTTGTTTGAAGCACCGCGCTTCCTTAATTTTCTGCACTGCCTAACCTAGAAACTATACTAGCCCCTAACGAATGCGGGACGACCCTGCACTCTAAGTGCACTGCCCCGTATAGTCATATAGAAAACTGCTTTCTACACGGATAGAAACCTATGTACTTTCGAAGAACTGCCCTATTTATCCTGCGTGCACTGCCCTTATTTCGACAATTCCACTGCTCTATGTAATGCTGCAGGTACACTGGTTTCTGTTCGAAGCACTGCGCTTCCTCAGCTTTGTGCACTGCCTAACCTAGAAACTATACTAGCCCTAACGAATGCGGGACGACCCTGCACTCTAAGTGCACTGCCCGTATAGGTCATATAGAAAACTGCTTTCTACACGGATACAAACCTATGTACTTTCGAAGAACTGCCCTATTTATCCTGCTGCACTGCCCTTATTTCGACAATTGCACTGCTCTATGTAATGCTGCAGGTACACTGGTTTCTGTTCGAAGCACTGCGCTTCCTCAGCTTTGTGCACTGCCTAACCTAGAAACTATACTAGCCCCTAACGAAGGCGGGACGACCCTGCACTCTAAGTGCACTGCCCGTATAGTCATATAGAAAACTGCTTTCTACACGGATACAAACCTATGTACTTTCGAAGAACTGCCCTATTTATCCTGCGTGCACTGCCCTTATTTCGACAATTGCACTGCTCTATGTAATGTTGCAGGTACACCGGTTTCTGTTTGAAGCACCGCGCTTCCTTAACTTTCTGCACTTCCTAACCTAGAAACTATACTAGCCCCTGACGAATGCGGGCCGACCCTGCACTCTAAGTGCACTGCCCGTATAGTCATATAGAAAACTGCTTTCTACACGGATACAAACCTATGTACTTTCGAAGAACTGCCCTATTTATCCTCCGTGCACTGCCCTTATTTCGACAATGGCACTGCTCTATGTAATGCTACATGTACACTGATTTCTGTTCGAAGCACTGCGCTTTCTCAGCTTTGTGCACTAGCTAACCTAGAAACTATACTAGCCCCTAACGAATGCGGGACGACCCTTCACTCTAAGTGCACTGCACGTATAGTCATATGGAAAACTTCTTTCTACACGGATACAAACCTATGTACTTTCGAAGAGCTGCCCTATTTATCCTGTGTGCACTGCCCTTATTTCGACAATTGCACTGCTCTATGTAATGCTGCAGGTACATTTGTTTTTGTTCGAAGCACTATGCTTCCTCAGCTTTGTGCACTGCCTAACCTAGAAACTATACTAGCCCCTAACGAATGCGGGACGACCCCGCACTGTAAGTGCACTGCCCGTATAGTCATATAGAAAAGTGCTTTCTACATGGATACAAACCTATGTACTTTCGAAGAACTACACTATTTATCATGCGTGCACTGCCCTTATTTCGACAATGGTACTGCTCTATGTAATGTTGCAGGTACACTCGTTTCTGTTCGAAGCACTGCGCTTCCTCAGCTTTGTGCACTGCCTAACCTAAAAACTATACTAGCCCCTAACGAACGCGGGACGACCCTGCACTCTAAGTGCACTGCCCGTATAGTCATATATAAAACTGCTCTCTACACGGATACAAACCTATGTACTTTCGAAGAACTACCCTATTTTACCTGCGTGCACTGCCCTTATTTCGACAATTGCACTGCTCTATATAATGCTGCAGGTACACTGGTTTCTATTCGAAGCACTACGCTTCCTCAGCTGTGTGCACTGCCTAACGTAGAAACTATACTAGCCCCTAATGAATGCGGGATGACCTTGGACTCTAAGTGCACTGCCCGTATAGTCATATCGAAAACTGCTTTATACACGGATACAAACCTATGTACTTCCGAAGAACTGCCCTATTTATCCTGCGTGCACTGCCCTTATTTCGACAATTGCACTACTCTATGTAATGCTGCAGGTACATTGGTTTTTGTTCGAAGCACTGCGCTTCCTCAGCTTTGTGCACTGCCTAACCTAGAAACTATACTAGCCCCTATCGAATGCGGGAGGACCCTGCACTCTAAGTGCACTGCCCGTAAGGTCATATAGAAAACTGCTTTATACACGAATACAAACCTATGTACTTTCGAACAACTGCCCTATTTATCCTGTGTGCACTGCCCTTATTTCGACAATTGCACTGCTCTATGTAATGCTGCAGGTACATTGGTTTTTGTTCGAAGCACTATGCTTCCTCAACTTTGTGCACTGCCTAACCTAGAAACTATACTAGCCCTAATGAATGCGGGACGACCCTGCACTCTAAGTGCCCTGCCCGTTAGGTCATATAGAAAACTGCTTTCTACACGGATAAAAACCTATGTACTTTCGAAGAACTGCCCTATTTATCATGCGTGCACTGCCCTTATTTCAACAATTGCACTGCTCTATGTAATGCTGCAGGTACACTGGTTTCTGTTCGAAGCACTACACTTCCTCAGCTTTGTGCACTACCTAACCTAGAAACTATACTAGCCCCTAACGAATGCGGGAAGACCCTTCACTCTAAGTGCACTGCCCGTATAGTCATATAGAAAACTTCTTTCTACACGGATACAAACCTATGTACTTTCGAAGAACTGCCCTATTTATCCTGCGTGCACTGCCCTTATTTCGACAATTGCACTGCTCTATGTAATGCTGCAGGTACACCGGTTTCTATTTGAAGCACTGTGCTTCCTCAGCTTTGTACACTTCCTAACCTAGAAACTATACTAGCCCCTAACGAATGCGGGACGACCCCGCACTCTAAGTGCACTGCCCGTATAGTCATATAGAAAAGTGCTTTCTACATGGATAGAAACCTATGTACTTTCCAAGAACTACCCTATTTATCCTGGGTGCACTGCCCTTATTTCGACAATGGCACTGCTCTATGTAATGCTACAGGTACACTGATTTCTGTTCGAAGCACTGCGCTTTCTCAGCTTTGTGCACTACCTAACCTAGAAACTATACTAGCCCCTAACGAATGCGGGACGACCCTTCACTCTAAGTGCACTGCCCGTATAGTCATATGCAAAACTTCTTTCTACACGGATACAAACCTATGTACTTTCGAAGAACTGCCCTATTATGCTGCGTGCACTACCCTTATTTCGACAATTGCACTGCTCTATGTAATGCTGCAGGTACACCGGTTTCTGTTCGAAGCACCGCGCTTCCTCAGCTTTGTGCACTTCCTAACCTAGAAACTATACTAGCCCCTAACGAATGCGGGCCGACCCTGCACTCTAAGTGCACTGCCCGTATAGTCATATAGAAAACTGCTTTCTACACGGATACAAACCTATGTACTTTCGAAGAACTGCACTATTTATCCTGCGTGCACTGCCATTATTTCGACAATGGTACTGCTCTATGTAATGGTGTAGGTACACTCGTTTCTATTCGAAGCACTGCGCTTCCTCAGCTTTGTGCACTTCCTAACCTAGAAACTATACTAGACCCTAACGAATGCGGGACGACCCGCACTCTAAGTGCACTACCCGTATAGTCATATAGAAAACTGCTTTCTACACGGATAGAAACCTATGTACTTTCGAAGAACTGCCCTATTTATTCTGTGTGCACTGCCCTTATTTCGACAATTGCACTGCTCTACGTAATGCTGCAGGTACATTGGTTTTTGTTTGAAGCACTATGCTTCCTCAACTTTGTGCACTGCCTAACCTAGAAACTATACTAGCCCCTAACGAATGCGCGACGACCCCGCACTCTAAGTGCACTACCCGTATAGTCATATAGAAAACTGCTTTCTACATGGATAGAAACCTATGTACTTTCGAAGAACTGCCCTATTTATCGTGCGTGCACTGCCCTTATTTCGACAATTGCACTTCTCTATGTAATGCTGCAGGTACATTGGTTTTTGTTCGAAGCACTATGCTTCCTCAACTTTGTGCACTGCCTAACCTAAAAACTATACTAGCCCCTAACGAATGAGGGACGACCCCGCACTCCAAGTGCAGTGCCCGTATAGTCATATAGAAAACTGCTTTCTACACGGATACAAACCTATGTACTTTCGAAGAACTGCCCTATTTATCCTGCGTGCACTTCCCTTATTTCGACAATTGCGCTGCTCTATGTAATGCTGCAGGTACACTCGTTTCTGTTCGAAGCACTGCGCTTTCTCAGCTTTGTGCACTGCCTAACCTAGAAACTATACTAGCCCCTAACGAATGCGGAACGACCCTGCACTCTAAGTGCACTGCCCGTATAGTTATATAGAAAACTGCTTTCTACACGGATACAAACCTATGTACTTTCGAAGAACTGCCCTATTTATCCTGCGTGCACTACCCTTATTTCGACAATTGCACTGCTCTATGTAATGCTGTAGGTACACTGGTTTCTGTTCGAAGCACTGCGCTTCCTCAGCATTGTGCACTTCCTAACCTAGAAACTATACTAGCCCCTAACGAATGCGGGACGACCCTGCACTCTAAGTGCACTGCCCGTATAGTCATATAGAAAACTGCTTTCTACACGGATACAAACCTATGTACTTTCAAAGAACTGCCCTATTTATCCTGCGTGCACTGCCCTTATTTCGACAATTGCACTGCTCTACATAATGCTGCAGGTACACTGGTTTCTATTCGAAGCACTGCGCTTCCTCAGCTGTGTGCACTGCCTAACGTAGAAACTATACTAGCCCTATTTATCGTGCGTGCACTGCCCTTATTTCGACAATTGCACTGCTCTATGTAATGCTGCAGGTATACTAGTTTCTGTTTGAAGCACTGCGCTTCCTCAGCTTTGTGCACTACCTAACCTAGAAACTATACTAGCCCCTAACGAATGCAGGACGACCCTTCACTCTAAGTGCACTGCCCGTATAGTTATATAGAAAACTTCTTTCTACACGGACACAAACCTGTGTACTTTTGAAGAACTGCCCTAATTATCCTACGTGCACTACCCTTATTTCGAGAATTGCACTTCTCTATGTAATGCTGCAGGTACGCTAGTTTCTGTTCGAAGCACTGCGCTTCCTCAGCTTTGTGCACTTCCTAACCTAGAAACTATACTAGCCCCTAACGAATGCGGGACGACCCCGCACTCCAAGTGCACTGCCCGTATAGTTCATATAGAAAACTGCTTTCTACATGGATACAAACCTATGTACTTTCGAAGAACTGCCCTATTTATCCTGCGTGCACTGCCCTTATTTCGACAATTGCACTGCTCTATGTAATGCTGCAGGTACACTCGTTTCTGTTCGAAGCACTGCGCTTCCTCAGCTTTGTGCACTGCCTAACCTAGAAACTATACTAGCCCCTAATGAATGCGGGACGACCCGCACTCTAAGTGCACTGCCCGTATAGTAATATAGAAAACTGCTTTCTACACGGATAGAAACCTATGTACTTTCGAAGAACTGCCCTATTTATCCTGCGTGCACTGCCCTTATTTCGACAATTGCACTGCTCTATGTAATGCTGCAGGTACATTGGTTTTTGTTCGAAGCACTGCGCTTCCTCAGCTTTGTGCACTGCCTAACCTAGAAACTATACTAGCCCCTAACGAATGCGGGACGACCCTGCACTCTAAGTGCAGTGCCCGTATAGTCATATAGAAAACTGCTTTCTACACGGATACAAACCTATGTACTTTCGAAGAACTGCCCTATTTATCCTGCGTGCACTGCCCTTATTTCGACAATTGCAGCTGCTCTATGTAATGCTACAGGTACACTGGTTTCTGTTCGAAGCACCTGCGCTTCCTCAGCTTTGTGCACTGCCTAACCTAGAAACTATACTAGCCCCTAACGAATGCGGGACGACCCTTCACTCTAAGTGCACTGCCCGTATAGTTATATAGAAAACTTCTTTCTACACGGATACAAACCTATGTACTTTCGAAAGAACTGCCCTATTTATCCTGCGTGCACTACCCTTATTTCGACAATTGCACTGCTCTATGTAATGCTGTAGGTACACTGGTTTCTGTTCGAAGCACTGCGCTTCCTCAGCATTGTGCACTTCCTAACCTAGAAACTATACTAGCCCCTAACGAATGCGGGACGACCCTGCACTCTAAGTGCACTGCCCGTATAGTCATATAGAAAACTGCTTTCTACATGGATAGAAACCTATGTACTTTCGAAGAACTGCCCTATTTATCCTGTGTGCACTGCCCTTATTTCGACAATTGCACTACTCTGTGTAATGCTGCATGTACACTGGTTTCTGTTCGAAGCACTGCGCTTCCTCAGCTTTGTGCACTGCCTAACCTAGAAACTATACTAGCCCCTAATGAATGCGGGACAACCCGCACTCTAAGTGCACTGCCCGTATAGTAATATAGAAAACTGCTTTCTACACGGATAGAAACCTATGTACTTTCGAAGAACTGGCCTATTTATCCTGCGTGCACTGCCCTTATTTCGACAATTGCACTGCTCTATGTAATGCTGCAGGTACATTGGTTTTTGTTCGAAGCACTGCGCTTCCTCAGCTGTGTGCACTGCCTAACGTAGAAACTATACTAGCCCCTAACGAATGCGGGATGTCCTTGCACTCTAAGTGCACTACCCGTATAGTCATTTCGAAAACTGCTTTATACACGAATACAAACCTATGTACTTTCGAAGAACTGCCCTATTTATCCTGCGTGCACTGCCCTTATTTCGACAATTGCACTGCTCTATGTAATGCTGCAGGTACACTAGTTTCTGTTCGAAGCACTGCGCTTCCTCAGCTTTGTGCACCGCCTAACCTAGAAACTATATTAGCCCCTAACGAATGCGGGACGACCCTGCACTCTAAGTGCACTGCCCGTAAGGTCATATAGAAAACTGCTTTCTACGCGGATACAAACCTATGTACTTTCGAAAAACTGCCCTATTTATCCTATGTGCACTGCCCTTATTTCGACAATTGCACTTCTCCATGTAATGCTGCAGGTACATTGGTGTTTGTTCGAAGCACTATGCTTCCTCAACTTTGTGGCACTGCCTAACCTAGAAACTATACTAGCCCCTAACGAATGCGGAACGAGCCCGCACTCTAAGTGCACTGCCCGTATAGTCATATAGAAAACTGCTTTCTACACGGATACAAACCTATGTACTTTCAAAGAACTGCCCTATTTATCCTGCGTGCACTGCCCTTATGTCGACAATTGCACTGCTCTATGTAATGTTGCAGGTACACTAGTTTTTGTTCGAAGCACTGCGCTTCCTCAGCTTTGTGCACTGCCTAACCTAGAAACGAATGCGGGACGACCCTGCACTCTAAGTGCACTACCCGTAAGGTCATATAGAAAACTGCTTTGTACGCGGATACAAACCTATGTACTTTCGAAAAACTGCCCTATTTATCCTGCGTACACTGCCCTTATTTCGACAATTGCACTTCTCTATGTAATGCTGCAGGTACACTGGTTTCTGTTCGAAGCACTGCGCTTCCTCTGCCACGTACACTGCCTAACCTAGAAACTATACTAGCCCCTAACGAATGCGGGACGACCCCGCACTCTAAGTGCACTACCCGTATAGTCATATTGAAAACTGCTTTCTACATGGATAGAAACCTATGTACTTTCGAAGAACTGCCCTATTTATCCTGTGTGCACTGCCCTTATTTCGACAATTGCACTGCTCTATGTAATGCTGCAGGTACATTGGTTTTTGTTTGAAGCACCGCGCTTCCTTAACTTTCTGCACTGCCTAACCTAGAAAACTATACTAGCCCCTAACGAATGCGGGACGACCCGCACTCTAAGTGCACTCCCCGTATAGTCATATAGAAAACTGCTTCTACACTGGATAGAAACCTATGTACTTTCGAAGAACTGCCCTATTTATCCTCCGTGCACTGCCCTTATTTCGACAATTCACTGCTCTATGTAATGCTGCAGGTACATTGGTTTTTGTTCGAAGCACTGCGCTTCCTCAGCTTTGTGCACTGCCTAACCTAGAAACTATACTAGCCCCTAACGAATGTGGGACGACCCTGTACTCTAAGTGCACTGCCCGTATAGTCATATAGAAAACTGCTTTCTACACGGATACAAACCTATGTACTTTCGAAGAACTGCCCTATTTATCGTGCAGTGCACTGCCCTTATTCCGACAATTGCACTGCTCTATGTAATGCTGCAGGTACACTGCTTTCTGTTTGAAGCACTGCGCTTCCTCAGCTTTGTGCACTGCCTAACCTAGAAACTATACTAGCCCCTAACGAAGGCGGGACGACCCTGCACTCTAAGTGCACTGCCCGTATAGTCATATAGAAAACTGCTTTCTACACGGATACAAACCTATGTACTTTCGAAGAACTGCCCTATTTATCCTGCGTGCACTGCCCTTATTTCGACAATTGCACTGCTCTATGTAATGTTGCAGGTACACCGGTTTCTGTTTGAAGCACCGCGCTTCCTTAACTTTCTGCACTTACTAACCTAGAAACTATACTAGCCCCTAACGAACGCGGGCCGACCATGCACTCTAAGTGCACTGCCCGTATAGTCATATAGAAAACTGCTTTCTACACGGATACAAACCTATGTACTTTCGAAGAACTGCCCTATTTATCCTCCGTGCACTGCCCTTATTTCGACAATGGGACTGCTCTATGTAATGCTACATGTACACTGATTTCTGTTCGAAGCACTGCGCTTTCTCAGCTTTGTGCACTAGCCTAACCTAGAAACTATACTAGCCCCTAACGAATGCGGGACGACCCTTCAATCTAAGTGCACTGCACGTATAGTCATATGAAAACTTCTTTCTACACGGATACAAACCTATGTACTTTCGAAGAACTGCCCTATTTATCTGCGTGCAATACCCTTATTTCGACAATTGCACTGCTCTATGTAATGCTGCAGGTACACTGGTTTCTGTTCGAAGCACTGCGCTTCCTCAGCTATGTGCACTTCCTAACCTAGAAACTATACTAGCCCCTAACGAATGCGGGACGACCCCGCACTCTAAGTGCACTGCCCGTATAGTCATATAGAAAAGTGCTTTCTACATGGATACAAACCTATGTACTTTCGAAGAACTACACTATTTATCCTGCGTGCACTGCCCTTATTTCGACAATGGTACTGCTCTATGTAATGTTGCAGGTACACTCGTTTCTGTTCGAAGCACTGCGCTTCCTCAGCTTTGTGCACTGCCTAACCTAGAAACTATACTAGCCCCTAACGAATGCGGGACGACCCTGCACTCTAAGTGCACTGCCCGTATAGTCATATATAAAACTGCTCTCTACACGGATACAAACCTATGTACTTTCGAAGAACTGCCCTATTTATCCTGCGTGCACTGCCCTTATTTCGACAATTGCACTGCTCTATAGTAATGCTGCAGGTACACTGGTTTCTAGTTCGAAGCACTACGCTTCCTCAGCTTTGTGCACTGCCTAACCTAGAAACTATACTAGCCCCTAATGAATGCGGGACGACCTTGCACTCTAAGTGCACTGCCCGTATAGTCATATCGAAAACTGCTTTATACACGGATACAAACCTATGTACTTCGAAGAACTGCCCTATTTATCCTGCGTGCACTGCCCTTATTTCGACAATTGCACTGCTCTATGTAATGCTGCAGGTACACTAGTTTCTGTTCGAAGCACTGCGCTTCCTCAGCTTTGTGCACTGCCTAACCTAGAAACTATACTAGCCCCTATCGAATGCGGGAGGACCCTGCACTCTAAGTGCACTGCCCGTAAGGTCATATAGAAAACTGCTTTATACACGAATACAAACTTATGTACTTTCGAACAACTGCCCTATTTATCCTGTGTGCACTGCCCTTATTTCGACAATTGCACTGCTCTATGTAATGCTGCAGGTACATTGGTTTTTGTTCGAAGCACTATGCTTCCTCAACTTTGTGCACTGCCTAACCTAGAAACTATACTAGCCCTAACGAATGCGGGACGACCCTGCACTCTAAGTGCACTGCCCGTTAGGTCATATAGAAAACTGCTTTCTACACGGATAAAACCTATGTACTTTCGAAGAACTGCCCTATTTATCATGCGTGCACTGCCCTTATTTCAACAATTGCACTGCTCTATGTAATGCTGCAGGTACACTGGTTTCTGTTCGAAGCACTACACTTCCTCAGCTTTGTGCACTACCTAACCTAGAAACTATACTAGCCCCTAACGAATGCGGGAAGACCCTTCACTCTAAGTGCACTGCCCGTATAGTCATATAGAAAACTTCTTTCTACACGGATACAAACCTATGTACTTTCGAAGAACTGCCCTATTTATCCTGCGTGCACTGCCCTTATTTCGACAATTGCACTGCTCTATGTAATGCTGCAGGTACACTGGTTTCTAGTTCGAAGCACTGTGCTTCCTCAGCTTTGTAGCACTTCCTAACCTAGAAACTATACTAGCCCCTAACGAATGCGGGACGACCCCGCACTCTAAGTGCACTGCCCGTATAGTCATATAGAAAAGTGCTTTCTACATGGATACAAACCTATGTACTTTCGAAGAACTGCCCTATTTATCCTGGTGCACTGCCCTTATTTCGACAATGGCACTGCTCTATGTAATGCTACAGGTACACTGATTTCTGTTCGAAGCACTGCGCTTCCTCAGCTTTGTGCACTTACCTAACCTAGAAACTATACTAGCCCCTAACGAATGCGGGACGACCCTTCACTCTAGTGCACTGCCCGTATAGTCATATGCAAAACTTCTTTCTACACGGATACAAACCTATGTACTTTCGAAGAACTGCCCTATTTATGCTGCGTGCACTACCCTTATTTCGACAATTGCACTGCTCTATGTAATGCTGCAGGTACACTGGTTTCTGTTCGAAGCACTGCGCTTCCTCGGCTTTGTGCACTTCCTAACCTAGAAACTATACTAGCCCCTAACGAATGCGGGACGACCCCGCACTCTAAGTGCACTGCCCGTATAGTCATATAGAAAAGTGCTTTCTACATGGATACAAACCTATGTACTTTCGAAGAACTGCACTATTTATCCTGCGTGCACTGCCATTATTTCGACAATGGTACTGCTCTATGTAATGGTGTAGGTACACTCGTTTCTGTTCGAAGCACTGCGCTTCCTCAGCTTTGTGCACTTCCTAACCTAGAAACTATACTAGCCCCTAACGAATGCGGGACGACCCGCACTCTAAGTGCACTGCCCGTATAGTCATATAGAAAACTGCTTTCTACACGGATACAAACCTATGTACTTTCGAAGAACTGCCCTATTTATCCTGCGTGCACTGCCCTTATTTCGACAATTGCACTGCTCTATGTAATGCTGCAGGTACACTGGTTTCTGTTCGAAGCACTGCGCTTCCTCAGCTTTGTGCACTGCCTAACCTAGAAACTATACTAGCCCCTAACGAATGCGGGACGACCCTGCACTCTAAGTGCACTGCCCGTATAGTCATATAGAAAACTGCTTTCTACACGGATAGAAACCTATGTACTTTCGAAGAACTGCCCTATTTATCCTGCGTGCACTGCCCTTATTTCGACAATTGCACTGCTCTATGTAATGCTGCAGGTACATTGGTTTTGTTCGAAGCACTGCGCTTCCTCAGCTTTGTGCACTGCCTAACCTAGAAACTATACTAGCCCCTAACGAATGCCGGGACTGACCCTGCACTCTAAGTGCACTGCCCGTATAGTCATATAGAAAACTGCTTTCTACACGGATACAAACCTATGTACTTTCGAAGAACTGCCCTATTTATCCTGCGTGCACTACCCTTATTTCGACAATTGCACTGCTCTATGTAATGCTACAGGTACACTGGTTTCTGTTCGAAGCACCTGCGCTTTCCTCAGCATTTGTGCACTTCCTAACCTAGAAACTATACTAGCCCCTAACGAATGCGGGACGACCCTTCACTCTAAGTGCACTGCCCGTATAGTTATATAGAAAACTTCTTTCTACACGGATACAAACCTATGTACTTTCGAAAGAACTGCCCTATTTATCCTGCGTGCACTACCCTTATTTCGACAATTGCACTGCTCTATGTAATGCTGTAGGTACACTGGTTTCTGTTCGAAGCACTGCGCTTCCTCAGCATTGTGCACTTCCTAACCTAGAAACTATACTAGCCCCTAACGAATGCGGGACGACCCTGCACTCTAAGTGCACTGCCCGTATAGTCATATAGAAAACTGCTTTCTACACGGATACAAACCTATGTACTTTCGAAAGAACTGCCCTATTTATCCTGCGTGCACTACCCTTATTTCGACAATTGCACTGCTCTATGTAATGCTGTAGGTACACTGGTTTCTGTTCGAAGCACTGCGCTTCCTCAGCATTGTGCACTTCCTAACCTAGAAACTATACTAGCCCCTAACGAATGCGGGACGACCCTGCACTCTAAGTGCACTGCCCGTATAGTCATATAGAAAACTGCTTTCTACACGGATACAAACCTATGTACTTTCAAAGAACTGCCCTATTTAACCTGCGTGCACTGCCCTTATTTCGACAATTGCACTGCTCTACATAATGCTGCAGGTACACTGGTTTCTATTCGAAGCACTGCGCTTCCTCAGCTGTGTGCACTGCCTAACGTAGAAACTATACTAGCCCCTAACGAATGCGGGATGACGTTGGACTCTAAGTGCACTACCCGTATAGTCATTTCGAAAACTGCTTTATACACGAATACAAACCTATGTACTTTCGAAGAACTGCCCTATTTATCCTGCGTGCACTGCCCTTATTTCGACAATTGCACTGCTCTATGTAATGCTGCAGGTACACTAGTTTCTGTTCGAAGCACTGCGCTTCCTCAGCTTTGTGCACCGCCTAACCTAGAAACTATATTAGCCCCTAACGAATGCGGGACGACCCTGCACTCTAAGTGCACTGCCCGTAAGGTCATATAGAAAACTGCTTTCTACGCGGATACAAACCTATGTACTTTCGAAAAACTGCCCTATTTATCCTATGTGCACTGCCCTTATTTCGACAATTGCACTTCTCCATGTAATGCTGCAGGTACATTGGTGTTTGTTCGAAGCACTATGCTTCCTCAACTTTGTGCACTGCCTAACCTAGAAACTATACTAGCCCCTAACGAATGCGGAACGAGCCCGCACTCTAAGTGCACTGCCCGTATAGTCATATAGAAAACTGCTTTCTACACGGATACAAACCTATGTACTTTCAAAGAACTGCCCTATTTATCCTGCGTGCACTGCCCTTATGTCGACAATTGCACTGCTCTATGTAATGTTGCAGGTACACTAGTTTTTGTTCGAAGCACTGCGCTTCCTCAGCTTTGTGCACTGCCTAACCTAGAAACGAATGCGGGACGACCCTGCACTCTAAGTGCACTACCCGTAAGGTCATATAGAAAACTGCTTTGTACGCGGATACAAACCTATGTACTTTCGAAAAACTGCCCTATTTATCCTGCGTACACTGCCCTTATTTCGACAATTGCACTTCTCTATGTAATGCTGCAGGTACACTGGTTTCTGTTCGAAGCACTGCGCTTCCTCTGCCACGTACACTGCCTAACCTAGAAACTATACTAGCCCCTAACGAATGCGGGACGACCCCGCACTCTAAGTGCACTACCCGTATAGTCATATTGAAAACTGCTTTCTACATGGATAGAAACCTATGTACTTTCGAAGAACTGCCCTATTTATCCTGTGTGCACTGCCCTTATTTCGACAATTGCACTGCTCTATGTAATGCTGCAGGTACATTGGTTTTTGTTTGAAGCACCGCGCTTCCTTAACTTTCTGCACTGCCTAACCTAGAAACTATACTAGCCCCTAACGAATGCGAGACGACCCGCACTCTAAGTGCACTCCCCGTATAGTCATAGAGAAAACTGCTTTCTACATGGATAGAAACCTATGTACTTTCGAAGAACTGCCCTATTTATCCTCCGTGCACTGCCCTTATTTCGAAAAATTCCACTGCTCTATGTAATGCTGCAGGTACATTGGTTTTTGTTCGAAGCTGCGCTTCCTCAGCTTTGTGCACTGCCTAACCTAGAAACTATACTAGCCCTAACGAATGTGGGACGACCCTGTACTCTAAGTGCACTGCCCGTCAGGTCATATAGAAAACTGCTTTCTACACGGATAAAAACCTATTTACTTTCGAAGAACTGCCCTATTTATCGTGCATGCACTGCCCTTATTCCGACAATTGCACTGCTCTATGTAATGCTGCAGGTACACTGCTTTCTGTTTGAAGCACTGCGCTTCCTCAGCTTTGTGCACTGCCTAACCTAGAAACTATACTAGCCCCTAACGAAGGCGGGACGACCCTGCACTCTAAGTGCACTGCCCGTATAGTCATATAGAAAACTGCTTTCTACACGGATACAAACCTATGTACTTTCGAAGAACTGCCCTATTTATCCTGCGTGCACTGCCCTTATTTCGACAATTGCACTGCTCTATGTAATGTTGCAGGTACACCGGTTTCTGTTTGAAGCACCGCGCTTCCTTAACTTTCTGCACTTACTAACCTAGAAACTATACTAGCCCCTAACGAACGCGGGCCGACCATGCACTCTAAGTGCACTGCCCGTATAGTCATATAGAAAACTGCTTTCTACACGGATACAAACCTATGTACTTTCGAAGAACTGCCCTATTTATCCTCCGTGCACTGCCCTTATTTCGACAATGGGACTGCTCTATGTAATGCTACATGTACACTGATTTCTGTTCGAAGCACTGCGCTTTCTCAGCTTTGTGCACTAGCTAACCTAGAAACTATACTAGCCCCTAACGAATGCGGGACGACCCTTCAATCTAAGTGCACTGCACGTATAGTCATATGGAAAACTTCTTTCTACACGGATACAAACCTATGTACTTTCGAAGAACTGCCCTATTTATTCTGCGTGCAATACCCTTATTTCGACAATTGCACTGCTCTATGTAATGCTGCAGGTACACTGGTTTCTGTTCGAAGCACTGCGCTTCCTCAGCTATGTGCACTTCCTAACCTAGAAACTATACTAGCCCCTAACGAATGCGGGACGACCCCGCACTCTAAGTGCACTGCCCGTATAGTCATATAGAAAAGTGCTTTCTACATGGATACAAACCTATGTACTTTCGAAGAACTACACTATTTATCCTGCGTGCACTGCCCTTATTTCGACAATGGTACTGCTCTATGTAATGTTGCAGGTACACTCGTTTCTGTTCGAAGCACTGCGCTTCCTCAGCTTTGTGCACTGCCTAACCTAGAAACTATACTAGCCCCTAACGAATGCGGGACGACCCTGCACTCTAAGTGCACTGCCCGTATAGTCATATATAAAACTGCTCTCTACACGGATACAAACCTATGTACTTTCGAAGAACTACCCTATTTAACCTGCGTGCACTGCCCTTATTTCGACAATTGCACTGCTCTATATAATGCTGCAGGTACACTGGTTTCTATTCGAAGCACTACGCTTCCTCAGCTGTGTGCACTGCCTAACGTAGAAACTATACTAGCCCCTAATGAATGCGGGATGACCTTGGACTCTAAGTGCACTGCCCGTATAGTCATATCGAAAACTGCTTTATACACGGATACAAACCTATGTACTTCCGAAGAACTGCCCTATTTATCCTGTGTGCACTGCCCTTATTTCGACAATTGCACTGCTCTATGTAATGCTGCAGGTACACTAGTTTCTGTTCGAAGCACTGCGCTTCCTCAGCTTTGTGCACTGCCTAACCTAGAAACTATACTAGCCCCTATCGAATGCGGGAGGACCCTGCACTCTAAGTGCACTGCCCGTAAGGTCATATAGAAAACTGCTTTATACACGAATACAAACTTATGTACTTTCGAACAACTGCCCTATTTATCCTGTGTGCACTGCCCTTATTTCGACAATTGCACTGCTCTATGTAATGCTGCAGGTACATTGGTTTTTGTTCGAAGCACTATGCTTCCTCAACTTTGTGCACTGCCTAACCTAGAAACTATACTAGCCCTAACGAATGCGGGACGACCCTGCACTCTAAGTGCACTGCCCGTTAGGTCATATAGAAAACTGCTTTCTACACGGATAAAAACCTATGTACTTTCGAAGAACTGCCCTATTTATCATGCGTGCAGTGCCCTTATTTCAACAATTGCACTGCTCTATGTAATGCTGCAGGTACACTGGTTTCTGTTCGAAGCACTACACTTCCTCAGCTTTGTGCACTACCTAACCTAGAAACTATACTAGCCCCTAACGAATGCGGGAAGACCCTTCACTCTAAGTGCACTGCCCGTATAGTCATATAGAAAACTTCTTTCTACACGGATACAAACCTATGTACTTTCGAAGAACTGCCCTATTTATCCTGCGTGCACTGCCCTTATTTCGACAATTGCACTGCTCTATGTAATGCTGCAGGTACACCGGTTTCTATTTGAAGCACTGTGCTTCCTCAGCTTTGTACACTTCCTAACCTAGAAACTATACTAGCCCCTAACGAATGCGGGATGACCCCGCACTCTAAGTGCACTGCCCGTATAGTCATATAGAAAAGTGCTTTCTACATGGATACAAACCTATGTACTTTCCAAGAACTGCCCTATTTATCCTGGGTGCACTGCCCTTATTTCGACAATGGCACTGCTCTATGTAATGCTACAGGTACACTGATTTCTGTTCGAAGCACTGCGCTTTCTCAGCTTTGTGCACTACCTAACCTAGAAACTATACTAGCCCCTAACGAATGCGGGACGACCCTTCACTCTAAGTGCACTGCCCGTATAGTCATATGCAAAACTTCTTTCTACACGGATACAAACCTATGTACTTTCGAAGAACTGCCCTATTTATGCTGCGTGCACTACCCTTATTTCGACAATTGCACTGCTCTATGTAATGCTGCAGGTACACTGGTTTCTGTTCGAAGCACTGCGCTTCCTCGGCTTTGTGCACTTCCTAACCTAGAAACTATACTAGCCCCTAACGAATGCGGGACGACCCCGCACTCTAAGTGCACTGCCCGTATAGTCATATAGAAAAGTGCTTTCTACATGGATACAAACCTATGTACTTTCGAAGAACTGCACTATTTATCCTGCGTGCACTGCCATTATTTCGATAATGGTACTGCTCTATGTAATGGTGTAGGTACACTCGTTTCTGTTCGAAGCACTGCGCTTCCTCAGCTTTGTGCACTTCCTAACCTAGAAACTATACTAGCCCCTAACGAATGCGGGACGACCCGCACTCTAAGTGCACTACCCGTATAGTCATATAGAAAACTGCTTTCTACACGGATAGAAACCTATGTACTTTCGAAGAACTGCCCTATTTATTCTGTGTGCACTGCCCTTATTTCGACAATTGCACTGCTCTACGTAATGCTGCAGGTACATTGGTTTTTGTTCGAAGCACTATGCTTCCTCAACTTTGTGCACTGCCTAACCTAGAAACTATACTAGCCCCTAACGAATGCGCGACGACCCCGCACTCTAAGTGCACTATCCGTATAGTCATATAGAAAACTGCTTTCTACACGGATAGAAACCTATGTACTTTCGAAGAACTGCCCTATTTATCCTGTGTGCACTGCCCTTATTTCGACAATTGCACTTCTCTATGTAATGCTGCAGGTACATTGGTTTTTGTTCGAAGCACTATGCTTCCTCAACTTTGTGCACTGCCTAACCTAAAAACTATACTAGCCCCTAACGAATCCGGGATGACCCGCACTCTAAGTGCAGTGCCCGTATAGTCATATAGAAAACTGCTTTCTACACGGATACAAACCTATGTACTTTCGAAGAACTGCCCTATTTATCCTGCGTGCACTGCCCTTATTTCGACAATTGCGCTGCTCTATGTAATGCTACAGGTACACTGGTTTCTGTTCGAAGCACCGCGCTTTCTCAGCTTTGTGCACTGCCTAACCTAGAAACTATACTAGCCCCTAACGAATGCGGGACGACCCTTCACTCTAAGTGCACTGCCCGTATAGTTATATAGAAAACTTCTTTCTACACGGATACAAACCTATGTACTTTCGAAAGAACTGCCCTATTTATCCTGCGTGCACTACCCTTATTTCGACAATTGCACTGCTCTATGTAATGCTGTAGGTACACTGGTTTCTGTTCGAAGCACTGCGCTTCCTCAGCATTGTGCACTTCCTAACCTAGAAACTATACTAGCCCCTAACGAATGCGGGACGACCCTGCACTCTAAGTGCACTGCCCGTATAGTCATATAGAAAACTGCTTTCTACACGGATACAAACCTATGTACTTTCGAAAGAACTGCCCTATTTATCCTGCGTGCACTACCCTTATTTCGACAATTGCACTGCTCTATGTAATGCTGTAGGTACACTGGTTTCTGTTCGAAGCACTGCGCTTCCTCAGCATTGTGCACTTCCTAACCTAGAAACTATACTAGCCCCTAACGAATGCGGGACGACCCTGCACTCTAAGTGCACTGCCCGTATAGTCATATAGAAAACTGCTTTCTACACGGATACAAACCTATGTACTTTCAAAGAACTGCCCTATTTAACCTGCGTGCACTGCCCTTATTTCGACAATTGCACTGCTCTACATAATGCTGCAGGTACACTGGTTTCTATTCGAAGCACTGCGCTTCCTCAGCTGTGTGCACTGCCTAACGTAGAAACTATACTAGCCCCTAACGAATGCGGGATGACGTTGGACTCTAAGTGCACTGCCCGTATAGTCATATCGAAAACTGCTTTATACACGGATACAAACCTATGTACTTTCGAAGAACTGCCTTATTTATCCTGCGTGCACTGCCCTTATTTCGAAAATTGCACTGCTCTATGTAATGCTGCAGGTACACTAGTTTTTGTTCGAAGCACTGCGCTTCCTCAGCTTTGTGCACTGCCTAACCTAGAAACTATACTAGCCCCTAACGAATGCGGGAGGACCCTGCACTCTAAGTGCACTGCACATAAGGTCATATAGAAAACTGCTTTCTACGCGGATACAAACCTATGTACTTTCGAAAAACTGCCCTATTTCTCCTATGTGCACTGCCCTTATTTCAACAATTGCATTTCTCTATGTAATGCTGCAGGTACATTGGTTTTTGTTCGAAGCACTATGCTTCCTCAACTTTGTGCACTGCCTAACCTAGAAAACTGCCCGTATAGTCATATAGAAAACTGCTTTCTACACGGATACAAACCTATGTACTTTCGAAGAACTGCCCTATTTAACCTGCGTGCACTTCCCTTATTTCGACAATTGCACTGCTCTGTATAATGCTGCAGGTACACTGGTTTCTGTTCGAAGCACCGCGCTTCCTCAGCTTTGTGCACTGCCTAACCTAGAAACTATACTAGCCACTAACGAATGCGGGATGACCCTGCAGTCTAAGTGCACTACCCGTAAGGTCATATAGAAAACTGCCTTCTACGCGGATACAAACCTATGTACATTCCAAGAACTGCCCTATTTATCCTGCGTGCACTTCCCTTATTTCAACAATTGCACTGCTCTATGTAATGCTGCAGGTACACTGGTTTCTGTTCGAAGCACTATGCTTCCTCTGCCACGTACACTGCCTAACCTAGAAATTATACTATCCCCTAACGAATGCGGGACGACCCCGCACTCTAAGTGCACTGTCCATATTGTCATATAGAAAACTGCTTTCCACACGGATACAAACCTATGTACTTTCGAAGAACTGCCCTATTTATCCTGCGTGCACTGCCCTTATTTCGACAATTGCACTTCTCTATGTAATGCTGCAGGTACATTGGTTTTTGTTCGAAGCACTGCGCTTCCTCAGCTTTGTGCACTGCCTAACCTAGAAACTATACTAGCCCCTATCGAATGCGGGAGGACCCTGTACTCTAAGTGCACTTCCCGTAAGGTCATATAGAAAACTGCTTTATACACGAATACAAACCTATGTACTTTCGAAGAACTGCCCTATTTATCCTGTGTGCACTGCCCTTATTTCGACAATTGCACTACTCTGTGTAATGCTGCAGGTACATTGGTTTTTGTTCGAAGCACTATGCTTCCTCAACTTTGTGCACTGCCTAACCTAGAAACTATACTAGCCCCTAACGAATGCGCGACGACCCCGCACTCTAAGTGCACTGCCCGTATAGTCATATTGAAAACTGCTTTCTGCACGGATAGAAACCTATGTACTTTTGAAGAACTGCCCTATTTATCCTACGTGCACTGCCCTTATTTCGACAATTGCACTGCTCTATGTAATGTTGCAGGTACACCGGTTTCTGTTTGAAGCACCGCGCTTCCTTAACTTTGTGCACTTCCTAACCTAGAAACTATACTAGCCCCTAACGAATGCAGGATGACCCTGCACTCTAAGTGCACTACCCGTATAGTCATATAGAAAACTGCTTTCTACACGGATACAAACCTATGTACTTTCGAAGAACTGCCCTCTTTATCCTGCGTGCACTGCCCTTATTTCGACAATTGCACTGCTCTATGTAATGCTACAGGTACACTGGTTTCTGTTCGAAGCACTGCGCTTTCTCAGCTTTGTGCACTGCCTAACCTAGAAACTATACTAGCACCTAACGAATGTAGGACGACCCTGCACTCTAAGTGCACTGCCCGTATAGTCGTATAGAAAACTGCTTTCTATACGGATACAAACCTATGTACTTTCGAAGAACTACCCTATTTATCCTGCGTGCACTGCCCTTATTTCGACAATTGCACTACTCTATGTAATGCTACAGGTACACTGGTTTCTGTTCGAAGCACTACACTTCCTCAGCTTTGTGCACTACCTAACCTAGAAACTATACTAGCCCCTAACGAATGCGGGAAGACCCTTCACTCTAAGTGCACTGCCCGTATAGTCATATAGAAAACTGCTTTCTACACGGATAGAAACCTATGTACTTTCGAAGAACTGCCCTATTTATCCTGTGTGCACTGCCCTTATTTCGACAATTGCACTTCTCTATGTAATGCTGCAGGTACATTGGTTTTTGTTCGAAGCACTATGCTTCCTCAACTTTGTGCACTGCCTAACCTAAAAACTATACTAGCCCCTAACGAATGCGGGATGACCCGCACTCTAAGTGCAGTGCCCGTATAGTCATATAGAAAACTGCTTTCTACACGGATACAAACCTATGTACTTTCGAAGAACTGCCCTATTTATCCTGCGTGCACTGCCCTTATTTCGACAATTGCTCTGCTCTATGTAATGCTGCAGGTACACTGGTTTCTGTTCGAAGCACTGCGCTTCCTCTGCCACGTACATTGCCTAACCTAGAAACTATACTAGCCCCTAACGAATGCGGGACGACCCCTCAGTCTAAGTGCACTACCCGTATAGTCATATAGAAAATTGCTTTCTACACGGATACAAACCTATGTACTTTCGAAGAACTGCCCTATTTATTCTGTGTGCACTGCCCTTATTTCGACAATTGCACTGCTCTACGTAATGCTGCAGGTACATTGGTTTTTGTTCGAAGCACTATGCTTCCTCAACTTTGTGCACTGCCTAACCTAGAAACTATACTAGCCCCTAACGAATGCGGGACGACCCCGCACTCTAAGTGCACTGTCCGTATTGTCATATAGAAAACTGCTTTCTACACGGATACAAACCTATGTACTTTCGAAGAACTGGCCTATTTATCCTGCGTGCACTGCCCTTATTTCGACAATTGGACTGCTCTATGTAATGCTGCAGGTACACTGGTTTCTGTTTGAAGCACTATGCTTCCTCAACTTTGTGCACTGCCTAACCTAGAAACTATACTAGCCCCTAACGAATGCGCGACGACCCTGCACTCTAAGTGCACTGCCCGTATAGTCATATAGAAAACTGCTTTCTACACGGTTAAAAAACCTATGTACTTTCGAAGAACTACCCTATTTATCATGCGTGCACTGCCCTTATTTCGACAATTGCACTGCTCTATCTAATGCTGCTGGTACACTGGTTTCTGTTTGAAGCACCGCGCTTCCTCAACTTTGTGCACTTCCTAACCTAGAAACTATACTAGCCCCTAACGAATGTAGGACGACCCTGCACTCTAAGTGCACTGCCCGTATAGTCGTATAGAAAACTGCTTTCTACACGGATACAAACCTATGTACTTTCGAAGAACTGGCCTATTTATCCTGCGTGCACTGCCCTTATTTCGACAATTGGACTGCTCTATGTAATGCTGCAGGTACACTGGTTTCTGTTTGAAGCACTATGCTTCCTCAGCTTTGTGCACTGCCTAACCTAGAAACTATACTAGCCCCTAACGAATGCGCGACGACCCTGCACTCTAAGTGCACTGCCCGTATAGTCATATAGAAAACTGCTTTCTACACGGTTAAAAAACCTATGTACTTTCGAAGAACTACCCTATTTATCATGCGTGCACTGCCCTTATTTCGACAATTGCACTGCTCTATGTAATGCTGCAGGTACATTGGTTTTTGTTCGAAGCACTATGCTTCCTCAACTTTGTGCACTGCCTAACCTAGAAACTATACTAGCCCTAACGAATGCGGGACGACCCTGCACTCTAAGTGCACTGCCCGTTAGGTCATATAGAAAACTGCTTTCTACACGGATACAAACCTATGTACTTTCGAAGAACTGCCCTATTTATCCTGCGTGCACTGCCCTTATTTCGACAATTGCACTGCTCTATGTAATGCTACAGGTACACTGGTTTCTGTTCGAAGCACTACACTTCCTCAGCTTTGTGCACTACCTAACCTAGAAACTATACTAGCCCCTAACGAATGCGGGAAGACCCTTCACTCTAAGTGCACTGCCCGTATAGTCATATAGAAAACTTCTTTCTACACGGATACAAACCTATGTACTTTCGAAGAACTGCCCTATTTATCCTGCGTGCACTGCCCTTATTTCGACAATTGCACTACTCTATGTAATGCTGCAGGTACACCGGTTTCTATTTGAAGCACTGTGCTTCCTCAGCTTTGTACACTTCCTAACCTAGAAACTATACTAGCCCCTAACGAATGCGGGACGACCCCGCACTCTAAGTGCACTGCCCGTATAGTCATATAGAAAAGTGCTTTCTACATGGATACAAACCTATGTACTTTCCAAGAACTGCCCTATTTATCCTGGGTGCACTGCCCTTATTTCGACAATTGCACTGTTCTATGTAATGTTGCAGGTACACTAGATTCTGTTCAAAGCACTGCGCTTCCTCAGCTTTGTGCACTACCTAACCTAGAAACTATACTAGCCCCTAACGAATGCGGGACGACACTGCACTCTAAGTGCACTGCCCGTATAGTCATATAGAAAAGTGCTTTCTACATGGATACAAACCTATGTACTTTCGAAGAACTGCCCTATTTATCATGTGTGCACTGCCCTTATTTCGACAATTGCACTACTCTGTGTAATGCTGCATGTACACTGGTTTCTGTTCGAATCACTGCGCTTCCTCAGCTTTGTGCACTGCCTAACCTAGAAACTATACTAGCCCCTAACGAATGCGGGACGACCCTGCACTCTAAGTGCACTGCCCGCATAGTCAAATAGAAAACTGCTTTCTACACGGATACAAACCTATGTACTTTCGAAGGACTGCCCTATTTATCCTGCGTGCACTGCCCTTATTTCAACAATTGCACTGCTCTATGTAATGCTGCAGGTACACTGGTTTCTGTTCGAAGCACCGCGCTTCCTTAGCTTTGTGCATTGCCTAACATAGAAACTATACTAGCCCCTAACGAATGCGGGGCGACCCTGCACTCTAAGTGCACTGCCCGTATAGTCATATAGAAAATTGCTTTCTACGCGGATACGAACCTATGTACTTTCGAAGAACTGCCCTATTTATCCTGCGTGTATTGCCCTTATTTCGACAATTGCACTGCTCTATGTAATGCTGAAGGTACACTAGTTTCTGTTTGAAGCACTGCGCTTCCTCAGCTTTGTGCACTGCCTAACCTAGAAACTATACTAGCCCCTAACGAATGCGCGACGACCCCGCACTCTAAGTGCACTACCCGTATAGTCATATAGAAAACTGCTTTCTACACGGATAGAAACCTATGTACTTTCGAAGAACTGCCCTATTTATCCTGTGTGCACTGCCCTTATTTCGACATTTGGACTACTATATGTAATGCTGCAGGTACACTGGTTTCTGTTCGAAGCACTGTGCTTCCTCAGCTTTGTGCACTGCCTAACCTAGAAACTATACTAGCCCCTAACGAATGCGGGATGACCCCGCACTCTAAGTGCACGACCCGTATAGTCATATAGAAAACTGCTTTCTATACGGATACACACTCATGTACTTTCGAAAAACTGCCCTATGTACTCTATGTGCATTGCATGTATAGTCATATAGAAAACTACTTTCTACACGGATACAAACCTATGTACTTTCGACGAACTGCCCTATTTATCATGCATGCACTGCCCTTATTTGGACAATTGCACTGCTCTATGTAATGCTGCGGGTACACTGGTTTCTTTTTGAAGCACTGCGCTTCCTCAGCTTTGTGCACTACCTAACCTAGAAACTATACTAGCCCCTAACGAATGCGGGAAGACCCTTCACTCTAAGTGCACTGCCCATATAGTCATATAGAAAACTGCTTTCTACATGGATACAAACCTATCTACTTTCGAAGGACTACCCTATTTATCTTGCGCGCACTGCCCTTATTTCGACAATTGCACTACTCTTTGTAATGCTGCAGGTACACTGATAATATGAAATTTAGCATACTGTTCTATGTAATGCTGCAGGTACAC